>CM033633.1:2944701-3244701 GCA_019453435.1 Rhinogobius similis
GTTTCCAAACAAACTGCATTTATCATACGCACAGATTATCAATAAATATAATAAAAGAGCCATCTATTTGCACTGTCCAACCAACCTGTACATTGCTGTATATACTCTATTTTATCTTCATTTTATACATGCCTCTTTTTTTGCTACCATTTCATTCATCGTTTTATGTTTTATGCACCTCACGTCAAAGCAAGTTCCTTTGTTTGTGAACTTTGATCACTGACAACGGAAATAAACCCGATTATTCTGATTACACACTACACACACACAAAGACACAATGTCTTTCCATTAAGTTGCTTCTACCAAACAATGTGTACTGTGAAGAGATTGAATCTTAATTAGAGTAAATATAAGTCAGGTACAGGCCCTTTAAGAGATCGTTCATATACAGACATTAAAGGCCCTAGTACGCTTCCTTGCGGGACTCCCATATTGCAGTTAAGGCACTTTTTTAAACTTCTTGACACCCGTTACACAGATAGGATTTTAGAATTAGTGTTGCCGTTAAAGAGAAATGAAAAGACTAAAGTTTGGCCGACAAAACAGAACGACTCGCCGTTTCAAAAGCTTTACAGAAATCAGTAAAAACAAGACCTGACCTTTGTTTAAAGCAGAGCCAACCTGTTCTGTGACAAGTCGAAGCGCAGACATCGTCAACCGTCAACACACATCGAATTGGTCAACATTGCTTTCCAAATAATTTAGACTCGATTGCTTGGGATTATCTGCAGTGAGATCGCAATCGGCCGGCGATTCGAGACACGTAATGAGCCGAGGGGGTTGAAAACGGGGATGATCTGGCCAGTTTCCCCGCAAGGACGAGCAAACGAGAAGAGATTAATGAGATGATGGAACAGAGGGATGAAACTGGGAGCATGTGTCCTCACAAAGGGCATGTCACTGGAATGAGCCGTTTAGAAACAGTAAAGTGCTGTAAAGGTCACGCCGGGAGAGAAAATAATGAGGGGTGCAGGAAGTCACTGATCAAACCAGACACAGAGTTCATTTACACGCCGCCTGATTATTGGACAGAAGCTATAATTCATTGGATTTCTTTATTTGACGGGGCATTGCACTGCAAAAATGAATGTCTAGATGAGTTAACATGTCTTGATTTGAGGATATTAATCTGAATTGAAGTCGTTTTGACTCGTTAAGATCAGTGGAGACGATTTGTTTGATGGAACTAGATTATTTCACTTGTTTCAAACCGTTTCTGACTTGTTTCAACGCATTATTTCTTATTTCAATCCAAATTATCTCCTGCACAGCAAAAAATTTAAATCTATCCGAGCTTAAAATGACTTGATTTTATAATTTTTATCTGGATTTGAGAAGATTTGACTCGATGAGATTTAATTGTTGATGTGATGAAGAATATTTCACTGGTTTCAAGGTATTTGCCCCTCGGGCAGGAGGCTGCGGTCCATCCGGACCAGAACCTCCCGCCACAAGAACAGTTTCTTTCCCTCTGCCGTTGGACTCATGAACACTCTGTAACACCTGCCACTTTAACAATATATTATATAAGAACTGTCTATTTGCACTGTCTGCCAACTGTACATTCTGTATATAGTCTTAGTCTATCTTAGTCTATTTTTATTCTTAATTTTATGCACGCCTCTTTTATATATTTTATTATATTTTATTCATTGCTTCATGTTGCACCTTACGCTGAAGCAAGTTCTTATGTTTGTGAATTTCACTGACAATGGCAATAAACCGTTTTCTGATTCTGATTTCTGATGATCCTGTGATAATTTTGCTTAAAATAAGAAAATACATTTGTCAGTGGTGAGTAAAATTATCTTAACCCAGTGACAGATCATTTGGGAACTTTCAGAATAAGGTGAATACACAGAACAATGTTCAGGATACTGGGTTGGGGGCTTCTTACCAATAGTTCTTTTTACTGCAAGTACAAAATGGACCTTTTGTAACCCACTATCACATACGTCAATGTTTCTTATTGAGGTTCAAGCTTCACTCTAGGTCTGTTGGCGCCATGTCATTTGAATAATTCACTGTAATGACCACCAGTCTGTTAAAGCTGGCGATTCATCTGAATAATGTTCATTATCGACGTGTTTCCACTGAACAACAGTGGACCGTCCTGTCCCTTTGAGGGTCCGAAGGGGCCACGAGGGGCACCAGCTCCAGAGGGTGCAGCTCGTTTTAGAGCTCCGACGATTGGACGAGACAGAACACAGACTCAGGTGAGAATGAAGAGGCAAAAGCAGATTTAAAGACAAAACCATCATTCCTCACCAAACACTGACATATTCTCGTGTATTCTATCAAGTCCATCCAAACCAACGTATTTCAGGGAGATAATCATGAAAAGAAAAATGAAATAAATGCAGAAAAAGCTAAAATAACAAAACAAAACAAACGTCAAACGGCCACAAACGTCAAATCGTTTTTATGAATCGGGGAGTTCGAAGAAAAAGTGGGATTCAGGTGCGATTTAGATTTTATTTATGAAGAAAACATTAGTCATGTTTGGGTGACGTGAGCTGGACTTCTGCACGAAAACTCAGTCCACCATTAACAGAAACATCCTGAGCCGCTCTGGTTTAGTCTAAACATGTCAAAAATCACACGCAAAAAGACCATCATTTGTAAACGTTCTCGCTCTACACTACAAAAAGTGGATTTTAAGAAAGTAAAAAAGTCTTATAACAAGAAAGAAATTCTTATTTTTTTCTGTAGACTATTTATTTAACTGTAGACTAAGAGTATTTTTCTTAATTTGAGAAAAAGTAAGAATACAAACATGTCTTGATATCATTATCAAGAAAAAAGCTGTAATTCATGGGAATAAATTAGATAATTTTACTTAAATCAAGCAAAATGTCCTTGAAATGTGATATCCAGTAAGAAATTATTGCTTACATTTTACAATTTTAAGGATATTTTTCCAACATCTAGTCTTAAAATGAGAAAAATATTCTTAAATTGAGCAACTTAGAAACAAATCTTTACTGATTTATTCTTTTTTTGAGAATAATTTCCTTGAATCTGTTCATTCAGAACATTTGGCTTAAATCAAACCATTTACAGGAGCAACTGGCTTAAATTGAGACATTTTTTCTTGTTTTTTGACTTATTTTTTTCTTGATCATCAGAAAAAAAATCTTAAAACAAGTTTTCTAAGCAAGACATTTTTGCTTACCCCATTGGTAGATTTTTTTTTACTTAAAACAAGCAATTTTAGTCCAATTTTAAGTTTTTTTTTCTTGTTTCTAGTAAGGTACTTTTTGCAGTGTAGAAGCCTCCAGTCCCACATTCCAACCTCTGGCTGTGACTTCCCTCTGATCTGGTTTGTTTGGTTCCAGCTCTGACGTCACAAACCTGTTCTGTCGGCCGCTGAGTCCTTCAGGATCTTCTGGTAACACTCAAACTGAGCCGTGACGATCTTGTTCCTGGTCAGGCCCATGTCGTGGTACACGTTTGTGGGATGCTGCTGCTGCTGCGTCTCGTTCACCTCTGGACTCGCCTCGGCAGAAAACTACGAGCGACAACAAAACAGACAAGATCAACACTTAACGCTGTTTTAAAGGAGGGAGTGGTTTAAGGCGAGACACTTTTTTGGTCAGTTTTCTCTCTCAACACGTCTGCTTTCATCTGGAAACAAACCAATCTGCTCCTAAAGATGTTTAATTCTTCCATTAAATCCACTTCATGCATAGATTTCTCTGGGATGTTGTGACTCAGAGGCAGCTCTCTCAAAAAAAGGATTTTTGTCCCTCACATTAAGATGAGCCTTAAAGCAGCTCCTGCACCAAAGTGTACAATCTGGACTCAACAAGATTCTGACACAACGGACTCAAGGATTTGATCAGATCGAATTCTAACCATAGACCGTACATATCCCTGGACAGCCCTCGCTGCCGCCGTGTTCCAAACAGGAAGTGTCCATGAGGCTGTTTTGACTCCATGAAGCCGAGCTCTGTTCTCTTTCTATTCTCCTTATTCCTGAAGTTGTCGTACGCCGTCGTCTTGTTTCCGTTGTAGTTCACACGGAGCAGACGAGCTCAACAGAAAATAAGTTCTACTCGACTAAAAAGACGTTTTCAGGAAATCGTTGCGTTGTGACTTGTTGTGTCTCGTGTTCATTAAACATTTTACACAAATCAATCGACTTTATGTAACATTTTAGCGTCAGACTTTTCCCTCGTTCATCATTAGCTTTAACGGAGTTCTCGTCAAACAGAAGTGCGTTTACAACAAAAGTGCAAAAGTGGGCGGGGCAGAATAAGGTCAATTGAGACACTGCTGCTCTTTACTCTGTAACTGTTTTGGTCAAACTCACCATCTCGGAACTAAAATGTCCGTCTGACTCACTCCACATGAATCGGGTGTTTTTTTCTCGTTGGTTGTTCATAAATCAAGTTATTACAATAATAACTGACCAATCAGGTGCTTCCTTTTCCAGGGGCCGTTTTCGCTCGTGTTAGCAACAGGTTTGATTGACAGCTAGCGCCGCACGTTGCCGCCGTTTCCTCCCACCGAGGGGCGGAAACCGTTAACATCCTCACTCCTGATTGGTCCGTGTGGTTGCCACGATACGCACTCGGATTTAAATATGGAGTCTGGCTCCACTTTAGCCGCTATAACTGCTAGCTCCGCTTTAGCCGCTATAACTGCTAGCTCCGCTTTAGCCGCTATAACTGCTAGCTCCACTTAAGCCGCTATAACTGCTAGCTCCACTTGAGCCGCTATAACTGCTAGCTCCACTTTAGCCGCTATAACTGCTCGCTCCACTTTAGCCGCTATAACTGCTAGCTCCACTTTAGCCGCTATAACTGCTAGCTCCACTTTAGCCGCTATAACTGCTCGCTCCACTTTAGCCGCTATAACTGCTAGCTCCACTTTAGTCGCTATAACTGCTAGCTCCACTTTAGCCGCTATAACTGCTCGCTCCACTTTAGCCGCTATAACTGCTAGCTCCATTTTAGCCGCTATAACTGCTAGCTCCACTTTAGCCGCTGTAACTGCTAGCTCCACTTTAGCCGCTATAACTGCTAGCTCCACTTTAGCCGCTATAACTGCTAGCTCCACTTTAGCCGCTATAACTGCTAGCTCCACTTTAGCCGCTATAACTGCTAGCTCCACTTTAGCCGCTATAACTGCTAGCTCCACTTGAGCCGCTATAACTGCTAGCTCCACTTGAGCCGCTATAACTGCTAGCTCCACTTTAGCCGCTATAACTGCTCGCTCCACTTTAGCCGCTATAACTGCTAGCTCCACTTTAGCCGCTATAACTGCTAGCTCCATTTTAGCCGCTATAACTGGTAGCTCCACTTTAGCCGCTATAACTGCTAGCTCCATTTTAGCCGCTATAACTGCTAGCTCCACTTTAGCCGCTGTAACTGCTAGCTCCACTTTAGCCGCTATAACTGCTAGCTCCACTTTAGCCGCTATAACTGCTAGCTCCACTTTAGCCGCTGTAACTGCTAGCTCCACTTTAGCCGCTATAACTGCTAGCTCCACTTTAGCCGCTATAACTGCTAGCTCCACTTTAGCCGCTATAACTGCTAGCTCCACTTGAGCCGCTATAACTGCTAGCTCCACTTTAGCCGCTATAACTGCTAGCTCCATTTTAGCCGCTATAACTGCTAGCTCCACTTTAGCCGCTGTAACTGCTAGCTCCACTTTAGCCGCTGTAACTGCTAGCTCCACTTTAGCCGCTATAACTGCTAGCTCCACTTTTTATTTTTTCCTCGCCGCGAAGGAGGGTCAAAGGACAGGGGCATTCTGGGACAGTTATCTGAACTGCTTTTACCTGTGGCCCATCGAGGCAACTGTTGTTGTGATTTTGGGCATTATAAAAATAAATTGATTTGATTTGATTTGATTATAACTGCTAGCTCCATTTTAGCCGCTATAACTGCTAGCTCCACTTTAGCCGCTATAACTGCTAGCTCCACTTTAGCCGCTATAACTGCTAGCTCCACTTTAGCCGCTATAACTGCTAGCCGCGATGGGCTTCATTTGGTTGGAGCCAAACGCTATGAGTGACGTCACATTCCCACAGTCCATCGATATGTACAGTCTATGATTCTAAGCCTGATTTATTGAAGTTTTAAGTTAAAAAAATGAGGCAAAATTTGAATTTTTAGGACAATTTTCAGTCAGATTTCGTTTACTCAAACATTAAATAAGAAATCCAAAATCTCCTCGGTTCATTTTGTACACGTTATTTAGATAAAAATATACAATTATATATATACACAATACAATATACAATATACAAATGTTTTTTCCTTTCCCCTGCAGCGTCTCTGATCCCGTCGTACCTGAGTGAAGCTGCAGAGTAACAGCAGCGTCGTGACCCAGCTGCCCATCCACACCGCCATTTTGTTTAGAACGAGACCACAGCAAGATCTGAAAACACAAACAAAAAACGGCAATTTATTAAACATTTAACACCAAAAACACATCAGCAACAAGACAAAAACACATTTCGACAGGTGTTAACGTCTGAGGGATCTTTGCGTCGTCCAGGTTTGTTCACTTCTGGACATAATGTAAGTTTCTTTTAGCTCAAGTATTAATAATAGATAAGGCTGTTGTCTCTCTGATCGGACCAAGAATCAGACCCAAAGTGCACCGAGGCTTTCACAGGATTACTAATGAAATAAAGAAAACGACGAGTAAATAAAGTGTATTTATCTGTAAAAGGCCAGTTAAAGTCACTGCCAACGAACTCACTCCGAGCTTGTGGTCCAAACAAATCCTTTAAATCTCAATGAAATAATGAGTTCACTGAAAGCTTTTT
This sequence comes from Rhinogobius similis, assembly GCA_019453435.1. Classification (NCBI taxonomy): domain Eukaryota; kingdom Metazoa; phylum Chordata; class Actinopteri; order Gobiiformes; family Gobiidae; genus Rhinogobius; species Rhinogobius similis. Next base: position 2,951,487 of record CM033633.1, read on the forward strand.
GGTCGACTGAGACTCCGTTAACCAGTTAATCTGAACAACTAAAATCTAAACGCTGCTAGCTCAGTGCGTCTGTGCTTCAGTCCAGTTCTCTTTACTTTATTATTATTTTATTTCTTTTAATTTGTGTATTATTTATTTAAACCAGGAAAAAAGAAAACAAAACATTGATATTTGAGTCTCTTTTTCAAAGGTGATCTGGGCTAAAAGTGAACTGCAGCACACTTATTTACAAATATTTATAAATTTGCACCAAAAAAAAAACCCTTTATGGTGAGACACTACAGTCCAGTCACTAAAATGAATAAAACTTAAAGATGAGGCCGTCACAGTTTGACACAGATGTTACACATGAGACGGACACTTCTGCGTCTGTAAGAGGCGTTTGAGGGGCTAATTAGCATGAGGCTAATGCTAATTGATTCATTAAAAATAAAATAAATAAACAGTAAATTAAGTAATCAATAGTTGTTGATGTTGATAATTGTTTTTTAATGCATGTTTTAATAAAAGTTAGCATTAGCTGTGAGTTAGCTTAGCCGACTGAGACCATAATGTAATGCTTTACATTTATGATTGAGCTCAAACTGCTACACGGTCGTTCAATCTAATGATTTAGAGAAGATCTGGAAATGAAAAGAACTGATTTCAACAGGTCAGTTTAAATCCGTGCTGAAAGGTTTGGAAATGAGATCTATCATTTGTAACTGTTTCAGGGAATTTGTTTTATGTGATTGTTTAAACTGTAGATTTATGTATGAATGTATACATAAATTATAAAATGAATGTATAATTTGTGCTTCTGTCTTGGCCAGGACTCCCTTGAAAAAGAGATCAGTGATACCAATGGGACTTTAAATAAAGGTTAAAGGGCCTATGACAGGTTAAAAATGCAAATTTAACTAAAATGCAGTTAATATAAATATATTCAAATTTCTACTTTTTTTTTTTTTTACAGATTTAACCCCAGTTTAGCTGTTTTTAGGTTTTAAATGTTACTTCCTGGTTGTAAAGTATGACATCACACTAGGAAATCACCATAGCAACCACACTGTACACTGGGCCAAAACTCATCTAATGTCACAGGTTTTGTTCATTTGACAAAGAAAAACACATGTGAACACCTTTATTTTGTTGAATCAATGGTCAAAGGGTCAAAAAAGGAGTTTATTTTGTGTAAATTATGCATGACCTTTGTCTCCCCAGTGTGATGTCATCAGTTTGTTTACTTCCTGGAATTGAAAACAGATTTTTCAACTTTTCTCCACAAACAGTGACTTGATTGGTGTAAAACTCATTTGTATTTGCACAAGGTATTAATGCACTGAATAAAGTCAAAATTAGAGAATCATAAAAACCTGTCATACGCACTTTAAAATAAAATTCACTCCACATTCCTAAACCGGGGCTAAAACTGGACCAAACCAGGGACAGATCAAAACTAAACCAGAACCAAAGTAAACATTTCACATTCACAACATCAAAAGAGACAAAACCAGGACTAAACCCAAAATGGAACCTGGATCAGGACAAACTCAAGACTAAATCGGGACAAAAATGGGCTCAGTTTAGGATGAAACACAGACAAGTGTGAAAGACCCTCAATCAGAACCAAACCAGGACTAAAAAAGGACTAAACCAGGATAAAACCAAAGCTAAACTGATCCAGATCCAAATACGTAGATGTATCGAAAAAAAGATATTATCACAATATTTTGGAGATGTTCAAATCAGAATATTCAGCGTAGCTCAAAGACAGACAGAAAAGTCCAGTGTAATCTCAAAAAACACGAGTATAAAGTGACATTTCTGCTCTTTTGTAGCTCCTTTTACGGCCCATTTATGTTCTGAGTGACACTTCAAACGTCAACGAGACGCCGACACATTCAGCACTTTCCCGTCTCGCTGCGTTTCATTCACTCGGAAACAAAAGCTCCCTGAACGTATCCAGTATTTAAAGTCACGAGTGGAAACACGAGGCCCGAGCGCTCCAAAAGAGTCTGAATAATGCACAATATTTAGTGTTTTCTTTCCACTTTGTCGGAGCGCGTTTTCTTTAGCAGGAAACGGCCGTCACAAAGATTCACGAGCGCCACACTCTCCCGACCCGCCCCACACTCTGCTCCACACTCTCCCGACCCGCCCCACACTCTGCTCCACACTCTCCCGACCCGCCCCACACTCTGCTCCACACTCTCCCGACCCGCCCCACACTCTGCTCCACACTCTCCCGACCCGCCCCACACTCTGCTCCACACTCTCCCGACCCGCCCCACACTCTGCTCCACACTCTCCCGACCCGCCCCACACTCTGCTCCACACTCTCCCGACCCGCCCCACACTCTGCTCCACACTCTCCCGACCCGCCCCACACTCTGCTCCACACTCTGCTGCTCCGCTGGAGACAACTCAGAGGTGAAACACGCCAAAGTGTGCAGCCGCGAACGCACCGCGACGGGGTATTTATAGACACGAGGGAGAGGGGGGGGAGAGAGGTGGGAGAGGGGAGAGAGAGGAGAGAGAGAGAGGGGGGGGGAGAGAGAGGAGAAAGAGGGGAGACAGGGGAGGAGAGAGAGGGGAGAGAGAGGGAGAGACAAGGGGAGAGAGGGGGGAGGGGAGACAGAGAGGGAGAGAGGGGGGGAGAGAGAGAGAGGGAGAGAGGGGAGAGACGAGGGAGAGAGAGAGAGGGAGAGAGAGGGGAGACAGGGGAGGAGAGAGAGGGGAGAGAGAGGGAGAGAGAAGAGAGAGAGAGAGAGGGGAGAGAGGGGAGAGAGAGGAGAGAGAGAGGGAGAGAGGGAGAGGGAGAGAGAGAGAGAGGGGCGAGAGGGGAGGGGAGAGAGAGAGAGGAGAGAGGAGAGAGAGGGGAGAGAGAGAGAGAGAGAGGGGAGAGAGAGAAGGAGAGGGGGAGAGAGAGGGAGAGAGAGAGAGAGAGGGGGGAGAGAGGGGGAGAGAGGAGAGAGAGAGAGGGAGAGAGAGGGGGAGAGGGAGAGAGAGAGAGAGGAGAGAGAGAGGGGAGAAGAGAGAGAGAGGGGGGAGAGAGAGAGGAGAGGAGAGAGAGAGAGAGAGGAGAGAGGGAGAGAGGGGAGACGAGGGAGAGAGGGGGAGGGGAGAGAGGGAGAGAGGGGGACGGGAGAGAGAGGGAGAGAGACGAGGGGAGAGAGAGGGAGAGACAAGGGGAGAGAGAGGAGAGAGAGGGGAGAGAGAGGAGATAGAGAGGGGAGAGAGGGAGAGACGAGGGAGAGACAGGGGAGAGAGAGGGAGGGAGAGAGAGAGGAGAGAGAGACGAGAGAGGGAGAGGAGAGAGAGGGGGAGAGAGGGAGAGAGGGAGAGAGAGAGGGGAGAGAGGGGGAGGGGAGAGAGGGAGAGAGAGAGGGAGGGGAGACAGGAGGAGAGAGGGGGAGGAAGGAAGCACAGAAGTGTGTCCTCAGAGGATCAGCGCTCGCCTAAACAAACGTGCGCTCGGCGGAGTCAGCGTTAGCCGCGGCAGACGAGACGACAGGAAAACAAACACAAACATTACACAAAACAGACAGAAATAAGAGACAAATGTTGCTTCTTTTTTGTTTAAAGTTGTGTTCGTTAATTTGTGACCGTCTCTGCATATTTGAATAAAAGTAAAAATAATGGTGAGAAGCTGCAGGTGAACTTAAATTTAAAAGGTACCAATTGTAATCTTTTCCTGTAGTTTAATCACATAAATGTAAGGGGAAAAAATGACAAGTTTTCATGTAGAAATAAGACATTTTATGTAAAAATGGCCAAAATGTCACATTATTTGGGACATTTAAATCTGAAAAATGGACAGAACCAGGTTTAGATTTTTTTGTACTTTACTAATAAAAGAGTACAACATGAACCAACATTTTGGATTAGAACGGACTGAAAAAATGTATATTTCACCAATTTTTTTTTACTTAAGACTGTAATAAATGTGTTAGAATCAGACGTGAACAAATCCTGTCAGAATCTTGTTGAGTCCAGATTAGGCCTGTAAAGACTAAAGAAATTCTTGGTCGACTAAAGACAGATTAATCGACTAAAAGGGGGTGTGGTTAAAATATATCAAAACTATGAAGTATTTCCATGTGTCGAGCCCAAACTGCACTCAAAAGACACCAACTGCACCGGAATTCATGCAAAAACAACTATATTTACAGATAAATCTAAGGAAAGTGTATTTATAGGTTCCAAAATCTTCAGTAAACTCACATCATATAGTCTTGTTTTTGCTGTTTTTGCCATTTAAATCCTTTAAATCTAAATAAAATAATTAGTCGACTTGTAAAAATGTTGGTCGACCAAGACACCATCGACCGATTAATCGACTAAACGACTAAAGGTACACAGCCCTAGTCCAGATTGTACAGTTTGGGAGCTGCTTTAAGGCTGATCGTTGTCTCAAAAATGGACAAAAATGCATTTGGAGAGAACTGGACCTGAGTTACCATGTCCCAAGGAAATCTATGGATCGCTTTTTGTCACGTTTTTGTTGCTTTTTGTTACGGTTTTGTTGTTTATAGTTGCGTTTTTGTCGCTTTTAGTCAAATCCTTGTGTCCTTTGTGTCAGAATCTTGTACAGTTTGGTGCAGGAGCTACTTTAAGGCTAATTTTTGTCTCAAAAATGGACAAAAATGCATTTGGAGAGAACTGGAGATGAGTTACAACATCCCAGGGAAATCTATGGATCGCTTTTTGTCACGTTTTTGTTGCTTTCGTTGCGTTTTTGTTGCTTTTTGTCACGGTTTTGTCACTTTTTAATTAATTTCAGTCGCTTTTTTGCACCTATAGTCGTGTTTTTGTCACTTTTTGTTGCACTTTTGTCATTTATAGTTGCGTTTTAGTCAAATCCTTGTGTCCGTTGTGTCAGAATCTTGTTCAGTTATCATACAGTTTGGTGCAGGAGCTGCTTTAAGGCTCATCTTTGTCTCAAAAATGGACAAAAATGCATCCCAGGGAAATCTATGGATCGCTTTTTGTCACATTTTCGTTGCTTTCGTTGTGTTTTTGTTGCTTTTTGTTACGGTTTTGTCACTTTTAAATTACTTTTGAGTCGCTTTTTTGCACCTACAGTTGTGTTTTTGTCGCTTTTTGTTGCACTTTTGTTGTTTATAGTTGCGTTTTTGTCGTTTTTAGTCAAATCCTTGTGTCCGTTGTGTCAGAATCTTGTTCAGTTCTTGTACAGTTTGGTGCAGGAGCTGCTTTAGGGCTCATCTTTATGTCTCTGGGACAAAAATGCATTTAGAGAGAACTGGACATGAGTCACAATGTCCCAAGGAAATCTATGGATCACTTTTTGTCATGTTTTTGTTGCTTTCGTTGTGTTTTTGTTGCTTTTTGTTACGGTTTTGTCACTTTCAAATTACTTTTCAGTCGCTTTTTTGCACCTATAGTCGTGTTTTTGTCGCTTTTTGATGCGCTTTTGTTGTTTATAGTTGCGTTTTAGTCAAATCCTTGTGTCCGTTGTGTCAGAATCTTGTTCGGTTCTTGTACAGTTTGGTGCAGGAGCTGCTTTAAGGCTTTATGTCTCTGTGGGACAAAAATGCATTTTTGAGAGAACCAGACATGGAAGAATAAAACGTCTTAAGGAGCAGATTGGACAGGTCTGTTGTTTCCACATGAAAGCCGCTATATTCAGAGAGAAATTGACACAAAAATAAAAAAACAAATAAAACTTGCTCCAATACAATCCGAAAATATTGCAATGTGTGAGCTGCTGTGTCCAAGTAGTTTCCCTTTTGGACCAATAAAGTTTGTCAAAGTCTAAAGACCAAGACGATTCTTAAACTATTCAAGGTATAGTTGGTCCAATTTTGTCCGATTTATGGAATTTATTTCACGACTGACGCTTCAGTTTAGTCGTTTGGTCGATGAATCTGTCAATGGCGACTGAAATTTTCTCGAGTTGACCAAGTATTTTACAAAAGGATAAGGATTTAAAAGGGAAAACGAAGCGTGAGCGATAGAAAAACGAGTGTAATCTGCCTTTTTACTCTACGGGTTCTGTATAAATTGTTATTTTTCTACAAAATCCCGGTCAGTTTGGGTCAGATAACTTTTTGATCTTTTGCCAGATTCCCGTTTAATCGACCGATCCATGGTTTTTACACAGTTTCTTTAGTAAATTCGAGGCCTGTTTCAAAACCACTAAAGCCACATTGGGTTCTTGTCCTTTGGAGCAGGAAAACGTGAAGCGGAGCCAAAGCAAACAACGCCGGGGGAATCGGAGAGTTTAAAAGCTTAAAATGTTTCTCCAAGACGTCGGGGGTTTGTTTGAGGGAAGAACGCACTCAGGAACGAGAGAAGAAGAGATGGAGAGATGGAGGACGAGAGAGACGTCAGGGAGTTTGAGAAAGAAAACACAGAGAGAAGGAAAGAAGAGGAACGACGGAGACAGAAAAGAAGGGAAAAGGAAAGTGAAAAGTGAAGAGTGGACAGAGGTCGAAAAGGTAAGAGAAAAGGAGATGTAAAAGGAAAGATAGAAAAGGAAAGATAGAAAAGGAAAGATGGAAAAAGATAGAAAAGGAAAGAAAATGAGAGAAAAAGGAGAAAGGAAAGGAGAGAGAGAGGAAAAGGAAAGAAAAGGGATAGCGATAGAAAATAAGAGGAAAAAAGGAAAGTGAAAAGGAGCGTTGGAAAGGTAAGGAATGGACAGAGGAAAAGGAAAGATGAAAAGGAAAAGAGAGAAAAGGAGAAAAAAAGGAGACAGAAAAAGAAAAGATAGTAAAGGAGAAAAAAGGAGCGATATAAAAGGAAAGAAAAAGGAAAAATAGAAAAGGGAAAGAGATGGAAAAGGAAAGGAGAGAGAGAGAAAAAAAGGAGACAGAGAAAAAGGAGAAAAAGGAAAGATAGAAAAGGAAAGAGATTGAAAAGGGAAGGTAGGCAAGGAGCAATAGAAAATAAATAGAGAAAAAAGGAAAGTGAAAAGGAGCGTTAGAAAAGGGAAAATTAGAAAGAAAGAGAAAAGGAGAGAAAAGAAGGCAGAAAAGGATAGATAGAAAAAGAGATGGATGAAAAGAGAGAAAAACGGAAAGAAAAGGAGGGATAAAAAAGAGACAAAAGGAAAAGGAGGAATAGAAAAGGAAAGGAGAGACAGAAAAGGAAAGGAGAGATGGGAAAGGAAAGGAGAAATAGAAAAAAGGATTGACAGAAAAGTAAAGGAGAGATTAAAAAGACAGAAAAGAGATAGTAAGGGAAAGGAGAGACAGAAAAGGAGAGACAAAAAAGAGACGAGAAAGGAAAGGAGAGATAGTAAGGAAAAGTAAAGAGAAAAACGAGAGGAGATGTAGCAAAACTAAACTAAAACTAATTTATTGGAGTTTTAAGTAAAAAATTTGGCAAAATTTGAATTTTTAGGACAATTTTCAGTCCAATCTCGTTTATGTAAAAACTAAATAATAAATCCAAATCCTCTCTGTACATTTTTATAACTAATATGTGACAAAATGAACAAGAAATTTAAACCTGGTTCTGTCAATTTTTGGATTTAAATGTCCCAAATATGTGACATTTTTGCACTTTTTATTTTTTTTTTTACATAAAATGCCTTATTTCTACATGAAAACATGACATGAAAAACTTGTAATACATTTTTTCCTTAAATTTATGTGAGTAAACTACAGGTTTGCTTAAATTTAAAGATAGGGACAAAACTCAAATGTCATTTTTTTTTTTTTTGTTTAACAACAAAAATTACATGTGAAAACCTTTTTTTTTTTTTTTTTTGAATCAATGTTTAAAGGGTCAAAAGAATAAATTATGCATAACCTTATATATAAACACCATATAATCTAATGACAACGTTATTCTGGACAATCATGCACCAAAAACAGAGCGAGACACAACCATTTAACAAGAAAATGTTCAAAAGTCCAAAAATCTTACAATAAAAAGTAGAAATGTTTAGAAATTAAAGGAACAAGGGCAAGTTTAAAGGGCCTCTGACAGGTTGGACTGCTCATTTAAATAAAATGGCGTTAAATATATTTCAAATTCTGCTAAAATCTTTACAATTTTACTGAAATTTTTATGTTGTTTTTTTAACTTTAATTCCTGGTTGTAAATGATGACATCACACTATAAAATTACCAAGAAACCATGGGCCAAAAGCAAATGTCAGATTTTTTTTGTTTGACAAAGAAAAATACAAGTGAAACCCTTTTTTGTTGAATCAATGTTTAAAAGGGTCAAAAGAGTAAATTATGCATAACCTCATACATACACACCATATAATCTAATGACGTTATTCTGGACAATCATGCACCAAAAACAGAGCGAGACACAAACATTTAACAAGAAAATGTTTGTTTTGTTTCACCAAATGCCAAAAATACCAATTAAAGGAACAAGGGCAGGTTTAAAGGGCCTCTGACAGGTTGGACTGCTCATTTAAATAAAATGCAGTTAAATATATTTCAAATTCTGCTAAAATCTTTACAAATTTTACCCAAGTTTAGCTATTTTTCTGTTTTTTTTTTTACTTTAATTCCAAAAACAGAGCGAGACACAACCATTTAACAAGAAAATGTTCGTTTTGTTTCACCAAATGCCAAAGATCCCACAGTAAAACGTAGAAATGTGTAGAAATTAAGTCATTTATACGTCCATCACACAATTCATTGCGACTCTACGCCGTCTACAAATGTCACAATTGCCGTTTTTTTTAATCTGCTGCTCCGTTAAACTGAACGTGACGGAGTGTTTAGACGAGTACCGGCTGCTTTAAACGCTCCAGCCCCAGAAGAACCACTTTTATTCTGTGGAAAAAGCTCTTTTACGCTCTTCAAACATGTTCTGAAACACACTTTTCTGTCAAACGTTGAAGCTCCTGGAGGCGTTTAAAATGTGCGGGAGGCGTCCGGGGAGGGGGAAGTCTGGGCGTCGCCGCTCAGACCTCGGCCTCGGCGGAACGCATGGCCACGATTCAAGAACTCCTCGAAACTCTGCCCGCCTCGCTCCGTGTTTGAGGGTTTACGAGCCAAGAAAAGCCGTCGAAAAAGTGAAACGTTTGACAAACTCGGAGTCGTTTTTCACGGAGTCAGAACTCACTCGGGAGTTTGGAAAGTTTTGTGGATATTTTTTAGAAGCAAATGAACAAATAATTGATTCCAGATCATTTAAAAATTAGTTTTAGGGACCAGTAATAAAGTAAAAAAGTGCTATTAAATTTGGTGGTTTAGCCCTGGTTCAGGACTAAACCAGGACTTAACCAGGACTGAACCAGGGCTAAACCAGGGCTGAACCAGGGCTGAACCAGGACTAAACCAGGACTGAACCAGGACTGAACCAGGACTGAACCAGGACTGAACCAGGACTGAACCAGGACTGAACCAGGACTAAACCAGGGCTAAACCAGGGCTGAACCAGGGCTGAACCAGGACTAAACCAGGACTGAACCAGGACTGAACCAGGACTGAACCAGGACTGAACCAGGACTAAACCAGGACTAAACCAGGACTAAACCAGGACTAAACCAGGACTGAACCAGGACTGAACCAGGACTAAACCAGGACTAAACCAGGACTAAACCAGGACTAAACCAGGACTGAACCAGGTCTAAACCAGGACTAAAACCAGGACGGAACCCGGGACTAAACCGGGACTGAACAAAACCGGTTTAGTCCTAAACCAGGACTGAACCAGGACTGAACCAGGGCTAAACCAGGGCTGAACCAGGGCTGAACCAGGACTAAACCAGGACTGAACCAGGACTGAACCAGGACTGAACCAGGACTGAACCAGGACTAAACCAGGACTAAACCAGGACTAAACCAGGACTGAACCAGGACTGAACCAGGACTAAACCAGGACTAAACCAGGACTAAACCAGGACTAAACCAGGACTGAACCAGGTCTAAACCAGGACTAAAACCAGGACGGAACCCGGGACTAAACCGGGACTGAACAAAACCGGTTTAGTCCTGAACCAGGACTGAACCATGAATAGACCATGACTGATCCTGGTTTAGTCCTGGTTTAGTCCTTCTTTCAGTCCTGGCTAAAACCAGACACAAATTCAAAACTAAACAAGGACTGAACCAGAATTAAACCCAGAACTGAAACCAGGACTAAAACCAGACCAGGACTAAAACAGGCAAATTCAAGACTAAAGCCAGGTCTAAAACCAGGTCTAAATTAGACAAATTCAGGTCTAAAACCAGGACTAAAACCAGACCAGGACTAAAACAAAACTCAGCCAGGACTAAAACCAGACAAACTCAAGACTAAAACCAGGTCTAAACCAGGTCTAAAACCAGGACTAAAACCAGGTCTAAACCAGACAAATTCAAGACTAAATTCAGGTCTAAAACCAGGACTAAAACAACACTCAGCCAGGTCTAAAACCAGACATATTCCGGGCTCAAACCAGGGACTCTAACCAGGTCTAAAACCAAGACCAGGAACCAGTAAAAATGGACATAAGAGGCTCCTTTATGTTTCATTTTGGTGTTACTTCCAGCAGCACAGCAGCAGTTTGGGTTCAGCTCCTGCTTTTAGTCCCAGTTCGGTCTAAATTAAACAATAAAATCCCATTAGTTCTGTTTGATTTCCCGCCGTTTGGGGACGCGCTGTGAAAACACGGCTGACAAAACACGCAGGCGGAGACGCTTCTGTGTCGAGGCGGCGTCTAATCTGGAGGTCGAGGCCAACGGGGCGACATCTGACATTTAATTAGACCCGGACAAGCGGCGCGTTCAGCAGGACGCGCTGGGAACCTCAGGAAGCGCGGCGTCTTCGGTTTGTGTCCGGCGTCTGGGGCCGAGGGCCGAGGGCCGAGGGCAGGGGCCGCCGTAATTGGAGGGAGTTACCGAGGGACGCTGCTGTGGACGCGGCGCTCTGTCCCTGGGCTCGGCTTAAATGTTGGTTTTGTTCAGTTTTCTTTCTTCCAGATCGTGATTTCGATTTTGTCTCAATTCATGTTCACTTTGTATTTTTCTATTGTCTTTAACAGAGCTGCACCATTTAGGAAAAATATCTGATTGTGATTTTTCTGATCAGTGCCATTGAGATTTATGTTTTAATGATAGGATTCTGTTCAAATTCACATTTTAAAACACAATTTTGTCGCTTTTAGTTGTGTTTTTGTCACATTCAGGTCCATTTTTGTCACGTTCAGTCATGTTTTTGTCACTTTTAGTTGTGTTTTTGTCACATTCAGGTCCATTTTTGTCACGTTCAGTCATGTTTTTGTCACTTTTAGTTGTGTTTTGGTGCTTTGAGTCGCGTTTGTTGTTTGTCGGCGTGTTTTGTCACTTTCAAACACATTTTAATCTCTTTTTGTCACACTTTTGTCTCTTGTTTCTGAACACGTTTGTACAAATCCAAACTACAGTGTGAGCAGTTTTTATTCAAATCAAAGAAGACATTTCCTTGGGTCCAGATCATGATTTCGATTTTATCTCGATTCATGTTCACTTTGTATTTTTCTATTGTCTTTAACAGAGCTGCACCGTTTAAGAAAAATACCTGATTGTGATTTTTCTGACCCGTGACCAATGTTTTAATGATAGGATTCTGTTCAAGTTCACATTTTAAAACACAATTTTTGTCGCTTATAGTTGCGTTTTTGGGTTTAAATGATCGTTCAACTAAATAAAGTCATAAGGTAATATTCTATTGTAATTCTAACCTTTGTGTGACTTTAATGGGTTGGAAACTGTGGACCAGACGAACATAAACTCAAACATTTTACTCTAACATTTCATCAATAATGGGCAGCACAATGTCACAATCGAATGAAAATCTCAGTTTGATTTGGCGAAAACGCAAAGGCAGCGATTATTTAGACAAAACACTCTGGAAAGAACTAAATATTACAGTCGTAGAGTGACGTACCTGAAGGTTAGACGAGAAAAAAACGTAAATATTTGTAGTTTATGAATGTATGTCTTTGGAGCGTTAATGATCCTGGAGTCGTTTACATTGTGCGCTTTAACAGAATCCTACTTTTTACACATAAATGACTTAAACTAATCATGATACTCGACAGAACATGCACAGTTCCACTTTCTTTCTTCCACAGTTGTTGGTCCGTGTCAGACGTGTGGGTTTGTCTCATGTTTCATTTCTCTCCGACTCTTACTTCATGTTTTATTGTAAACAGCTGTTGGTTTTCCAGGTTTTACGCAACAGTCCTATCTCTCCCCCCTCCCCCTCTGTCCTCCCCCTCTGTCCTCCCCCTCCACTCTCACTCTCCCCTCTCAGTCCTCTCCTCTAACCCTCTGCTCTCTCCTCCCTCCCCCTACCTCCTCTCTCCTCCGCTCTACCTCCTCCCCTCAGTCCTCCCCCTCTGCTCTCCCCCTCCTCTCACTCTCCACTCCCTCTCCCCACCTCTCTCCTCCCTCCTCTCCCCCTCCTCTTGCCTCCCCCTCTGCTCTCCCCCCTCCCTCCCTCTCCGTCCTCCCTCCTCTCCCCCTCCTCCGCTCTCCCCCCTCTGCTCTCTCCTCCCTCCTCTCTCCGCCCTGCTCCCCCCCCTTCTCTTTCCTCCGCTCCCCCCCCCCTCCTCTCTCCTCCCCCTCTGCTCTCCCCCCTCCCTCTCCATCCTCCCTCCTCTCCCCCTCCACTCTCTCCTCCGCTCTCCCCCCACTGCTGCTCTATCCTCTCTCCCCCTCCACTCTCTCCTCCCTGCTCCCCTCCTCTCTCCTCCCCCTCTGCATCCTCCCTCCCTGCTCTCTCCCCCTCCTCTCCTCCCTCTCTGCCCTTCCTCCTCCGCTCTCCTCTCTCCCTCCCTCTCTCTTCCACTCCCCCTCCTCCTCTCCCCTCCGCTCTCCTCTTCTCTCCCCCCCCCCCTCCTCTCCCCCTCCGCTCTCCTCTCTCCCCCTCCTCTCCCCCTCTCCCCCCTCTATCTTCTCTCTTACAGTGAAACTCGTCCGACCCTTGCTCTAGTTTTCCTTGAGTTTGTTTGGATTTGGTTTTCAGAGTTTATTCAATCCACAGCGAGCGACGACTGAAAACAGAATAATATATGTTTTTATAATGTGCCATCTGCTGCGTTCTTCAATAAAAGAGACAAAAACGCAACTAAAAGCAACAAATGTGATTCACAAAACAGTTCCAGCCTCAAAAACACAACTAAAAGTGACAAAAACACAAATAACCGCGACATATGCAACAAAAACACAACCAAAAGCAAAAAACGCAACAAAAGCATCAAAAAGGCGACTAACAGCGGCAAACGCAACCAAAACGCGACTAAAGGCGACAAAAATGCGACAAAAATGCAACTGAAAGAGAAAAACATGCAATTTAATGTAAAAAGAAACCATAATCCTAGTTTTCAGCTCATTCACAAAACAATCCCAGCGTCCAAAACGCAACTAAAAGTGACAAAAACGCAATTAAAAGCAACATATGCTACAAAAACCCAACCAAAAGTGACAAAAAAGCGACAAAAAGCATCAAAAAGGCGACTAACAGCGGCAAACGCAACCAATACGTGACTTAAAGGCGACAAAAATGCAACTGAAAGTGAAAACCACGCAACTTAAAGTAAAAAGAAAACATAATCCTAGTTTTCAGCTCATTCACAAAACAACCCCAGCGGCCAAAACGCAACTAAAAGTGACAAAAACACTAATAAAGCAACATACGCAACAAAAACACAACCAAAAGTGGTAAAAATGCAACCAAGCGCGACGAAAACACAACGAAAAGTGACAAAAACACAAATAACAGCAACATACAAGACAAAAACACAACCAAAAGCGACAAAAAAGCAACAAAAAGCATCAAAAAGGTGACTAACAGCGGCAAACGCAACCAAACGCGACTAAAGGAGACAAAATTGAAACTGAACTGTGAAAACACCCAACTTAATGTAAAGTTTTCAGCTCATTCACAAAACAATCCCAGCGTCCAAACTAAAAGTGACAAAAACCCAAAAAAAAGCAATAAATGCAACAAAAACCCAACCAAAAGCAAAAAAAGCGGCAAAAAGCATCAAAACGGCGACTAACAGCGGCAAGCGCAACCAATATGTGACTTAAAGAAGACAAAAATGCAACTGAAAGTGAAAACCACGCAACTTAATGTAAAAAGAAACCATAATCTTTAGTTTTCAGCTCATTCACAAAACAATCCCAGCGTCAAAAACGCAACTAAAAGCGACAAAAATGCAATTAAAAGAAACAAAACCGCAACTAAAAGTGACAAAAATGTTTACGTTTTCAGTTCATTCACAAAACAGCCCCAGCGTCAGACAACGTGTCAAAACCACAACTAAAAGCGTCAAACACTCGAGTGAAAGAGTCAAACGTGCTCCTAAAATCAACAAAAAGTGACAAAAACACTGATTTACTGTTTCTGACGTTTGGACACTTCAGTTCCAAATTATATTGAACCAAACTATAATGGACTGCACTTCAATTAAAAAAAAAATGTTTTGACTGGTTAAGATTAGTGTACTATTTTACATTACTTTCTTACTTCAGGCCAAATTATCTGTCAGCGGGCAAAAAAAGCACAACCAAAAGCGATAAAAAATGCGCTCAAAAGCTGCCGAAACGCACCCGCGAACAACAAACACAACTCAAGAGCGACAAAAGCGTGAAAAAAAACGACAGACTCGTTTAAATATGACAAACACAACTGAACGTGACAAAACAAAACAGAATCCTATTATTCAAACCTAATCCAATGGCACTGGTCAGAAAAATCACAATTTTTCCAAAATGGTGCAGCTCTGTTAAAGGCAACAGAAAAAAACAAAGTGAACATGAATCGTGATAAAATCGAAATCATGATCTGGCCCCAAGGAAATCGTGATCATCATTTTTCGTCATATCGTCCAGCTCTACCTGAAGCATTGGTCTAGTTTGGGATGGACTGGAAATGGAAAACTGCTGTAAAAGGGCAGTTGTTCGCTTCTCGTTGCTTTCATTCTTTGTGGGAATTAGTCGAGTCTTAAAGGAATAAATCAAATAAAGACACGACGGTGTGACAATCTGCTGTTTTTGTGAAATCGACGTATCGCGATTCATTGTTTTTCCATCTTTAATGCAGCTGTCTGTTCAAACACACTTTTTCTCCTGTTGTTTAGCCTCTGTAGTCTCTGCAGATGACTTTATTTACCTCTTACAGACGAGGGCTGCACAATTCAACGAAATCAACACAAAAAGCAAAAAAAAAAGAGTGGCAAACGCAACCAAACGCAACAAAAACGTAACTGAAAGTGAAAAACACGCAATGTAATGTAAAAAGAAACCATAATCTTAGTTTTCAGTTCATTCACAAAACAGACCCCAGCATCAAAAACACAACTAAAAGTGAGAAAAACGCAATTAAAAGCAGCAAAAACGCAACTAAAAGCGACAAAACGTGAGAAAAACGCAATTAAAGGCAACAAAAACACAACTAAAAGCGACAAAATGTGAGAAAAACACAATTAAAGGCAACAAAAACGCAACTAAAAGTGACAAAACGTGAGAAAAACGCAATTAAAGGCAACAAAAACGCAAGTAAAAGTGACAAAAACGCAATTAAAAGCAACAAAAACGCAAGTAAAAGTGACAAAACGCAATTAAAAGCAACAAAACGCAAAGTAAAGTGACAAAACGTGAGAAAAACGCAATTAAAGGCAACAAAAACGCAACTAAAAGTGACAAAAACGCAATTAAAAGCAACAAAAACGAAACTAAAAGTGACAAAACGTGAGAAAAACGCAATTAAAAGCAACAAAAGCGAAGTAAAAGTGACAAAACGTGAGAAAACGCATGATTAAAAGCAACAAAATGCAACCAAAAGTGACAAAGCGAGAAAACGCAATTAAAAGCAACAAAAACGCTGAGTAAAGTGACAAAAACGCAATTAAAAGCAACAAAACCAAGTAAAAGTGACAAAGCGTGAGAAAACGATATTAAAGCAACAAAAATTCGAAGTGACAAAACAATTAAAAGCAACAAACGAAACTAAAGTGACAAAACGTGAGAAAACGCTAATTAAAAAGCAACAAAAACGCAACTAAAGAGTGACAAACGTGAGAAAAACGCAATTAAAAGCAACAAAAACGCAACTAAAAGTGACAAAACGTGAGAAAAACGCAATTAAAAGCAACAAAAACGCAACTAAAAGTGACAAAACGTGAGAAAAACGCAATTAAAAGCAACAAAAACGCAACTAAGAGTGACAAAACGTGAGAAAAACGCAATTAAAGGCAACAAAAACACAACTAAAACTAACAAGAATCTTTTAGTTTTCAGTTCATTCACAAAACAGCCCCAGCGTCAGACAAAGTGTCAAAACCACAACTAAAAGCGTCAAACATTTAAACGAGCGCTTTAGTCTGATGTAAATATGTCACCTGTGTGTTAGCTCTGGGTGATACTGTGATAAAAATGGAATCATGAGACAATCTGCTGTTTTTGTGAAATCGTCGTATCGAGATTCACTATTTGTCTCTTTAATGCAGCTAAAAATGACCACATTTCTAATAAAAATCGGTCCAAAATCCGTCCAGAACCTGCTCCGTCTGAGAGCGACACACCACACGTCACCGTCCGGCTCTCGTCTATTTGTTTTCGTTTAGTTTTCTCTCTGAAGTCCAATTTAAAGCGCTCAGACCGTCGGGGAGCACGTCTTCGGTGATGAATGGAGCCGAGTCTCAAGGAAAACAGGATCCATAGTTGGTCCAGAAGTCCACGGCTCATATTGAACCTGCTCATTGTTATTGTTCTGACATTTATGTCGCTTTTAGTCACGTTTTTGTCAAATTCAGTCGTGTTTTTGTCAAATTCAGTCGTGTTTTTGTCAAATTCAGTCGTGTTTTTGTCATTTTTAGTCATGTTTTTGTCGCTTTCAGTCGTTTTTTTTATCATTTTTAGTCACGTTTTGGTGCATCGAGTCGTTTTTTTGTCACATTCAGTCGTGTTTTTGTCACTTTTAGTCATGTTTTTGTCACTTTTAGTCACGTTTTGGCGCATTGAGTCATGTTTTTGTCGCCTTCAGTCGTGTTTTTGTCACTTTCAGTCATTTTTTAAAATCATTTTTAGTCACGTTTTGGTGCATTGAGTTGTTTTTTGTCACTTTCAGCCGTGTTTTTGTCACTTTTAGTCACGTTTTGGTGCATTGAGTCATGTTTTTGTCACTTTCAGTCGTCTGAACAGGCAGCGTGTCACTTTAAATAAGTCACACGATCGAGGAAAAACATTTGTGGATTTTACTTCTGGAGATTTCTAATAAAAATATGCTCCAGAACCTGCTCCGTGTGAGAGCGACACACCACACGTCACCGTCCGGCTCTCGTCTAATGGTTTTCGTTTAGTTTTCTCTCTGAAGTCCAATTTAAAGCGCTCAGACCGTCGGGGAGCACGTCTTCGGTGATGAATGGAGCCGAGTCTCAAGGAAAACAGGATCCATAGTTGGTCCAGAAGTCCACGGCTCGTATTGAACCTGCTCATTGTTATTGTTCTGACATTTTTGTCGCTTTTAGTCATGTTTTTCAGTCGTGTTTTTGTCACTTTTAGTCACGTTTTGGTGCATCGAGTCGTGTTTTTGTCACTTTTAGTCATGTTTTTGTCACTTTTAGTCACATTTTGGTGCATCGAGTCGTGTTTTTATCACTTTCAGTCGTGTTTTTGTCACGTTTAGTCATGTTTTGGTGCATCGAGTCGTGTTTTTGTCACTTTTAGTCATGTTTTTGTCACTTTTAGTCACATTTTGGTGCATCGAGTCGTGTTTTTATCACTTTCAGTCGTGTTTTTGTCACGTTTAGTCATGTTTTGGTGCATTGAGTCTTGTTTTTGTCACATTCAGTCGTGTTTTTGTCACTTTTAGTCGTGTTTTTGGCGCTTTTAGTCACATTTTGGTGCATCGAGTCGTGTTTTTATCACTTTCAGTCATGTTTTTGTCACTTTTAGTCATGTTTTTGTCACTTTTAGTCATGTTTTTGTCAAATTCAGTCGTGTTTTTGTCTCTTTCAGTCGTGTTTTTGTCGCTTTCAGCTGTGTTTTTGTCATTTTTAGTCACGTTTTGGTGCATTGAGTCGTGTTTTTGTCACTTTCAGTCACGTTTTGGTGCATTGAGTCCTGTTTTTGTCACTTTCAGTCGGGTTTTTGTCACTTTTAGTCACATTTTGGTGCACTGAGTCCTGTTTTTATCACATTCAGTCGTGTTTTTGTCACTTTTAGTCACGTTTTGGTGCATTGAGTCGTGTTTTTGTCACTTTCAGTCGTGTTTTTGTCACTTTTAGTCACATTTTGGTGCATTGAGTCATGTTTTTGTCACTTTCAGTCGTGTTTTTGTCACTTTTAGTCACATTTTGGTGCATTGAGTCGTGTTTTTGTCACTTTCAGTCGTGTTTTTGTCACTTTCAGTCGTGTTTTTGTCACTTTTAGTCGTGTTTTTGTCGCTTTTAGTCACATTTTGGTGCATCGGATCGTGTTTTTATCACATTCAGTCGTGTTTTTGTCACATTCAGTCGTGTTTTTGTCTCTTTCAGTCGTGTTTTTGTCACTTTTAGTCATGTTTTTGTCAAATTCAGTCGTGTTTTTGTCACTTTCAGTCGTGTTTTTGTCGCTTTCAGCCGTGTTTTTGTCATTTTTAGTCACTTTTTGGTGCATTGAGTCGTGTTTTTGTCACTTTCAGTCACGTTTTGGTGCATTGAGTCCTGTTTTTGTCACTTTCAGTCGTGCTTTTGTCACTTTTAGTCACGTTTTGGTGCATTGAGTCGTGTTTTTGTCACTTTCAGTCATGTTTTGGTCCATCGAGTCGTGTTTTTGTCGCTTTCAGTTGTGTTTTTGTCACTTTTAGTCACGTTTTGGTGCATTGAGTTGTGTTTTTGTCACTTTTAGTCACGTTTTGGTGCATTCAGTTGTGTTTTTGTCGCTTTCAGTCGTGTTTTTATCACTTTTAGTCACGTTTTGGTGCATCGAGTCGTGTTTTTGTCGCTTTCAGTTGTGTTTTTGTCGCTTTCAGTTGTGTTTTTGTCGCTTTCAGTTGTGTTTTTGTCGCTTTCAGTTGTGTTTTTGTCACTTTTAGTCACTTTTTGGTGCATCGAGTTGTGTTTTTATCACATTCAGTCGTGTTTTTGTCACTTTTAATTGGGTTTTTGTCTAATTCAGTGTTTTTTTTGGTCACTTTTAGTCATGTTTTGGTGCATTCAGTCGCGCTTTTATCTCATTTAGTCGTGTTTTTGTCACATTCAATTGAATTTTTGTCGCTTTTAATCGTGTATTGGTGCATTCAGTTGCGTTTGTTGTTTGTAGGCGTGTTATTGTCGCTTTTGAATGTATTAATTTGCTTTTGGTTGCACTTTTGTCGCTTTCAGAACATGTTTGTACAAATCCAAACTGTATCACCCAGAATTAAATAGTACCAGCCTTTTTTCCTAAATTGAGTTTGAAAATCCAGCAGCGCGACAACACAAACAAACATTAAATATTCCCAGAACATAAACAGCAGCAGCTTTTGTTTGTGTCGTTCTGACCAGGTTTGGAGCTGGAGCGGCTGAAGGAGCAGGTTTTATGGAGCAAACATAAACGCCGCTGTCGTGGCTCTTATCTGGGTTTACGGCGTCTCTGAGGAGAGTTTTTGTCACATTCAGTCGCGTTTTCCTCACATTCAGTCGTGTTTTTGTCGCTTTTAGTCACGTTTTTGTCACATTTTGGTGCACTGGGCCATTTTTTGTCACATTCAGTCGCGTTTTCCTCACATTCAGTTGTGTTTTTGTCGCTTTTAGTCACGTTTTTGTCAAATTCAGTCGTGTTTTTGTCACTTTTAGTCACGTTTTTGTCACATTTTGGTGCACAGGGCCATTTTTTTTCACATTCAGTCGCGTTTTTGTCATTTTTAGTCACGTTTTGGTGCACTGAGTCACGTTTTTGTCCCTTATAGTCGTGTTTTTGTTGCTTTCAGTCGCGTTTTTATCAAATTCAGTCGCATTTAATCACGTTTCTGTCCATTTCAGTCGCGTTTTTGTCGCTTTTAGTTGTGTTTTTGTCACATTCAGTCGCGTTTTTGTCACTTTTAGTCGTGTTTTTGTCGCTTTCAGTCGTGTTTTTGTCGCTTTCAGTCGTGTTTTTGTCGCTTTCAGTCGTGTTTTTGTCGCTTTCAGTCGCGTTTTTGTCAAATTCAGTCGCTTTTAATCACGTTTTGTCCATTACAGTCGCGTTTTTGTCACTTTTAGTTGGGTTTTGTCACATTCAGTCGCGTTTTTGTCACTTCTAGTCACGTTTTGGTGCATTGAGTCCTGTTTTATTCACTTTTAGTTGCGTTTTTGCCAAATCCAGTCGCCTTTTTGTCAGTTTTAGACGCGTTTTTGTCAGATTCAGGTGCGTGTTGGTGCACGAGTCATGTTTGTAGGCACGTTTGTCACTTTTTGAAAGCATTTATTCTGCTTTTGGTTGCACTTTTGTCGCTTGCTTCAGAACATGTTTGTACAAATCCAAACTGTATCGCCCAAAAAATCCTAAATTGAGTTTGAAAATCCAGCAGCGCGACAACACAAACAAACATTAAATATTCCCAGAACATAAACAGCAGCAGCTTTTGTTTGTGTCGTTCTGACCAGGTTTGGAGCTGGAGCGGCTGAAGGAGCAGGTTTTATGGAGCAAACATAAACGCCGCTGTCGTGGCTCTTATCTGGGTTTACGGCGTCTCTGAGGAGAGTTTTTGTCACCTTCAGTCGCGTTTTCCTCACATTCAGTCGTGTTTTTGTCGCTTTTAGTCACGTTTTTGTCACATTTTGGTGCACTGGGCCATTTTTTGTCACATTCAGTCGCGTTTTCCTCACATTCAGTTGTGTTTTTGTCGCTTTTAGTCACGTTTTTGTCAAATTCAGTCGTGTTTTTGTCACTTTTAGTCACGTTTTGTCACATTTTGGTGCACAGGGCCATTTTTTCACATTCAGTCGCGTTTTTGTCATTTTTAGTCACGTTTGGTGCACTGAGTCACGTTTTTGTCCCTTATAGTCGTGTTTTTGTTGCTTTCAGTCGCGTTTTTATCAAATTCAGTCGCTTTTAATCGCGTTTCTGTCCATTTCAGTCACGTTTTTGTCGCTTTTAGTTGTGTTTTTGTCACATTCAGTCGCGTTTTTGTCACTTTTAGTCGTGTTTTTGTCGCTTTCAGTCGTGTTTTTGTCGCTTTCAGTCGTTTTTTTTTCGCTTTCATTCGTGTTTTGTAAACTTTCAGTCGCGTTTTTGTCAAATTCAGTCGCTTTTAATCACGTTTTGTCCATTACAGTCGCGTTTTGTCACTTTTAGTTGGGTTTTGTCACATTCAGTCGCGTTTTTGTCACTTCTAGTCACGTTTTGGTGCATTGAGTCGTGTTTTATTCACTTTTAGTTGCGTTTTTGCCAAATCCAGTCGCCTTTTTGTCAGTTTTAGACGCTGCGTTTTGTCACATTCAGTTGCGTTTTGGTGCACCGAGTCATGTTTGTAGGCACGTTTTTGTCACTTTTGAAAGCATTTATTCTGCTTTTGGTTGCACTTTTGTCGCTTGCTTCAGAACATGTTTGTACAAATCCAAACTGTATCGCCCAAAAAATCCTAAATTGAGTTTGAAAATCCAGCAGCGCGACAACACAAACAAACATTAAATATTCCCAGAACATAAACAGCAGCAGCTTTTGTTTGTGTCGTTCTGACCAGGTTTGGAGCTGGAGCGGCTGAAGGAGCAGGTTTTATGGAGCAAACATAAGCGCCGCTGTCATTGGCTCTTATCTGGGTTTACGGCGTCTCTGAGGAGAGTTTTTGTCAACTTCAGTCGCGTTTTCCTCACATTCAGTCGTGTTTTTGTCGCTTTTAGTCACGTTTTTGTCACATTTTGGTGCACTGGGCCATTTTTTTTCACATTCAGTCGCGTTTTTGTCATTTTTAGTCACGTTTTGGTGTATTGAGTCACGTTTTTGTCCCTTATAGTCGTGTTTTTGTTGCTTTCAGTCGCGTTTTTATCAAATTCAGTCGCTTTTAATCGCGTTTCTGTCCATTTCAGTCACGTTTTTGTCGCTTTTAGTTATGTTTTTGTCACATTCAGTCGCGTTTTTGTCACTTTTAGTCGTGTTTTTGTCGCTTTCAGTCGCGTTTTTGTCAAATTCAGTCGCTTTTAATCACGTTTTTGTCCATTTCAGTCGCGTTTTTGTCGCTTTTAGTTGTGTTTTTGTCACATTCAGTTGCGTTTTTGTCACTTCTAGTCACGTTTTGGTGCATTGAGTCGTGTTTTATTCACTTTTAGTTGCGTTTTTGCCAAATCCAGTCGCCTTTTTGTCAGTTTTAGACGCGTTTTTGTCACATTCAGTTGCGTTTTGGTGCACCGAGTCATGTTTGTAGGCACGTTTTTGTCACTTTTGAAAGCATTTATTCTGCTTTTGGTTGCACTTTTGTCGCTTGCTTCAGAACATGTTTGTACAAATCCAAACTGTATCACCCAGAATTAAATAGCACCAGCCTTTTTTCCTAAATTGAGTTTGAAAATCCAGCAGCGCGACAACACAAACAAACATTAAATATTCCCAGAACATAAACAGCAGCAGCTTTTGTTTGTGTCGTTCTGACCAGGTTTGGAGCTGGAGCGGCTGAAGGAGCAGGTTTTATGGAGCAAACATAAACGCCGCTGTCGTGGCTCTTATCTGGGTTTACGGCGTCTCTGCGGAGTGTTTTTGTCACATTCAGTCGCGTTTTCCTCACATTCAGTTGTGTTTTTGTCGCTTTTAGTCACGTTTTTGTCAAAATCAGTCGTGTTTTTGTCACTATTAGTCATGTTTTGGTGCATTGAGTCGTGTTTTTGTCACATTCAGTCATATTGTCGTCAATTTTAGTCGCGTTTTTGTCGAATTCAGTCGCTTTTTTTGTCACTTTTAGTCACGTTTTGGTGCATTGAGTGGCGTTTTTGTCACATTCAGTTGCGTTTTTGTACATTCAGTCGAGTTTGTCACTTTTAGTCGCTGTTTTGTCACATTCAGTCACATTTTAGTCAATTTCAGTCGCGTTTTTGTCAAATTCTGTCACTTTTAATCGCGTTTTTGTCCATTTCAGTCGGTTTTTTGTCACTTTCTGTTGCGGTTTTGTCACATTCAGTCGCGTTCGTCATTTTTAATCTTGTTTTTGTCTAATTTAGTCGCGATTTTGTCAAATTCAGTCGCTTTTTTGTCGCTTTTAATCTTGATTATGTCAAATTAAGTAGCTTTTTTGTCGCTTTTAATCTTGTTTTTGTCTAATTTAGTCACGTTTTTGTCAAATTCAGTCGCTTTTTGTCACATTTTGGTGCACTGGGCCAATTTTTTTTCACATTCAGTCGCGTTTTTGTCACTTTTAGTCACGTTTTGGTGCATTGAGTCGTGTTTTTGTCACTTTAGACGCGTTTTTGTCACATTCAGTTGCGTTTTGGTGCACCGAGTCCTGTTTGTAGGCACATTTTTGTCACTTTTGAAAGCATTTATTCTGCTTTTGGTTGCACTTTTGTCGCTTGAACATGTTTGTACAAATCCAAACTGTATCGCCCAGACTTAAACAGCACCAGCATTTTTTCGCGCGACAACACAAACAAACATTAAATATTCCCAGAACATAAACAGCGGCTTTTGTTTGTGTCGTTCTGACCAGGTTTGGAGCTGGAGTGGCTGAAGGAGCAGGTTTTATCGAGCGAACATAAACGCCGCTGTCGTGGCTCTTATCTGCGTTTAGGGCGTCTCTGAGGAGTGTTTTTGTCACATTTAGTCACGTTTTGGTGCATTGAGTTGTGTTTTTGTCACTTTTAGTTGCGTTTTTGCCAAATCCAGTCGCCTTTTTGTCACTATTAGACACGTTTTTGTCACATTCAGTTGCGTTTTGGTGCACCAAGTCATGTTTGTAGGCACATTTTTGTCACTTTTAAAAGCATTTATTCTGCTTTTGGTTGCACTTTTGTCGCTTTCAGAACATGTTTGTACAAATCCAAACTGTATCGCCCAGACTTAAATAGTACCAGCCTTTTTTCCTAAATTGAGTTTGAAAATCCAGCAGCGCGACAACACAAACAAACATTAAATATTCCCACAACATAAACAGCAGCGGCTTTTGTTTGTGTCGTTCTGACCAGGTTTGGAGCTGGAGCGGCTGAAGGAGCAGGTTTTATGGAGCAAACATAAACGCCGCTGTCGTGGCTCTTATCTGGGTTTACGGCGTCTCTGAGGAGAGTCTGAGCAAACAGGAGGGAAAGCTAATGGATTCTGCGCTAATTTGGACTCAGCTGCTTCCGAGAGATAAAACCGGCGTCAACAAGCGGCGCTCGCACGACTCGGCGCAGGATTCAGGGTTTACATACGAGCAACAGGTGAATGTGTTTGTTTAATGCTGAGGTTCTCAAACAGGGGGTCGGGACTCCAATGGGGGTCACGAAATGATTTCCAGGGGTCTCCAGATGATGGGGAAAAATTTATAGAATAGTCAAAAATGTGAAATGTGACAAAAATGCGATGGACTGACCAAAACGCGACAAAAACGTGACTGAATGTGACAAAAACATGACAAAAAGCGACAAAAATGCGTGTGAATGTGACAAAAACACAACTTAAGGTGACAAAAACAAGACAAAAAACCTTGAAAAGTAGAACATGAACACGAATCGTGATAAAATCGAATGATCTGGCCCAAGAAAATTGCGATAATTTTGCCACATCACCCAGACCCGCTCTTTTTTCACAACAAAAAACGCACAAACACACAAAACAAAGTGAACATACATCGTGATAAAATCGAAATAATGATCTGGCCCAAGAAAATCGCAATATTTTGCCACATTGCCCAGCCCCACAAAAAAATACATAACATTTTTCCTTAAGATAAAATGGAAATATACAGAACAATAGATTCAGATGAAATGACTTGCTTCTAAAACGCTCACGATTGTCTTTTTTTTCACTGAACTTGACTTTGACGCCAAAACCAACGCAGACAGTAACCTCTAACAATCGAACAAACTGCTCTTCCCTCACGAAGCACAAAAATCGAAACTTCTTCCTCATTAACCCCCTCTGCTTCGATAAAATGACAAACGCGACTGAATGTGACAAAAACGCAACTGAAAACAACAAAAACGGGACAAAAACATGACTGAATGTGACAAAAAGCAACAACAAACGCACAAACACAAAACAAAGTGAACATGCATCGTGATAAAATCGAAATAATGATCTGGCCCAAGAAAATCGCAATATTTTGCCACATTTTTCCTTAAGATAAAATGGAAATATACAGATTTAAAAAGCAGTTGACGTTTAGGTCGACGTTTTTGAACGATAGATTCAGATGAAATGACTTAATTATGCTTCTAAAACGCTCATAATTGTCTTTTTTTTACCTGAACGATCTTGACTTTGACACCAAAACCGACACAGACTGTAACCTCCAACAATCAAACAAACTGCTCTTCCCTCACGATGCACAAAAATCAAAGCTCCTTCCTCATTAACCCCCTCTGCTTCTGTGTCTGGCTTTTGTGCAGAGCAGAGTTCATTCATCAGAGTTTGAAGTCCATCGTCTCTGGACTGGAGCGTCTGTGTCTCTTAAACGCAGTTCGATAAAATGACAAACGCGCCTGAATGTGACAAAAACGAGACTAGAAGCGACAAACGCGCCTGAATGTGACAAAAAAGCGACAAAAACACAACTGAATGTAATAAAAAATAGACCAAAATCGACAAACGTGACTGAATGTGACAAGAAAGTAACAAAAAGCAACAACAAACGCACAAACACAAAACAAAGTGAACATACATCGTGATAAAATCGAAATAATGATCTGGCCCAAGAAAATCGCAATATTTTGCCACATTGCCCAGCCCCACAAAAAAATACATAACATTTTTCCTTAAGATAAAATGGAAATATACAGAACAATAGATTCAGATGAAATGACTTGCTTCTAAAACGCTCAAGATTGTCTTTTTTTTCACTGAACTTGACTTTGACGCCAAAACCAACGCAGACAGTAACCTCTAACAATCGAACAAACTGCTCTTCCCTCACGATGCACAAAAATCGAAACTTCTTCCTCATTAACCCCCTCTGCTTCGATAAAATGACAAACGCGACTGAATGTGACAAAAACGCAACTGAAAACAACAAAAACGGGACAAAAACATGACTGAATGTGACAAAAAGCAACAACAAACGCACAAACACAAAACAAAGTGAACATGCATCGTGATAAAATCGAAATAATGATCTGGCCCAAGAAAGTCGCAATATTTTGCCACATCGCCCAGCCCCACAAAAAAATGCATAACATTTTTCCTTAAGAAAAAATTGAAATATTCAGATTTAAAAAGCAGTTAACGTTTAGGTCGACGTTTTTGAACGATAGATTCAGATGAAATGACTTAAATGGGCTTCTAAAACGCTTTTTTTCGCTGAACGATCTTGACATTGACGCCAAAACCGCTGCAGGCAGTAATCTCTTAACAATTGAACAAACTGCACATAAATGGACGCTCCTTCCTCATTAACCCCCTCAGCTTCAGCTTCTGTGCAGAGCAGAGTTCATTCATCAGAGTTTGAAGTCCATCGTCTCTGGACTGGAGCGCCTGTGTCTCTTAAACGCAGTTCGATAAAATGACAAACGTGACTGAATGGGACAAAAACGAGACTAGAAGCGACAAACGCGCCTGAATGTGACAAAAAAGCGACAAAAACACAACTGAATGTAATAAAAAATAGACCAAAATCGACAAACGTGACTGAATGGGACAAAAACGAGACTAGAAGCGACAAACGCGCCTGTATGTGACAAAAACACAACTAAATGTGGCAAAAAAGCGAAAAGTGACAAAAACACAACTGAATGTAATAAAAAATACACTAAAATCGACAAACGTGACTGAATGTGACAAAAAACGACAAAAACTAAATGTGACAAAAAAGCAAAAAGCGACAAAAATGCATGAGAATGTGACAAAAAACACAACTTAAGGTGACAAAACCGACAAAAACGCGACAAAAACATGACTAAAAGCAACAAAAACACAACTAAAAGCAATAACACGACTGAATGTGACAAAAACAAGACAAAAAAAACCTTGAAAACTAGAATGTGAACATGAATCGTGATAAAATCGAAATGATGATCTGGCCCAAGAAAATTGAGATAATTTTTTGCCACATCACCCAGACCCGCTCTTTTTTTACCTGAACGATCTTGACATTGACGCAGACTGTAACCTCTAACAATCGAAATGGACACTCCTTCCTCATTACCCCCTCTGCTTCTGCGTCTGGCTTTTGTGCAGAGCAGAGTTCATTCATCAGAGTTTGGAGTCCATCGTCTGTCTCTTAAACGCAGTTCGATAAAAGCGGCGGCAGGAGATGATAAAAGTGCTGAGCTCGAGTCCTTTGTTCAGCTCCCGCCTTTTATCGATCACAAACCGTCCTCGTTCTGAGGCGAGGAGCGTCTTTAATCCCACAGACGGAGGAATCCCGCTGTGTCCGTGATTTAATACAAACTTCTGCCGTCGTTTTCAGACGTATTTTACATAATTGTGAGTTCTCAGAATGAAATGAGGTGTTCTCTTCTTAGACGGAGGAACATTTTGGAGAACAGATAAAGATAAATGATGATAAAGCCAATATGTCCCTTAGAAATAATGTCAAAGATGTGAACAAAGTAAGGCCTGGCAGTATATCCAAATCCAAATCCACTTTATTTGTATAGCACATTTCATAAACATAACTGTTTCCAAAGTGCTGCACAGACAAACATAAAACGGCAAAAACAAAGTGCAAAATAACAACTCAATTTGATCTCACGGCTTGTAAAACCAGTAAAATCAAATCCAAGCAAAATGATAAAACCATAAAATAGAAATAACTTAATAGAATAAATAAATAATAAAATGATAAAACACAGAGGACCACACAACTCACGCGGTGTTAAAAGCCAGAGAATAAAAGTGGGAATAAAAGTATAAAAGTAAATCACAGTCAATCTTGACTTATGGATCAATTTTATTTTCCATATTTAAGTTGAGACTTTGAAAAGTTGAAACAGGAAAACATCTTAAATTTAAATATATCAATTGTAAACGTTTACTCACATAAATGTAAGAAAAAAATATATATTAATACGTTTTTCCATCATGTAGAAATAAGAAATTTTATGTGAAAAAACGAACAAAATGTCACATATTTGGGACATTTCAATCTGAAAAATTGACAGAACCAGGTTTAAATGTCTGGATTTCTTTAGTTTAGTTTAGTTCTTAGTTTAGAGGACAAAAATGCAACTAAAAACAACAAAAACGTGACTGAATATGACAATAACGCGACAAAAATTAGACTAAAAGCGACAAACGCACCTGTATATGACAATAACAACTAAAAATGACAATAACACAACTAAAAACAACAAAAACACAACTGAATGTGACAAAAACACAACTAAAAACAACAAAAACGTGACTGAATGTGACAAAAACACAACTAAAAACAACAAAAACACAACTAAATGTGACAAAAACGCAACTAAAAACAACAAAAACACAACTAAATGTGACAAAAACACAACTAAAAACGACAAAAACACAACTAAAAACGACAAAAACACAACTAAATGTGACAAAAACACAACTAAAAACAACAAAAACACAACTAAATGTGACAAAAACACAACAAAAAACGACAAAAACACAACTAAATGTGACAAAAACGCAACAAAAAAAAATCAATTAGTTGCATTTTTGTTTTTAAGGTAAGTTTTTAAACTAAAAGCTGAAAATAGTCCTAAAAATTCACATTTTGCATCATTTTTTGACTTAAAATGTGACTAAATGTGTGTTGGAATCAGATGAACAAATCCTTGTGTCGTGTCAGACTCTTGAGTCCAGATTGTTCAGTTTGACACTTTTAGGCTCGTCTTTATGTCTCTGGGACAAAAATGCATTTGGACAAAACCACCTTTGGAGTTAAGTCACTTTTAGTCACGTTTATGCCGCTTTTATTCATGTTTTTGTTGCGTTTTTGACGCTTTAAGTTGCGTTTTTAAATCACTTTTAGTTGCATTTATGCCGTTTTAGTGGTGTCTATGTTGCTTTTTGTTGTTTGTGAGTTTTATCGTCGATGTAAACCCTCATTCGTCCAGGTGTGGTCCATCGTAGAAAGGGGTTCAGAGGTTGTCATCCGGACGCCGTTTAAAGATCGAGACGTTTCGACTTTTATCCAAAAGTCATTGTCAATCAGAGAGCTGGTATGGGAACCTGGGCCTTATATGCTACTCTAAGTAGTGGTAGTCCAGCCCCCAGGGAGGAGTCACTGCACTCCTGTCTTTGTTATAAGATTGTTTGTTTGTCACCTGGGATTTAATTAATTGGTCTATCTTGTTGATTAATGGTTGGCCTCACCTAGTTTCACCTGTGTCTAAAGGTCTATTGTTATCTTGATAGTTGGCTGTAGCTCCCTCCTCACTACTGATTGCCTCATTAGCATTTGACTGGTCTATTGATCTGGACCAAGGTGTTAGAATGCTGTCATAAATTTTGGCTAAATTAAATCTTAAGCCCCCATTCCTGTTCAGGGAAGGATTTTCTCTTTTTACAAAAATGGCCTCCTTTACTCCTCTTTCAAACCAGTTCTTCTCTCTGCTCAAAATCTTCACCTCACTGTCCTCAAACGAGTGATTTGTAGCTTTTAGGTGCAGATGGACTGCACTCTGCGGTCCGGTGGAGGAACATCTTCTGTGTTGGTACAGCCTTTTGTGCAATGGCTGTTTTGTTTCTCCTATGTAACGTTCTTTACAACTGTCCTCACTGCACTCTATCGAATAAACTACATTGCTCTGTTTCTCTGTCGGCCTCTTGTCTTTCGGGTGGACCAGTTTCTGTTTAAGCGTGTTGCCAGGTTTGTAATAGACAGGGATGTCGTGTTGTCTAAAAATCCTTTGAAACTTCTCAGACAGGCCCGAGACATAAGGGATAGAGACACCCCTCCTGCTGGGGTCTTTATCCTTTCTGTCCTGTTTCTTGGCTCTTCTGACTTTGTGAGTTTTAGTTGCGGTTTTTTTCGCTTTTAGTTGGTTTTTGCCACTTTTAGCTGCAATTTTGTTGCTTTTAGTTCCCGTTTATGACAAAAATGCATTTAGAGAAAACAGCCTTTGGAGTTTGTCGCTTTTAGTCGCATTCATGCCGCTTTTTGTCACGTTTTTTGTTGCTTTATAGTAGAGTTTGTGTCGTGTTTTTGTCACTTTTAGTCAAATTTCGGTCAAAGGCTCATCTTTGGGAGAAAAATGCATTTGGAGAAAACAACATCCCAGAGAAATCTATGGACGAAGTGGATTCAATGGAAGAATAAAACCTCTTTAGGAGCAGATCGGACACGTTTGCAGTTTCCACATGAAAGACGCCAAAAAAATGGGGGAAAAAAAAAAAAGAGTTTTTCCTGTATGTCTCACCTTAAAATGTGTAAAATGTGTACAAATGTGTATGTATTTGTAAAATCATAACTATTATGTCATTTATGTGGGTTTTGGCCCTTGTTTACAGTCTGGTTGCTACGGTAACAGCTGTAGAATTACCTCTGTGTCTTATTTCCTGCTCATGTCCAACCAGGAAGTACAATTATAAACAATAAGAAAACAGTCAAACTGGGGATAAATGGATCAAAATGTCGAGTAAAATCTTAAATATGATCATGTTCACTACGTTTTAGTCAAATGTGTCGTCGAACCTGTCATTTAGAGACTGTAAACTAGTTGCAGTATCGATTGTTATCAGTTTTTTGATACTTTGACAACCCTGTCATTCCACATTCACTTTGTTTTTTAATAAATACCACTTTTGAGAGCTGTGTTCTTCAGTTTCACACTAAAATTCACAATCTTAAATAAGAAAATAAGTTAAAAAGTGTAGCATGTAAGTATTTATCTTGATTAGGGAACATTTAGACTTTCTTAAAATGAGATTTGCCAAAAGAATAAGTAAGTTTTGTTCTTATTTCAAGTTATTTCAAGTGCAGTACAGTATTTTTTTCTTATTTTCAGTAAAACCCGACATTTTAAGCTTGTTCCATTGACAATCCAACTATAAAACAGTCAGAACACTCTCAAAAACACGATAAACCCTACTTATTTCAAGCACTTATTAACTACTTTTCCCGGGAGTCGAACCCACAACCTCCCCGCGGCGTCCAAAGCTTTAATTGCTCTTGCGTAACTCGTGCCTGGTTTCATATCGACGGAGCTGACCTTTCGGGACGATAACGGGGGAACGCGACGTGCCCGAGTGCGACCTCCGACCTCGCGCTTCCTCCGTGACATTTGCAGGATAATAAGGAACGATCGACCGCCCGATGAGAGCGAAACATGAACCGGATCATCTCGTTCAGTCCGGCGGAGTTTACTTTGAAATGAGCAGCAAACGCACTGAATACCAGCGAGTCAAAGGGGCACGGGGGGTTCCATTTCTGTCGCGTTTAGACATGTTTTTGTCACTTTTAGTCACGTTTTTATAGTTTTCAGTCCGTGTTTTGGTGCATTGAGTCGCGTTTGTTGTTTGTTGGTGTATTTTTGTTGCTTTTGAACACATTTTTGCCACTTTTAGTCGTGTTTTTGTCTTTTTTGTGTGGTGTTTTTGTCACTTTTTGTTGTGTTTTGGTGCATTGAGTCACGTTTGTTGTTTGTTGGTGTATTTTTGTTGCTTTTGAACACATTTTTGCCACTTTTAGTCGTGCTTTTGTCATTTTTTGTGGTGTTTTTGTCACTTAAAGTCACATTTTTGTCACTTTTAGTTGTGTTTTGGTGCATTTTAGTCGCGTTTGTTGTTTGTCGGTGTGTTTTTGTCACTTTCAAACACATTTTTATCTCTTTTGGTCACGCTTTTGTCATTGTTTCAGAACATGTTTGTACAAATCCAAACTACAGGGTGAGCAGTTTTTATTCAAATAAAAGAAGACATTTTCTTTTTTCCAGATCATTTTCTCCCGATTCATGTTCACTTTGTATTTTTCTATTGTCTTTAACAGAGCTGCACCATTTAGGGACACAATTTTGTCGCGTTTAGACATGTTTTTGTCTCTTTTAGTCACGTTTTTATAGTTTTCAGTCCGTGTTTTGGTGCGTTGAGTCACGTTTGTTGTTTGTTGGTGTATTTTTGTTACTTTCGAACACGTTTTTGCCACTTTTAGTCGTGTTTTTGTCATTTTTTGTGGTGTTTTTGTCACTAAAAGTCACATTTTTGTCACTTTTTGTTGTGTTTTGGTGCATTGAGTCGCGTTCGTTAGTGTATTTTTGTTGCTTTTGAACACATTTTTGCCACCTTTAGTCGTGTTTTTGTCATTTTTTGTGGTGTTTTAGTCACTTAAAGTCACATTTTTGTCATTTTTAGTTGTTTTGGTGCATTGAGTCACGTTTGTTGTTAGTTGCCGTGTTTTTGTTGCTTTTGAACACATTTTTGCCACTTTTAGTCGTGTTTTTGTCATTTTTGTGGTGTTTTTGTCACTTTCAGTCGTGTTTTTGTCATTTTTTGTGGTTTTTTTGTCACTTAAAGTCACGTTTTTGTCACTTTTAGTTGTGTTTTGGTGCATTGAGTCGTGTTTGTTCTTTGTTGGTGTATTTTTGTTGCTTTTGAACACGTTTTTGCCACTTTTAGTCGTGTTTTTGTCATTTTTTTGTGGTGTTTTTGTCACTTTTAGTTGTGTTTTGGTGCATTGAGTCATGTTTGTTGTTTGTTGTCCATGTCCACAACACAATGAAACACAATTAGACAACATTGTGGACTCTGCTGCTCTGCAAATAATGAAGTTCTAGATGAGCCAAAATGTCTTGATTTGAGGATATTAATCTGAAATTCAGACGTTTTGACTCGTTAAGATCAGTGGAGACGATTTATTTGATGGAACTAGATTATTTCACTTGTTTCAAACCGTTTGTGACTTGTTTTAATACTTTATTTCTTATTTCAATCCAAATTATCTGTCAATGGGTTAAGATCATTTTACTTACCACTGACAGATTTATTTTCTTATTTTAAGCAAAATTATCACAGGATCAGTGAGAAATACCTTGAAACCAGTGAAATATTCTGCATCACATCAACAATTAAATCTCATCGAGTCAAATCCACTCAAATCCAGATCAAAACGATAAATTCAAGACATTTTACCCTTGTAGCGTCACAATAAGACGGCGTAGCGTACAATAAGAGCATAAAGAACAACAAGATTTACAGAAAGTGTTTGTTATAAAAACACACAGCTGCTGCTATAAAACAGTTTCTGAGGCGTCGTCCACTAAAGGAGCTTTTAAACTCATTTAAAATGCTCCAGAGGAAGGTCTGCAAGAGAGACGAGTTTGGTCCTCATTCTTTTGTCCATAATAAAGTCCACAGAGTCCAAACTCAGACCCATCACTGAACCAGCCTCTTTTATCAGCTTCTTCATTCGATTTTTGATGCTCCCGCCCCACACAGCACAGAACACCACACACTGCCCTGGTAGAACACATTCAAGAGCCTCCTGCTCACGTCAAAGGATCAGAGTTTCCTCAAAAAGAACAGTCTTGACTGAGCCTTTTAGAAAGCTGCGTCGCTGTTCCTCGTCCAGTTCAGCTCACGGTCAAGATGTGCTCCAAGGTACTTATTGACCTTATTCAGCCCCGCCCACTTTTGCCTCTTTGTTCCACAGATCACACTTTTGTTGTAAACGCACTTCCGTTTGACGAGAACTCCGTTAAAGCTAATGATGAACGAGGGAAAAGTCTGACACTAAAATGTTACATAAAGTAGATTGATTTGTGTAAAATGTTTAATGAACACGAGCAACAACAAGTCACAACACAACGATTTCATGAAAACGTCTTTTTAGTCGAGTAGAACTTATTTTCTGTTGAGCTCGTCTGCTCCGTGTGAACTACAACGGAAACAAGACGGCGGCGCGTACGGAAACATCTGGAATAAGGAGAAAAGCATTTTTGTTGCTCATAGTCACGTTCTTTTTTCACAATTTTTGTCACAATTTTGTCGCTTTCAGTCAAATTTTTGTCGCTTTTAGTCAAATTTAGTCGCTTTAGTCAAATTTAGTCGCTTTTAGTCAAATTTAGTCGCTTTTAGTCAAATTTAGTCGCTTTTAGTCAAATTTTGTCGCTTTAGTCAAATTTTTGTCGCTTTTAGTCAAATTTAGTCGCTTTAGTCAAATTTAGTCGCTTTTAGTCAAATTTTGTCGCTTTAGTCAAATTTTTGTCGCTTTCAGTCAAATTTTGTCGCTTTTAGTCAAATTTTGTCGCTTTCAGTCAAATTTTGTCGCTTTTAGTCAAATTTTGTCGCTTTAGTCAAATTTTGTCGCTTTTAGTCCCGTTTTTCTTGCTATATATAATTCTTCCGCTTATGGTCATGTTTTTGTCGCTTCTCGTAGGGTTTTTGTCACTTTTAGCCACATTTTTGTCACTTCTAGTCGTGTTTTTGTGCCACTTTATTCACCTTATTCTGCCCCGCCCACTTGTGCCTCTTTTTGCCACAGATCACACTTTTGTTGTAAACGCACTTCTGTTTGACGAGAACTCCGTTAAAGCTAATGATGAACGAGGGAAAAGTCTGACGCTAAAAATGTTACATAAAGTCGATTGATTTGTGTAAAATGTTTAATGAACACGAGCAACAACAAGTCACAACACAACGATTTCATGAAAACGTCTTTTTAGTCGAGTAGAACTTATTTTCTGTTGAGCTCGTCTGCTCCGTGTGAACTACAACGGAAACAAGACGGCGGCGCGTACGGCAACTTCAGGAATAAGGAGAATTAGAGTCAACAATTTCAATCGACTGCCCTTTAATAACGATCGGTGAGATGGTTGTTTTTTTCTTTCTGAAATCAATTAGTTCCTGTGTTTTACAATTTGAAGACATCACACTGGGGAGACAAAGGTCATACACAATTGACCAAAAAGCAATTACGTTTTTGACCCTTTAAACATGAATTCAACAAAATAAAGGTGTTCACGTGTATTTTTATTTGCAAAATGAACAAATCTGTGACATGAGATGACTTTTGGCCCAGTTTACAGGATGGTTGATGGTAATTTCCTAGTGTGATGTCATCGTTTATAACCAGGAAGTGAAACAAAAAACCTAAAAAATTGCTAAACCGTGATAGAATTTGATATACTTAAACAAAATTTGAAATGTATTTATCTTAAAGGGCCCATGACAGGTCGGACGACTTATTTCACTAAAATGCAGTTCAGATAAATATATTTCAAATTTTGCTAAAATACTTTCCAAATTTTCTTCCGCTTTAGCAATTTTTGAGGTTTTTGTTTTACTTCCTGGTTTGTAAATGATGACATCACATTAGGAAATCACCATAGCAACACACTGTAAACTGGGCCAAATTCATGTAATATCACCGAATTTTTCTTAATTTACAAATAAAAATACACGTGAACACCTTTTGGTTGAATTAATGAATAAGGGTCAAAAAAATAAGTCTTTTGTGTAAATTATGCATAATCTTTGTCTCCCCAGTGTGATGTCATCAGTTTGTTTACTTCCTGTAACTTTCTACAGATTTTTCAACTTTTCTTCACAAACAGTCACTTGATTGATGTGAAACTATCATTTATATTTACAACAGCTATTAATACACCAAATAAAGACAAAATTAGAAACTAGTGAAAACCCGTCATACGCCCTTTAACTGCATTTTTGTCAAATGAGTCGTCCAAACTGTCAGGGGCCCTTTAAAGTGCGTATGACAGATTATTACGATTGTCTAATCTTGACTTTATTCAGTGCATTAATACTTGTTGTCAATATATATAATAGTTTTACACCAATCAGGTCACTGTTTGTGGAGAAAAGTTGAAAAATATGTTGAAAATTACAGGAAGTAAACAAACCGATGACATCACACTGAGGAGACAAACTTTATACATAATTTACACAAAATAAACTACTTTTTTGACCCTTTAAACATTAATTCAACTAAATAAATAAGTTAAAATATAGTTTTATCTGTCAGGTAAAAGAACTGATGACATTAGATGAGTTTTAGCCCAGTTTACAGTGTGGTTGCTATGGTGATTTCCTAGTGTGATGTCATTATTTACAACCAGGAAGTGAAATTAAAACGTATAAAACTGCTAAACCAGGTTAACAATTGTAAAGAATTTTAGCAAAACTTGAAATATATTTATCTTAACTGCATTTTAGATAAATGAGTAGTTCAAAGTGTCAGGGGCCCTTTAAGGTTCAAGATTTGTTTGGCCGTGAAATCAGACGAGCCACACAACCGTCGGACAAAGTGTAATCTTTTAAAAAAGGTAAAGTGCGCTCAACTCTGCCCCGGTGTGAGAAGAACGTACGCAAGTGTTAGAAGCATTGAACGGTAAGTAAATATTGGACAAAAAGACGAGGCGCACGCTGAAGTTCGTTCGTAGAGATCTGCACAGGACTGGCTTTTTTCCCCCGCCTGATCCTGAAGCTTCTGACCGCTCCGACCCGGTCCTCCAGAGACGCCTGTGGGTCCCGACGAAGCTCCAGTTTGTGGTTTATTTTTCAAAGCGCGGCCACAGGCTGCAGCGTCGCCTAAAAAAGTCCTTACGAAGGCTCGGTTTTAATGCAGCCTTTATCTTTGAAAAGTCCATTTTGCATGATATGGGACCTTTAGAGGTTCTAACCTTCCTCCAGTGCTATTTGGGCCTCGTATGTTGTGCCCAAAGTGGTTTTTTGATTGATTCCCTCATGTTTTCACTAGAGAACTGTCTTTTCCGTCCCCCTCTGAGCAGCAGACGGGGGCTCCTCACTAAGATGACGCGGTGTTTAAGCCACGCCTCCAGGAAGAATAAAAACAGCTAATGCTAATGCTACACAGTAATTACACGATGGATACGACAGATAGAAGAGTTAGCTTGTTATTTACCAAACGGCACGTCCGTGGTTGAGGCCCTGGAGCACGTCAAACTCCAGGTCAGATCCAGGACGTAGGACTCAGCACGACGCACCGTCAGGACCAGAAAATGTTTATTCAGTGTTTGTGTATCGCTGTTTACCGGAGCACACGGCGCATGCACCATCTCCACTACAGGGGAGGCACGGGTTGGGCGGGGGAGGCAGCCTGCTCTCTGTTCGGGGGGGTCAGATCTCAGAGTGAGCCGTTTGCTTTTGCAGGAGGGGGGCCAGTCCAAGAAATGGGTGTTTTTTGTAAACTGTTATGTTATGGATATTACACAACGAGAAAATGTATCAACAAAGCCCTGAGGACAGACTGTGTGAAGGGGAAAGAGCAGGATATGGGACCTTTAAACGAAAATACGATGTGTTTCTCATATTGTTATTAACTTTAAAATAAGAAAACACATTTGTCAGTCGGGTAAGTAAAATAATCTTAATCCATTAACAGATAATTTGGATTGAAATAGGTCCGGGCGATATGGTGATAAAAATCGAATCGTGAGCTGGTCCCTGTGACAATCTGCTGTTTTTGTGAAATCGTCGTATCGTGATTCACTGTTTCTGTCTGTTCAAACACACTTTTTCTCCTGTTGTTCAGCCTCTGAGCAGATGACTTTATTTACCTCTTATAGGTTACGCACAATTAAACCAAATCGACACAAAATCGCAATTTAATTTTAATGGATGCAATTAGCAAATCACAAAGGTTGCAATTTTTGAAGTGCAAACATTTCTTCCACAAACAAAAAAATGTGTCGCTTTGATTTGAATAAAAACGGCTCACGCTGTAGTTTGGATTTGTACAAACATGTTCTGAAACAAGCAACAAAAGCGTGACCAAAAGCAATAAAAACTGGGCTACAAACAACAAACAAAAGACTCAATGCACCAAAACACGACTAAAAGAGACTAAAAACGACAAAGACGTGACTAAAAGTGACAAAGACGCATTCAAATGACAAACACAACCGAATGTGTGTTTGTCATCAAGTAAAAGTGAAAAAATTGAGTTTAAAATGTGAATTTGAACAGAATCGTATTATTAAAACATAAATCACAATCGCGCTAGTAAGAAAAATCACAATTATATGGTTTTTTTTTAAATGGTGCAGCTCTATTAAAGACAACAGAAAAATACAAAGTGAACATGAATCGTGATAAAATCGAAATCATGATCTGGCCCCAAGAAAATCGTGATAATAGTTTTTTGCCGTATCGCCCAGCCCTAGATTGAAATAAGAAAAAATGTATTGAAACAAGTTAGAAATGGTTTGAAACAAGTGAAATAATCTAGTTCCATCAAATAAATCGTCTCCACTGATCTTAACGAGTCAAAACGTCTGAAACTCAGATTAATATCCTCAAATCAGGACATTTTAACTCATCTAGAACTTCATTATTTGCAGTTGTCTTTAGTTTTTGCTCGAACAAACTGATAAAATCCCTCACGCCAACGAACAAAGTCATCAACAACTGGACCGTGGCCGTTCATCGCTAACGAAGCAGACAATTAGAGCGTGATTTTACACCTCCTCGTGATCCTCCTCCTCGTCTCGTGATCACATTTGGTTCGTTCAAAAGGCCGGATTCTGTCCAAAGTGCACGTTTCAAACACATCCAGCCGCTTTCGAGAAAATTACGACATCCAGCGCGGATTCAGGCATCGGAAATGTGTCTGGAAATGGCTCCGTCGAGGCTCGAGTGTCGCACAAAACGTCAAACGAGCCACAAAAGGGCAGAAACATCCTCCAAACGTTGCACTGGACGTTTAGTTTTGACCAACTTTTTGCACGTTTTTAAGCGACAATGACTTCCAAAACGTCATTTTTCGATATCCTCGGTGTGGTTTGTTGCGTTCGGACGGACAGAGAGTTGATTTTCTCTGAAGTGCAGCCGAGAGTTTAAACCCGGAGGAGCGTTCGGAGCGTTTGGGAGTGTTGGGAGCGCCGTGTGCCGAGGTAATGGAGGTGAATTACTGTCTGAGCCCGAAGCCGTGTCACACAATCAGAAACATCAGAACTCTGCTTCCAAATGGAATATCAGAACAAAGAGTCGTGGTGTGTTTAAAAGAGACAATTTGTGCTTCAGTCGGGCCGTTTAAATCATTTAGACTTGAACGTTTATTCAAGTTTTATAACCTTAAAAGACCCATTTTTAAATACATTTCCTGTTTCACAGTCAACTCTGCACATTAGAGCTGCAGCATTTGGGAAAAAAGGTTTAAATGTGATTTTTCTGACCAGTTTGAAGATTGTGATTAGATTTGTGATTTATTTATTTGCTTTTAATAATAGGATTCTGTTCAAAGTTGACATTTTGAACTCAGCCACGAGAAATGACGAAAATGAAATATGAACTGACAAACTAAACGGCTTTTAGTCTCGTTTTTTGATGCTTTTGTGTTGTTTGTCACTTTGAGTTTGTCAGAGTCCTGGGCCCCCCTCAGAGTCCTGGGCCCCCCTCAGAGTCCTGGACCCCCCTCAGAGTCCTGGTCCCCCCTCAGAGTCCTGGGCCCCCCTCAGAGTCCTGGACCCCCCTCAGAGTCCTGGACCCCCCTCAGAGTCCTGGACCCCCTTCAGAGTCCTGGACCCCCTTCAGAGTCCTGGACGACCCTCAGAGTCCTGGACCCCCCCTCAGAGTCCTGGACCCCCCCTCAGAGTCCTGGACCCCCCCTCAGAGTCCTGGACCCCCTCAGAGTCCTGGACCCCCTCAGAGTCCTGGACCCCCTCAGAGTCCTGGACCCCCTTCAGAGTCCTGGACCCCCTTCAGAGTCCTGGACCCCCTTCAGAGTCCTGGACGACCCTCAGAGTCCTGGACGACCCTCAGAGTCCTGGACGACCCTCAGAGTCCTGGGCCCTCAGAGTCCTGGGCCCTCAGAGTCCTGGACGACCCTCAGAGTCCTGGGCCCTCAGAGTCCTGGGCCCTCAGAGTCCTGGACGACCCTCAGAGTCCTGGGCCCTCAGAGTCCTGGACGACCCTCAGAGTCCTGGGCCCTCAGAGTCCTGGTCCCCCCCTCAGAGTCCTGGACCCCGCCTCTGAGTCCTGGTCCCCCGCTCAGAGTCCTGGGCCCCCCTCAGAGTCCTGGGCCCCCTCAGAGTCCTGGACCCCCCTCAGAGTCCTGGACCCCCTTCAGAGTCCTGGACCCCCTTCAGAGTCCTGGACCCCCGTCAGAGTCCTGGACCCCCCGCAGAGTCCTGGACCCCCCGCAGAGTCCTGGACCCCCTTCAGAGTCCTGGTCCCCCCTCAGAGTCCTGGACCCCCCTCAGAGTCCTGGACCCCCCTCAGAGTCCTGGACCCCCTTCAGAGTCCTGGACCCCCTTCAGAGTCCTGGACCCCCTTCAGAGTCCTGGACGACCCTCAGAGTCCTGGACGACCCTCAGAGTCCTGGACGACCCTCAGAGTCCTGGGCCCTCAGAGTCCTGGGCCCTCAGAGTCCTGGACGACCCTCAGAGTCCTGGGCCCTCAGAGTCCTGGACGACCCTCAGAGTCATGGGCCCTCAGAGTCCTGGGCCCTCAGAGTCCTGGACGACCCTCAGAGTCCTGGGCCCTCAGAGTCCTGGACGACCCTCAGAGTCCTGGACGACCCTCAGAGTCCTGGACGACCCTCAGAGTCCTGGACCCCCCCTCAGAGTCCTGGACCCCCCCTCAGAGTCCTGGACCCCCCTCAGAGTCCTGGACCCCCTCAGAGTCCTGGACCCCCTCAGAGTCCTGGACGCCCCTCAGAGTCCTGGACCCCCCTCAGAGTCCTGGACGACCCTCAGAGTCCTGGACGACCCTCAGAGTCCTGGACCCCCCCTCAGAGTCCTGGCCCCCCCCTCAGAGTCCTGGACCCCCCCTCCGAGTCCTGGACCCCCCCTCAGAGTCCTGGACAACCCTCAGAGTCCTGGACAACCCTCAGAGTCCTGGACAACCCTCAGAGTCCTGGGCCCTCAGAGTCCTGGACCCTCAGAGTCCTGGACGACCCTCAGAGTCCTGGACGACCCTCAGAGTCCTGGACGACCCTCAGAGTCCTGGACCCCAGAGTCCTGGACGACCCTCAGAGTCCTGGGCCCTCAGAGTCCTGGGCCCTCAGAGTCCTGGACCCAGAGTCCTGGACCCCCCTCAGAGTCCTGGACCCTCAGAGTCCTGGACCTCAGAGTCCTGGATCCCCCTCAGAGTCCTGGACGCCCCTCAGAGTCCTGGATCGACCTCAGAGTCCTGGACCCCCCTCAGAGTCCTGGACCCTCAGAGTCCTGGACCCCCCTCAGAGTCCTGGACCCCCCTCAGAGTCCTGGACCCCCCTCAGAGTCCTGGACCCCCCTCAGAGTCCTGGACCCCCCTCAGAGTCCTGGACCCCCCTCAGAGTCCTGGACCCCCCTCAGAGTCCTGGACCCCCAGAGTCCTGGGCTGGTCCCCTGGTTCCACTTTAGACACATTTGTTTTTATCTTCGTTTTGGGGAAACTCAACCCATTCACAGGGAAATGAACCACATTTTTCCCACGACACTGAACAACCGCGACATGAACCCACTTCAAACGCCTGAGGACGACCCACACTTCAGGGTTTGGGAGGAAATGACTCTTTTGGAACTGACGCTTTATGGTTTTATTTTTGACAATTAGATCTGAAAATTGTCTGCAGAGTGACGTCACAGTCTCCACTAGAGCTGCAGTCGACTAAAGACCTGTCCCATCGACTGATTAAAAGAGTGTGTGGCAAAAATATATCAAAACTGTTAAGTATCTGACCCAAAATACACTCCATAGACCAAAAATGCACAGAAAAAACATAGAAAAACAACTATTTATACACAAATGTACAAGGAAACATAGTATTTATATGTTATACTTCAAAATATTTAGCCAACGCACTCAATATCTTCATGATTTTTGCTTTTTTTGTCTTATAAATCCATTTAATCTAAAGAAAAAAACAAGATGTGTCGGCCTTAATCTCCAGCCCCGTCTCTTAAAGCCGTCAGCTCCACATTTCAACCTTCATTTGGTTAAAAATGCACTGGAAGCGTCTCATGCACAGATAGATAATGATCAGAGCGGCGTGTTCTCCTGATCCTGACGCAGCAGGTCTGACCCCTGAACCACAGATTAGAAGATAATCCAGAGCCAGAGGTGCTTTACATCTGAGCCCCGCCCCCCTCTGCACATCTGCCCCGGCCGCCTCACATGGGACAGCAGCTGACCCACAGGAAGAGGCCGCTCTGACCATATACGGGCGTGCACTGTGACCATATACGGGCGTGTGCTCTGACCATATACGGCTCTGACCATATACGGCTCTGACCATATACGGGCGTGCACTGTGACCATATACGGGCGTGTGCTCCGGCCATATACGGCTCTGACCATATACGGGCGTGTGCTCTGACCATATACGGCTCTGACCATATACGGGCGTGTGCTCTGACCATATACGGGCGTGTGCTCTGACCATATACGGGAGTGTGCTCTGACCATATACGGGCGTGTGCTCTGACCATATACGGCTCTGACCATATACGGGCGTGTGCTCTGACCATATACGGCTCTGACCATATACGGGCGTGTGCTCTGACCATATACGGGCGTGTGCTCTGACCATATACGGGCGTGTGCTCTGACCATATATGGGCGTGTGCTCTGACCATATACGGGCGTGTGCTCTGACCATATACGGGCGTGTGCTCTGACCATATACGGGCGTGTGCTCTGACCATATACGGCTCTGACCATATAAGGGCGTGTGCTCTGACCATATACGGCTCTGACCATATACGGGCGTGTGCTCTGACCATATACGGCTCTGAATATATACGGGCATGTGCTCTGACCATATACGGCTCTGACCATATACGGGCGTGTGCTCTGACCATATACGGCTCTGAATATATACGGGCGTGTGCTCTGACCATATACGGGCGCGCGCTCTGACCATATACAGCTCTGACCATATACGGGCGTGTGCTCTGACCATATACGGCTCTGACCATATACGGGCGTGTGCTCTGACCATATACGGCTCTGACCATATACGGGCGTGTGCTCTGACCATATACGGCTCTGACCATATACGGCTCTGACCATATACGGGCGTGTGCTCTGACCATATACGGCTCTGACCATATACGGCTCTGACCATATACGGGCGTGTGCTCTGACCATATACGGCTCTGAATATATACGGGCATGTGCTCTGACCATATACGGGCGCGCGCTCTGACCATATACGGCTCTGACCATATACGGGCGTGTGCTCTGACCATATACAGCTCTGACCATATACGGGCGTGTGCTCTGACCATATACGGGCGTGTGCTCTGACCATATACAGGCGTGTGCTCTGACCATATACGGGCGTGAGCTCTGACCATATACGGGCGTGCGCTCTGACCATATACGGGCGTGTGCTCTGACCATATACGGGCGTGTGCTCTGACCATATACGGCTCTGACCATATACGGCTCTGACCATATACGGGCGTGCGCTCTGACCATATACGGGCGTGTGCGGCGTGTTGTCCTGATCCTGACGCAGCAGGTCTGACCCCTGAACCACCAGATTAGAAGATAATCCAGAGCCAGAGGTGCTTTACATCTTTATTTTTATATATATATATATATATATATATATATATTTTCTATTATAATTTCTATTTTTGTTTTTCATTAAAATTTTATTTTTTGTTTTTTTTGTAATAAAAATATATATTTATTTAAATATAAATATATATTTATTTGTATATATATATTTTTTTATCCCATAAATCAGAACTCTAATCACAATTGCAATGCAAAAAAAAAAAATAAAAATTCCAGATAATGCAGCCTCATTTGCATGTCATTTACATAATGCTGCGCTGCAGAAACAAAGTGTTGTTGGCGTCGAGGCTCGTCCTCTGCCCTCGGCTCCAGACTCAGTGACCTGTGACTGGAGCCTCTCTCTCCCTTCACTCCTCTCTCCCCCCCCTCTCCCTCTCTCCCC
The DNA here is from genome assembly GCA_019453435.1 of Rhinogobius similis. Taxonomy (NCBI): domain Eukaryota; kingdom Metazoa; phylum Chordata; class Actinopteri; order Gobiiformes; family Gobiidae; genus Rhinogobius; species Rhinogobius similis. The sequence continues at coordinate 2,995,275 of CM033633.1, forward strand.
CGCCGCTCCCCCTCTCCCCGCCTCTCCCTCTCTCCCCCGCCTCTCCCTCTCTTAAACACTTTCCTTCTCCTTTCTGTCCAACCTCACTTTGCTCTCACTCATCTACCCCTCTCTCCTTCCTCCTTCCTCCCGCTCTCCTCTCCCCTCTCTCCCCCTCCTCCCCTTCCCCCCCCCCCCTTTCCCCCTTTCCTCTCCTCCTTTCTCCCTCTTATTCCCCCTTTCCTTCCCCCTCTCTTGTCCTCCCCCTCTCCCCCCCTCCCCCTCAGGTGCACATGGGCAGAGTATTTATAACTGCAGTAGTAGTATTTTAAACCTGGTTATTTGCAGTATTTTTCCTTTGCGCAGACGGAACAGGATCAGTCTGGACTCCGGGAAACACAAGGAGTTTAACCCCCAACCTCCGAGCGCCGGAAACACGCCGACCACGCCGACCACGGCACAACCACAACCTCAACCTCAACCTCAACCTCAGAGCCGTCAGTCCTGATTCTGGCTTTGGGCCTTTGGAGGGTTTAGGCTCAAATCCCTTCAATCTGTGGATTTCACTTGCTCCACTTTTCCCCGGAGCGTCCCGGGACGAAAGGACGGCCTCTGAACGAGAGAAGTGTGTGTGATTAGTGAGGCACACCAGGACCAGGCCAGGACCAGGACCAGGACCGAACCAGGACCAGGCCAGGACCAGGACCAGGACCAGGCCAGGACCAGGACCAGGACCAGGACTGAACCAGGACTGAACCGGGACCGAACCAGGGCCGAACCGGGACCAGGACCCGGACTGAACGGGGACAGAACCGGGACCGAACAGGGACCAGGACCGAACCGGGACTGAACCAGGACCGAACCGGGACCGAACAGGGACCAGGACCGAACAGGGACCAGGACCGAACCAGGACTGACCCAGGGCCGAACCGGGACCAGGACCGAACGGGGACAGAACCGGGACCGAACAGGGACCAGGACCGAACCAGGACCGAACCAGGATCACACAGGAACCAAACCAGGACCGAACCGGGATTAAACCAGGACTGAACCGGCATTAAACCAGGACCAAACCAGGACCGAACCACAGCCAAACCAAGACTGAACCGGGACCGAACCACAACGGAACCAGGACCAAACCAGGACCAGACCAGACCAGACCGGGACCACAACAGGATCAAACCGATAACAAGAGAAATTTTTTTAATGATTTTTAAAATATTTTTAAATCCTGGACAAGACTAAAATGAAGAATCGTATTATAGTTTGTTTTTTTAATCTTTTTTAAATTATTGTTAATCATTTGCTTTTATTTTCACATTTGTATTATTAATTTTTTGTTACTTTTTACTTTTCCCCCCTCCAAAACTTTCTCTCATAATTCGCAAATCTATTTAATAATTGTAACGCTGGTAAGTAAATGATCACAATTACACATTTCTTCCAGATAGTGCAGCCTCATTTGCATATCATTTAAATAATCTTGCGGCGCAGAAACCAGACCAGACGGATTTCTGAGACGTTTTGTGAATGAAAACCAGAACGAGCTGCTGCGGTTCACGTTCCCAAAACACTTTTCCTGCGGCAAATAAGAAAAACTAAATCATATCTGATGGAGCAACAAACAAACAAACGTTCAAATGATTGACTTTGGAAAAAGGAAGTCACACTTTTACTCAAGAGACTGTTACGAAATGAGCCTTTTTCTTCTGCTTTCGGCTCCGTTGAAGAGCACGATTCAGAGCAGAGTCAGCCTTCGATGGTTTTATGTAACTGAAAACACAAACAGATCCGAGGCAAAAGTCTATGAATTCACTTAAAACTTGTAGGTGGTAAATGCAGATTTTATGTAAATGAAGATTCCAATTTGTTGCCGACCAAAGTCATTTTTCTAGGTCTGTTTTCGCAGAATAAACTCAAAAACTAGACACGAGGCTCCTTTATCACTTTGCAGGTCGGTTATTTTTTGTGTTCTGGGGTTGAGAACGACAACTGAATCGCTAATGCTAACTTTTATTAAAACTTAAACTAAACAAACGTTCATATCAAAGTAAAGATAAGGTTGTTGTTTTTATATAGATAACTTACATTTTTCAATTCTGTTTGTTTTATCATTTATTACGCTTCAAAATTAGCATTAGCGTTAGCATTGATCCGCAAACACCTCTTTTCAGTGTCTCATGTGTAAAGTCTAATGTGGATTTAAAGGGGCTGTACCAGATTTTTATTGTTTTGAAACGTGAAAAACAAAACTAGTTTTAGTTAAACTCTTACATCAGTCTCATGTATCTCTCACTTTAATGCGGCATCATAAATATTCACCTCCATGAGTTTAAAGCACTTTTACCAGTGTCTGAGCCCAGAGCGCTAAAGCTAACAAACATTAGCATAAATTAAGGACACAAATACAGACGGGGAAAAAGGCTGAAAGCGACGAAAACGTGATTTATTGTGACAAAAACGTGACTAAATTGACTTAAATGTGAATAAAAAGCGACAAAATTGCGACTAAAAGTGACAAAACATGACCAAAAGTGACAAAAACAAGGCTAGAAGTGACAAAAACATGACTAAATTGACTTAAAGTGATAAAACATGATTAAAAGTGACAAACTCTTACATCAGTCTCATGTATCTCTCACTTTAATTCAGTCCCAGCGTCATAAATATTCACCTGCATGAGTTTAAAGCACTTTTCACCAGTTTGAGCCCAGAGCGCTAAAGCTAACAAACATTAGCATAAATACAGACAGGGAAAAAGGCTGAAAGTAACAAAAACAAGGCTAAAAGTGACAAAAACATGACTAAATTGACTTAAATGTGAATAAAAAAGCGACAAGATTATGACTAAAAGTGACAAAACATGACCAAAAGTGACAAAAACAAGGCCGGAAGTAACAAAAACAAGGCTAGAAGTGACAAAAACATGACTAAATTGACTTAAAGTGATAAAACATGATTAAAAGTGACAAACTCTCCACATCAGTCTCATGTTTCTCTCACTTTAATTCAGTCCCAGCATCATAAATATTCACCTCCATGAGTTTAAAGCACTTTTCACCAGTGTCTGAGCCCAGAGCGCTAAGCTAACAAACATTAGCATGCTAACGGCGCACTTCCTGACGCAGAGAAAGCGACTTGTCTCATTTTCACCCGAATAGATGCTTTTACAATAAATCTGTGCAGGAGCAACACAGATTACTTCATTACATGGAAAAAAAAAGAAAATATGTTGAAAAAACATGAATTAGTTCCTTTTTTCACAATTCAAAACTGTAAAAATCAGGTGCCGGGCCAGCGCCGGGCGTCGTTGAGCCCATTCACTTTTTAGGCAAACCAACTAATGACATCACAAGGTTGAACAAACGGTTTGAGAGAAAAACAATGTTAGCAGCTAATGTTTGTGTGACTGTGGGTGTGAAAGGGCAATACTGACAAAAACCAATCAACCACAAAAGTGCAGTAATGTACATTTTCATACATTTTCTTCGGAAATTACACCTGGTTTTGTCTGTTTTTCAGCTCATTTTAATATTTTAAGGTGAGACGCTGCAGGTGAACAGGAAAAAATCTTAAATTTAAAAGATTTGAAACTTCTCCTGTGGTTTACTCTCATAAATGTAAGAAAAAAAGTATTACAAGTTTTTCATCACGTCATGTTTTCATGTAGAAATAAGGCATTTTATGTGAAAAACGGCCAAAAATCCACACTTTTGGGACATTTCAATCTGAAAAATGGACAGAACCAGGTTTAAATTTCTTGGTTCATTTTGTCACATATTAGTTATAAAAATGTACAGAGGGGATTTGGATTTATTATTTAGTTTTTAAGCAAACTAGATTTGATTGAAAATTGTCCTAAAAATTCAAATTTTGCCTCATTTTTTTAACTTAAAACTTTAGTAAATCCATTTAAGAATCAGATTTAAAAAAAATCCTTCTGTACGTTTTGTCTAAATCCTGTTGAGTCCAGATTGTACAGTTTGTGTGGATCTACTTTAAGGCTGATCTTTATGTCTCGATGGACAAAAATGCATTTGAAGAAAACGACCTTTGAAGTTAGTCACTTTTAGTCGCGTGTATTTCATTTTTAGTTGCGTTTTTGTTGCTTCTAATCACGTTTTGTTGATTTTGTTGTGGTTTTTTGTTTGTTTTTTTGTTGCTTTTAGTCAAATTTTTATCACTTTTAGTCAAATCCTTCTGTTTGGTCAAAATCCTGTGGAGTCCAGATTGTACAGTTTGGTGTGGGATCTACTTTAAGGCTGATCTTTATGTCTCGAGGGACAAAAATGCATTTGAAGAAAACGGCCATTGAAGTCACAATGTTCCAGAGAAATCTATGGATGAAGTGGACTCAATGGAAGAATTAAACATCTTCAGGAGCAGATTGGACACATTTGTTGTTTCCTCATGAAAGTCGATGTGTGAGAGAGAAAACTGACCAAAAATTTTTGAAGTTTTGCCTGTAGAGTCTCGCCTTAAACACTCAATATTCTAATTGTGCTGCTCTCCTAAAGAACAATTGCGATTAAACACATTTTCGGTACATCTCCACCTTTAGACTGTCGTGTTTGTCTGCCCTGGATCGTTTAATCCTGGGCTGAAACTGAATCTGGATGAATGTGGTCATGACTCAAATGTCGGCTCGAGGCCGACACTCTAAAAACTCTCAAAGTCACCAAGACTCCGACAAATAAATCCATGACACGCTCGGGGAGTTCCTCGTTCCAGTGATCCACTTAACGAGCTGCTGATCCTCCGTTTATTGTCCAAAGCCGAACAGAACAAACAGATCTGTCATTTTAACAACGAGGATGACGGACTCCAATATGGACAGACAAACTAACAAACAAGCAAGGGTTTCAGTCACTTTTAGACGCATTTTTTGTCACTTTTAGTCGCATTTCTGTCACGTTATTATCACTTTGTTGTGTCTGTCTCACTTTAAGTAGCATTTGTCACTTTCAGACAGTTTTTTCGCCTTAAAGGGCCTATGACAGGTTGGACGATTCATGTAACTAAAATACAGATAACATACATGTTTAAAGTTTTGCTAAAAATAATTATAAAAGTTATCATTTTTGCCATTTTTTAAAAGTTTTTTAATGTCACTTCCTGGTTGTAAACAATGACATCACAGTAGGAAATTACTTTGCGCACTGGGCTAAAACTGGGCTAATGTCAGAGATTATTTTGTATGACAAATCAAAATATATGTGAACACCTTCATTTTGTTGAATTATTGTTTTAAGGGTAAAATAAGTTGTTTCTTTTGGGTAAATTATGCAAAACCTTTGGATGGAGTGAGTCTCACAGTGTGATGTCATCAGTTTTTTACTTCCTGTCATTTTAAACAGATTTTTCATGACTTGATTGGTGTAAAACAGGAATTTTTATGTACAATACGTATTAATACACCAAATAAAATGAAAATGAGAAAATCTTTAAAACCTGTCATAGGCCCTTTAAAGTCTGACAGATCAGACACACGTTTGACTAAAACGTAGTAAAAATGATCATATTTAAGATGTGACTAAACGTTTTTCCCGTTTGTCCCAATTTGTCAGTTTGTGTAAAGTTTATGATGTCACTTCCTGTTGAACACGACACAAATATGACACAGTTAGAGGTCATTCCGCAACTGTTACCATAGCAACCAGACTGTAAACAAGGACCAACATCCATATAAATTACACAATAGTTAGAATTGACAATAAATAATCCCTGATAACACTTTATTTTGTTGAATGATGGTTTAAACTGTCAGACGATTTACAACAAAATGACAAATTTTTCTGTGTTTACAATGATACGTCGCTTTTTGATGACATCACGGAGGGATTCAGCTCTACTTCCTGTCATTTTAAACTTTTATTTTTCAAAACTGCAACTAGCAAAGCAAACTAGTTCAGAATCACAAAATCACCTGAAAGAAGAACCCGAAATATAGTTTAAATCTCGTCTTTGGTATTTAGTCGCCGCTTTTTCACAAGATCAAGTCAGCGTTTGGTGAGGAATGATTATTTTGTCTTTACATTTTCTTTCTTTCAGTTTCGTTCTCCCTGAGTCTGTGTTCTCTTCTGTTTTCTCTCGTCCAATCACAAACCGGTCGGCGCTAAAGCTGCACCCTCTGAGCTGTACCTCTAGCGCCCCCTTCAGACCCTCAAACGGGGCGGGACGGTTCACTTTTGTTCAGTGGAAACACCTCGGACCGTCCCGCGCTAAAGGACATGCCCCTTTAGTCAGTTAAATCCCTCTGCACTTCAAAACACTTAACCCCATCCATTATTCACTTCACTTTGGACAAAACACTCAGAGCGCGTCAAAGTCAAAGGTCTCCGGCAGAAACGACGCCATGCACTGTGTCCTTGGGCAAGACACTTCTGGGTTTCAGTTCAGATTTCAGTCTTTTGTCGAACGCGGTCAAAGCTCCCGGAGTCGTTTACAAAGTACAACGTAATCCCATTCTCTCGTGACACGCTACGGAGAAACAGCATCAAAAGTGTTTCACGGAGAACAAACGGCAGAATTATTCATGGTTTTTGGCCAAACAAATCCCTTTTTTCCCTCTTTCACAAATAAATCTTAATGAAATCAAACGTTTAAACTATTTTCAGAATCAAACGTCATTTATCTGAGAATCTTGTGCTGTTTTAAGTCCTTAAATCATTGCTAAACTCTGAGCATTTCTGCCTCTAAACACTAATGCTAGGTTAATCTTTGCGTCTCTTAAGCGCTAACATGACTAAACTGTGTAAGCGCCAATAACAATATTTAAAAAATGACTGAAACTGAAACCAAAATCATCAAAAATGTGTCTAAAAGTGACAAAAACGTTCCAAAACACGTGATTCTTTTATCAGTTTGTCACGCTACGGAGAAACTACATTAAAAGTGTTTTACGGAGAACAAACGGCAGAATTATTCATGGTTTTTGGCCAAACAAATCCCTTTTTTCCCTCTTTCACAAATAAATCTTAATTAAATAAAACGTTTTAACTATTTTCAGAATCAAACGCCATTTATCAGAGAATCTTGTGCCGTTTTAAGTCCTTAAATCACTGCTAAACTGAGCATTTCAGCCGCTAGACACGATAATTGCTAACGCTAGGCTAATCGTTGCGTCTCTTAAGCGCTAACATGACTAAACTGTGTAAGCGCCAATAACAATATTTTAAAAATGACTCAAACTGAAACCAAAATCATCAAAAATGTGTCTAAAAGTCCTTAAATCACTGCTAAACTCTGAGCATTTCTGCCGCTAAACACGATAATTGTTAATGCTAGGCTAATCGTTGCATCTTATAAGTGCTAGCATGACTAAACTGTGTAAGTGCCAATAACAATATTTTAAAAATGACTAAAACTGAAACCAAAATCATCAAAAATGTGTCTAAAAGCGACAAAAACGTTCAAACAACGAACAAACAGCAGAAATATTCATGTTTTTTGGCCAAACAAATCCTTAGTTTTCCCTCTTTCACAAATAAATCTTAATGAAATCAAACTTTTTAATTGAAAACCAAATGATGTCGTCACATAAAGCCAGTTAATGAGTATTTCGTGCTTTAATTAAGGCTAATTAAGGTGTAGTTATTATAAAGTGGTACTTAACTTTCTCTTTTAATCCTGTTCTGACAATGTTCATCATCAAAAACACACCTGGAGTAGCATTCAGCTTCATTCTCGCTGTTTTGAGGAACGTTTATTAGAAAATCCTCTCCTTCCGAGCGTCAAACACACTTCCTGCTGAACTTCCGGGATTTTCGGACGTATTTTCAGACTCATACGTCGTTTATCTGAGAATCTTCTGCTGTTTTAAGTCCTTAAATCATTGCTAAACTCGTTCTGAGCATTTCTGCCGCATCTCTTAAGCGCTAACATGACTAAACTGTGTAAGCGCCAATAACAATGTAAAAAAATGACTCAAATCGATGTCCAAAATCATCCAAAATGTGTCTAAAAGCGACAAAAACGTTCCAAAACAAGTGATTCTTGTATCAGTTCATGTGACCATTTCTCGTCAAGACTTGATGCAACAAAACACGACAAAGATACGCTCAAAAGTGACAAAAACCTGCCTAAAAACATAACACAATGCACCAAAACACGACAAAGATACGCTCAAAAGTGACAAAAACCTGCCTAAAAACATGACACAATGCACCAAAACGCAACAAAGACATGACTAAAAGTGACGCGTTTACAAAACACAACTCAATGTGACAAAAACGTGATTAAAATTGTCAAAATTTTGTTTAAAGTGTGAATTTGAACAGAATTCTATTGTTAAAACATGAATCACGATCTAACCACAGTCGCACGGGTCAGAAAATCACAATTAGATATTTTTCTTAAATCATGCAGCTCTGTTAAAGGCAATGGACGAACATGAACGGTTTATTTAAAGGCTTCAACAAAAAGTCACAGAAATGTAAAGGTTCGTGCCTCGGTCCAAGAATAAACGACAAAATGAAGTTAATGGTAAATTAAACAGTAGTTGACATCTGGCCTCAGAGCCGTGTAAATCTGCCCTTTTCCCACAAAACAAGAGAGTCCAACATAACGCTCGTTAGAACGTGGCCCAGAGAGAGGGGTGGAGAGGGGGGAGGGGGGGAGAGGAGAGGAGAGAGAGAGGGGGAGAGAGGAACAAGAGAGTCCAACAACGCTCGTTAGAACGTGGCCCAGAGAGAGAGGAGGAGAGAGGGGGGGGGGGGGAGGAGAGAGAGAGGGGGGAGAGAGGGGTGGAGAGAGGGGGGAGAGGAGAGGAGAGAGAGAGGGGAGAGAGGGGTGGAGAGAGGGGGAGGGGGGGGAGGAGAGAGAGGGGGAGAGGAGAGAGAGGGGGAGAGAGGAAAGAGAAAGAGGGGGAGAGAGGAGAGAGAGAGAGGAGAGGGGAGAGGAGAGAGAGAAGAGAGGCGGGAGAGAGAGGGGGTAGAGAGAGAGAGAGAGGAACGAGGGAGAGGGGGGAGAGAGGAGAGAGAGAGAGGAACGAGGGAGAGGAACGAGGGAGAGGGGGGAGAGAGGAGAGAGAGAGGGGAGAGGAGAGAGAGAGAGAGAGGGGGGGGAGTGAGGGAGGAGAGAGAGGGGAGAGAGGAGAGAGGGGGGAGAGAGAGGGGAGAGAGAGAGGAGAGAGGGGAGAGAGGGGAGAGAGAGAGGGGAGAGGGAGAGAGAGAGGGAGAGAGAGAGAGAGGGAGAGAGAGGGGGAGAGAGAGAGGGGAGAGAGAGGGGTGAGAGAGAGAGAGAGAGAGAGAGAGAGAGGGGGAGAGAGAGGAGAGAGGGGGGAGAGAGAGGGGGGAGAGAGGGGAGAGAGGGGCAAGATCGGGGGGAGAAAAGGAATGATGAAAAGAGAAAGAAGAGAGACGTGAGAGAAGCAACGAGAGAAAAATGGTACGAAAAGAAAAGCGGAGAAGATAAAACAGAAAGAGCGAGAAAGACGACAAAAATAGTGAAAAAGAGAAAGAAACAGAAGGAAAGAGACAGAAAGACAGAGAGAGAGAAAGAGACAGAAAGACAAAGAGAGACAGAGAGAGAAAGACAGAGAGGGAAAGAGAGAGTGAAAGAGAGAGAGAGACACAGAGAGACAGAGGGACAGAAAGAGAGACAGAAAGACAGAGAGAGAGAAAGAGAGAGAGAGAAAGAGACAGAACGACAGAGACAAAGAGAGAGACAAAGACAGAGAGAGATCAAGAAACAGGGGGTTTGGAGAGAGAGTGAGGGGGGAGGAGGGGTGAGGGGGGAGGAGGGTCCCGGGTTCCATAAATAGCCGCGGGCCGGTCCCAGAGGAAGCCCCTGAACATCCGCTCTAGCCTCGAGCCCAGGACACGCCCCCAGAGCAGGACACGCCCCCGGAGCAGGACACGCCCCCGGAGCAGGACACGCCCCCGGAGCAGGACGATACGACAAAAAATGATCACGATTTCCTTGTTGCCAGATCATGATTTTAATTTTATCTCGATTCATGTTCACTTTGTTTTTTTCTGTTGCCTTTAACAGAATTTAAGGCCCGTGCCATTAACATTAGATTGCGATTTAGGTTTAAATAAAAGGATTCTGTTTTGTTGCTTTTTAGTTTTTGTCACGTTCAGTTGAGTTTGTCGTTTTTTTGTCACGTTTTTGTCGCTCTTTGGTTGCGTTTCGGTTGCTTTTGAGCACCTTTTTATCACTTTTGGTCGCGCCTTTTGTGTCGATTTCGTTGAATTGTGCAGCCCTCGTCTATTAGAGGTAAATAAAGTCTCTGCAGAGACTACAGAGGCTAAACAACAGGAGAAAAATTGTGTTTGAACAGACGGCTATTGTCTTTAAAGGAGCTGCACCGTTTAGGGAAAATATCTGATTGTGATTTTTCTGTGCGATTGTGATTAGATTCATGATTTGTGTTTGAATAATAGGATTTTGTCGCTTTGTGTCGCGTTTTTGTCACTTTTGGTCATGTTTTGTCACTCTTATTCGTAATCTTGTCGCTTTTTTATTCACATTGAAGTCAATTTAGTCATGTTTTTGTCACTTTTAGCCTTGTTTTTGTTACTTTCAGCCTTTTTCCTTGTCTGTATTTATGCTAATGTTTGTTAGCTTTAGCGCTCTGGTGAAATGTGCTTTAAACTCATGGAGGTGAATATTTGTGACGCTGGGACTGAATTAAAGTGAGATACATGAGACTGATGTAAGAGTTTTTGTCACTTTTAATCATGTTTTGTCACTTTAAGTCACATTTAAGTCAATTTGGTCATGTTTTTGTCACTTCTAGCCTTGTTTTTGTCACTTCTAGCCTTGTTTTTGTCACTTTTGGTCATGTTTTGTCACTTTTAGTCGTAATCTTGTCGCTTTTTATTCACATTTAAGTCAATTTAGTCACGTTTTTGTCACAATAAGTCGCGTTTTTGTCGCTTTCAGCCTTTTTCCCCGTCTGTATTTGTGTCCTTAATTTATGCTAATGTTTGTTAGCTTTAGCGCTCTGGGCTCAGACACTGGTGAAAAGTGCTTTAAACTCATGGAGGTGAATATTTATGACGCTGGGACTGAATTAAAGTGAGAGATACATGAGACTGATGTGAAGAGTTTTTGTCACTTTTAATCATGTTTTGTCATGTTTTATCAATTTAAGTCACATTTAATTCCATTTAGTCACGTTTTTGTCACTTCTAGCCTTGTTTTTGTCACTTTAAGTCATGTTTTGTCACTTTTAGTCGCAATTTTGTCGCTTTTTATTCACATTTAAGTCAATTTAGTCATGTTTTTGTCACTTTTAGCCTTGTTTTTGTTGCTTTCAGCCTTTTTCTCTGTCTGTATTTATGCTAATGTTTGTTAGCTTTAGCGCTCTGAGCTCAGACACTGGTGAAAAGTGCTTTAAACTCATGGAGGTGAATATTTATGAAGCTGGGACTGAATTAAAGTGAGAGACACATGAGACTGATGTGAAGAGTTTTTGTCACTTTTAATCATGTTTTGTAACTCTAAGTCGCATTTAAGTCAATTTAGTCATGTTTTTGTCACTTCTAGCCTTGTTTTTGTAGTATTTTGGTAGTATTTTTATGTGACTGACCCAAAATGCACTCAAAAGACCACAACTGCACAGAATTTCATGCAAAACCAAGCGTTCATGTAGAAAGCACTGATAAACAGTATTTATGTGTTCGATAAGTTACATTAAACTCATGATTAGCTCCAAAATCTTCAGCTATCGTCTCATTTTTGCTGTCGTCCCAAAGAAATCCTTATTGTTTAACTAAAATAAATAGTCGACCGATACATATTTTGGTCGACTGAGACAACACCAACCGATTAATCGACTAAACGACTTTCAAAACAGTAAAAATCAGGTACAGGGCCTTTAAGCTCCTTCAAAAAGGTTTAAAATGAATCTAACAAAAGCATAAAACACAAATCTAATGTAAATTCACTTAAATGTTGTTTTTCCAGAGAGTTTCCAGTGGTGCGTGTCAGAGTTTGCCCTCGAACCAGAAGGTCGACGGTTCAAGTCACCCGTGAAGCTGCAGCACTCGTCTGTGAGAGAGTTTTTATGAACACATTCCCTTCACTTTCTCAGCTGTGCAGAGGAAATAAAACTGGATTAGTTCCAGAGGACTCCCCCCAAAACATGTTCTCTGTGGGAAGAGGGGGGAGGGAGGGGTGAGGGGGGGGGAGAGGGAGGGAGGGGGGAGAACTTGGACTGGACTTGACCTCTGCAGCGTTTCACGTCAGCAGAGATCCAGTTACACAGCACCAACACTCTGTAACCAAAACAAAGAGAGGAGAGGAGAGGAGAGGAGAGGGGGGAGAGAGAGGGGGAGGGAGAGAGGAGAGGAGAGAGGGAGGGAGAGGGGGAGAGGGGAGGGGAGAGGGAGAGAGAGAGGAGAAAGAGAGAGGAGAGGGAGAGGGTGGAAGAGAGGGGGAGATGGAGAGAGAGAGGGAGAGGAGAGAGGGAGGGAGGGAGGGAGGGAGAGGAGAGGGGGGGGAGAGGAGAGGGGGAGACGGGGAGGGAGAGAGGAGAGGAGGAGGAGAGGGGAGAGGGGGAGGAGAGAGGGAGAGGAGAGGGGGGAGAGAGGGGGAGAGGGAGAGGGAGAGAGAGAGGAGAGAAAGAGAGGGAGGGAGAGAGGGGGAGAGGGGGAGAGAGAGGGGAGAGGAGAGAGAGGGGGGGGAGAGGGGAGAGAGAGAGGAGAGGGGGGAGGAGAGAGGAGAGAGAGTGAGGGAGGGGAGAGAGAGAGAGGAGAGGGGGGAGAGGAGAAAGAGAGGGAGGGAGAGAGAGGGAAAGAGTGAGGAAAGGGGGAGAGAGGAGAGGGGGGAGGAGAGAGGAGAGAGTGAGGGAGGGAGAGAGAGGAGAGGGGGAGAAAGAGAGGAGAGGGGGGAGAGGAGAAAGAGAGGGAGGGAGAGAGAGGGAAAGAGTGAGGAAAGGGGGAGAGAGGAGAAAGGGGGAGGAGAGAGGAGAGAGAGTGAGGGAGGGAGAGAGAGGAGAGGGAGGGAGAGAGAGAGAGAGAGAGGGGGAGAGGGAGAAAGAGAGAGAGGGAGGGAGAGAGAGGGAAAGAGTGAGGAAAGGGGGAGAGGGAGGGGAAAGGGGGAGGAGAGTGGGAGGGAGAGAGGGAGGGGAGAGAGAGTGGAGAGGGGGAGAGAGGGCGAGAGAGAGAGGGAGTGGGGGAAGAGGAGAGGGAGGGAGAGAGAGAAGAGAGAGAGAGAGAGGAGGAGATAAATGGAGGAGGGAAAAACTGGACAGAGGAGAGGAGAGAGAAAGAGCGTTTAAGAGAGAGATTGTGGTGAAAGAAATGTGAGAGCAGAGTCTGAAGGAGAAGCTCTGAGCCAGATCTAACTGTGCCATTTAAACTTCAACAAACAACTGTGGAACACCAGGACTAAACCAGGACCAAACCAGGACCAAACCAGGACCAAACCAGGACCAAACCAGGACCAAACCAGGACCGAACCAGGACCGAACCAGGACCGAACCAGGACCGAACCAGGACCAAACCAGGACCAAACCAGGACCAAACCAGGACCAAACCAGGACCAAACCAGGACTAAACCAGGACTAAACCAGGACCAAACCAGGACCAAACCAGGACCAAACCAGGACCAAACCAGGACCAAACCAGGACCAAACCAGGACCAAACCAGGACCAAACCAGGACCAAACCAGGACCAAACCAGGACCAAACCAGGACCAAACCAGGACCAAACCAGGACCAAACCAGGACTAAACCAGGACTAAACCAGGACCAAACCAGGACCAAACCAGGACCAAACCAGGACTAAACCAGGACCGAACCAGGACCGAACCAGGACCGAACCAGGACCGAACCAGGACCGAACCAGGACCGAACCAGGACCGAACCAGGACTAAACCAGGGACTAAACCAGGGACTAAACCAGGGACTAAACCAGGGACTAAACCAGGACCAAACCAGGGCTAAACCAGGACCGAACCAGGACCAAACCAGGGCTAAACCAGGACTAAAACCAGGGACTAAAACATTACTGCTTGAGGTCTAAACTAGGACTGAAACCAAGACTAAAAAAACACAACTAAAAACAATGTTTAAACCAGGACTGAAAGAAGACCAAGAGGACTAAAACCAGCACGAATCAAGGTCTCAACCGGGACTAATCAAGGTCTAAAGCAGGACTAATCAAGGTCTAAAGCAGGACTAATCAAGGTCTAAAGCAGGACTAATCAAGGTCTAAAGCAGGACTAATCAAGGTCTAAACCGGGACTAATCAAGGTCTAAAGCAGGACTAATCAAGGTCTAAAGCAGGACTAATCAAGGTCTAAACCAGGACTAATCAAGGTCTCAACCGGGATTAATCAAGGTCTAAACCAGGACTAATCAAGGTCTAAACCGGGACTAATCAAGGTCTATACTGGGACTAAAAACAGGACTAAACCAGGCCTACAAATGCGGACTAAAACAATGATCTGCAAGAGTGAACCAGGACTTAACCACGACCAAACCAAGATGAAACAGAATACTGACCCAGACTAAATCAGGTCTACATCAGGACTAAACCAGGACTACACCAGGACTAAACCAGCCTCAAATTTCTGACTAAATCCATTTTTTGTCCCACGTTGTTGTTTCTGTGGATTTCTGACCCACGTTTTCAGAAAACTTCAGTTCCAATTCATTAAACTTCACTCTTCCTCGTCCCGTGGGCCACTTTCCTGTTTTGCCGCGGGCCACTTCCTGTTCCGCCGAGGAAATCGAGCCTCCGGGAAACTAAACTAATCTAATCTAATCTAATCTGTCCAAATGAGAGAAACGAGAGGAGTTTAGGAACCGTCTGGATCTACAGGCTCCAATTAGTCCAGCCCCCGAGGACTGGACTAAACCAAGGACTACACCAGGACTGAGACCGGGACTGGGACCGGACCTGGGACTGGGACTGGGACCGGACCTGGGACTGGGACTGGGACCGGACCTGGGACTGGGACTGGGACCGGACCTGGGACTGGGACCGGACCTGGGACTGGGACTGGGACCGGGACTGAACAAAGCAGAAACCCTGGAAATAAAAGAAATGAGTCCTGATTTAGACCAAGTGAAGTGATGAGTTTTTGCCCGGCTTTGGTCTTGGTTTAGTCCTGATTAAGTTCTGATTTAATCCAAGTTCAGTCCCCAGTTTGGCCCAAACTTTGTCCTGTTTCAGTTGGGATTAAATTCTGATTAAGTCAAGATTAAATCCTTGATTTTGTTGAATAAGCGTTCACACTTGTCCTTATTTGGTCCTGAATGGAGCTCGGTTTAGGTCCCTCCTTGGTTTAGGTCCCAGTTTAGTCCAGTCCCGCTCTAGTCCCGGTTTAGTCCTGTCCCCGGCTCCAGTCCCGCTCCAGTCCCGCTCCAGTCCCGCTCCAGTCCCGCTCCAGTCCCGCTCCAGTCCCGCTCCAGTCCCGCTCCAGTCCCGCTCCAGTCCCGCTCCAGTCCCGCTCCAGTCCCGCTCCAGTCCCGCTCCAGTCCCGCTCCAGTCGCTCCAGTCCGCTCCAGTCCGCTCCAGTCCGCTCCAGTCCGCTCAGTCCCGGTCCAGTTCCGCTCCAGTCCCGCTCCAGTCCCGCTCCAGTCGCTCCAGCCCGCTCAGCCCCGCTTCCAGCCCGCTCCAGCCCGCTCCAGCCCGCTCTAGGTCCCGCTCTGGTCCCGCTCTGGTCCCGCTCTAGTCGCTCTAGTCCCGCTCTGGTCCCGCTCTAGGTCCCGCTCTGGTCCCGGCTCTGGTCCGCTCTGGTCCCGCTCTGGTCGGCTCTGGTCGCTCTAGTCCGCTCTGGTCCGCTCTGGTCCCGGCTCTGGTCCCGCTCTAGGTCCGCTCTGGTCCCGCTCTGGTCCTCGCTCTAGGTCGCTCTAGTCCGCTCTGGTCGCTCTAGTCCCGCTCTGGTCGCTCCTAGGTCCCGCTCTGGTCCCGCTCTGGTCCCGCTCTGGTCGCTCTGGTCCCGCTCTGGTCGGCTCTAGTCCCCGCTCTAGTCCCCGCTCTAGTCCCGGTTTAGTCCTGGTCCTCACAGCGCTGTAAAAGCCGCGGTTCACTGAAGGCCTCGCGGTGCGTTCAGGACCTTCTCCCACGCAACAATCACAGAGTCAGAGGTTTGTTTATCTCACAAAGGCAGCGCCGCCAGGAACAACGCTCTGACTGCACAAGAGACACAAGAGAGAAAGAGAGAAGAGAGAAAGAGAGGAGGAGAGAAAAAAGAGAAAAGAGAGGAGGAGAGAGAGAGAGAGAGAGAGACACAGGAAGACAGAGAGAGGAGAGAAAGAGAGAGAGAAGAGAGGAGAGAAGAGGAGAGAGAGGAGAGAGAGAGAGACAAGAGAGGAGGAGAGACAAGAGACACAAGAGAGAAAAGAGAGAAGAGAGAAGAGGAGAGAGAAGAGAGAGAGACAAGACAGGAAAGAAAAGACAAGAGACACAAGAGAGAAAAGAGAGAAGAGAGAAGAGGAGAGAGAAGAGAGAGAGACAGGAAAGAAAAGACAAGAGACACAAGAGAGAAAAGAGAGAAGAGGAAAGAGAGGAGGAGAGAAAAGAGGAGAGAAAAGAGAAAGAGAGAGGAGAGAGACAAGAGACACAAGAGAGGAGAGAGAAGAGGTGAGAGGAGAGAGAAAAGAGGAGAGAGAAGAGACAAGAGACACAAGAGAGAAGGAGAGAAACAAGAGAGGAGAGAAAGAGACAGGAGAGACAAGGAGAGAGAAGAGACACAGAGAGAAGAAAGAAAAGAGAAGAGAAACACAGAGATGTTAGAGACACTAAGAGGAAAGAGAAGAAAGAAAGAAAGATGCAGAGAAAGAAGAGAGAGAAACATGGAGGGGAAAGAAGAGAGAAAAGAAAACGAGAAAGAAGAGAGAAAGAGAAGAGCAAAGAGAGCGAGAGGAGTGAGCTTTCCCAGTGCCATTTCTGTGGACCGTCGTGTGAAAAAAAATCTACTCCAAGATCAGAGCCGTCAGAAATGATTTGTGTTCGACAGAAACACGATTCCTTCTCCTGCACACCCAGACTTTAAACACATTTAACACAAATCAATAAATATGAAATATGAGACTGAAGGCTTCTAGAGACAATATTTATGAATGAAGTGGGTTCATTTGTTCATCTGTTCAAACACACTTGTTGTTCAGCCGTGTTCTGAAACGAGCGACAAAAGCGCGACCAAAATCGACAAAAAAGTGTTCGAAAACGACAAAAACACACCAACACAAACAACAAATTGCACCAAAAAGTGACCAAAAGACGACAAAGACACCACTAAAAGTGACAAAGGCGCGTTTAAATACGACAAGAATCTTCAGCTGTAATAATTAACGATCGTAATTGTTAACTAGACAAAGACAGAAACATTATTTAATCTACAAAAATGTGTTCAAAAGCGACAAAAACACGCCAACAATCGACAAATTCGACTCGATGCACCAGAACGTGACTAAAAGACGACAAAGACACGACTAAAAGTGACAAAGACGCATTTAAGAATATTCTGCTGTAATAATTAACGATCGTAATTGTGAACTGGACAAAGACAGAAACATTATTTAAACAAAATGTCAAAAATGAATAAACGATTATTATCATTAATATTAAAGGCGATGGAAAACTACAAAGTGAACATGAATCGTGATGAAATCGAAATCGTGATCTGGCCCCAAGAAAATCGTGAGAATCATTTTATAAACTGTAAAAAAGCGACTAAAAACGACAAAGGCGCGACTGAATACGACGAACGCAACTGAACGTGACAAAAAACGCTACTAAAAGCGACAAAACTATGTGTAGAATGTGAATTTGAACAGAATCCTATTATTAAAACAAATCTAATCTTAATGGTGCTGGTCAGAAAAATCCCAATGAGATATTTTTCCTAAACGGTGCAGCTCTGTTTGTACAAAGTGAACATGAATCGTGATAAAATCAAAATCATGATTTGGCAACAAGAAAATCGTGATAATGTATTGCTTTATCGCCCAGCCCTACTTTTTATACATCTAAAAGCACCATTTTATGACTTTTCTGTATAAATATGTATTGTTTGCAGTCAGACGTCAGATCATGGAAATGCCACGCCCCTTTTTAGTCGACCAATCGACCGGCAGAACCACAGAACACCACTGTTTCTGTTATAAAAGGCCGTCTGTGTGTTTTAGAGTACGTTTAGTCGTATTTTGGTGACATTTCTCTGCACTAATTGTGACAAATTGACTATAAATAACAAAAACCAACAAAGAAATATGAAAAAACTAGTGTTGTCTTGTAAGAACAGGGCGAAAAAAGAGAAAATAAAGGCGTTTTTTCATAATATTTGATCAAACTCTGATCATTTTCACTGTTTGCGTGTTCTGCCTGTGTCTGGGCTTCCTGCGGTTTGAATATCGAACTTAAAACCCGCTCGTTAATAATCCTAGAGGCGCTAACGAGAGAAAAACGCAGCGAAACCCAGACTTCACAAACGACGAGGAGTTGGAGCGCGTTCCCTTTTTCTCGCGCTTCTCGTTTCCACAAAAGTGAGAGAAAGCGAACGCCTCATTTGTGATTCGGGCACATCTGCTGATCGAGCGGAAAACTGGCACCGCTGTCCCCGGAGCCGCAGAAACAGGAGCAAAAAAACAAAAAAACTAAACAAAAAAACCACACGTTCTTTCAGCAAAACGGGACAAAACCGAGACCAGAAACCGAAAAGCGCCGGAGCGAAAGTGCAGCACGAGCGGATCCTGGTGCAATGCGGCGCAGAAAAGTAAAGAAAAAGCAAAGATGAGGAGAGCTCATTAAGAGGTGACAGGAGGCGCCCCGGGAGAAGGAGAGAAGGGGAGAGAGGGGGAGGAGAGAGAGAGAGAGGGGGAGGGAGGAGAGAGAGGAGGATAGACGCTAACAATGCACCGACACATCTGCTGCTCTTATACTGCTCCAAATCCTACCAAAGATAGATTTACTACAGAAGGACTATCCTGGTCCAGTCCCTGCTCCAGAGTCCTGGTCCAGAGCCCAGAGTCCTGGTCCAGTCCCTGGTCCTGGTCTAGAGCCAGATTTTTTTGGATGGTTTTATCCTCGGGGCCAGGAACGTGTCCAACGCTTTTGAAAAAAATAAAATAAAATAATACGAAAGGCTTTAACAACATCTGCATAACTAAACCAGGACTGAACCAGGACTGAACCAGGACTCAACCTGGACTCAACCAGGACTGAACCAGGACTGAACCAGGACTCAACCAGGACTCAACCAGGACTCAACCAGGACTGAACCAGGACTGAACCAGGACTCAACCTGGACTCAACCTGGACTCAACCTGGACTCAACCTGGACTCAACCTGGACTCAACCTGGACTCAACCTGGACTCAACCTGGACTCAACCTGGACTCAACCTGGACTCAACCTGGACTCAACCTGGACTCAACCTGGACTCAACCTGGACTCAACCTGGACTCAACCTGGACTGAACCAGGACTAAACCAGGTCTGAACCAGGACTAAACCAGGACTAAACCAGGACTGAACCAGGACTGAACCAGGACTAAACCAGGACTAAACCAGGACTAAACCAGGACTAAACCAGGACTAAACCAGGTCTGAACCAATAACAACAGAGAACATATTTTCTATGTTTTTGGAGACGGTTCAGGCCCGGCTCGTGTCCCTTTCGTGGCCTTCAGTTGAATAAACCTGGTCTGAGGCAATATTTGTTTATGTTCTTTGCAAAAAAAAACAAAAACAATCCATTTATTTTTGTCATCCTCAGCTCGACGTGCAGCAGGTTTAGACCCGGTTTAGTCCCGGTTTAGCCCCGGTTTAGCCCCGGTTTAGCCCCGGTTTAGCCCCGGTTTAGCCCCGGTTTAGCCCCGGTTTAGCCCCGGTTTATCCCCGGTTTAGACCTGGTTTAGTTACCTGGTTTAGACCTGGTTTATCCACTCGTCTGGTGAAGGTCCAGATTTCCAGAATGTGACAAATGCGGTGCCCGGAGCCAGAGGCCAAGGGCGGCGGCCGCAGGAACGTCTCCCGGGAATAATAAAAGTTTCATGATTTCAAAAACCAAAATAGTTGGAGTTGAACACGTTTTACAAGCGTCAACAAAACAATCACATCAGAGAAAAAACAACACGTCCAGGATTTCAATGGATTATTGGTTTAAACAGATTTTCAAACGTAAACGCTGGAAAATGTCACCACTTTATAAAAACTACACCTTATTTTGCCTCAATAAAACATGAAGAAAGACTTAATTTATGACAAACAAATAGTTTATTCAGCATGATTCAGGCTTAGGCTCAGTCGAAGCTGCTTGAGGAACATTATACAACTAAAAAGAAACAAAATGCACTTAAAAGCAATAAAAACGCAACTACAGGCAACAAAAACATGACTGAAAGCAACAAAAATGCAATTAACAGCAACAAAAATGCACTTAAAAGCAACAAAAACATGACTAAAAGCAATGAAAATGTGACAAAAGAGACATGAGAGAAACATAAAATGCAACTGAAAATAAAAATACAACAAAAACATGATGAAAGAGGAAACCGATGCAACAAAAACACATCTGAAAACAACATCACTACTAAAAGCAACAAAAGCACAACTAAAAGAGACAAAAAGACGACAAAAAACGACAAAAACACGACAAACGTGACAAAAAGAAACATAAATACGACTAAAAGCGACAAAAACACAACCAAAAAAAATCACCAAAAACGCAACTCAAAGCATCAAATACGACAAAAACGCAACTACAAGCAATAAAAACACGAATAAAGAAACAAAAATGAAACTAAAAACAATAAAAACACTACTAAAAGCAACAAAAATGCAACTGTAAATAAAAACATGAATAAAAGAAGCCAAAAATGTGACTAAAGAGTGAAAAGAGAAACAAAATGCGATTGAAAGTGAGAAAAATGCGACTAAAATCAACAACGTTAACAAAACACCTGCGTCGTCTGAAGCCGAGCAGATTCTGAAAAGTCGTTGGGAGCCTTTCTGCGTTTAATTTATTCTTTATTTCGCCCACGCGGCTCCAGCAGCTCCGACAATCAAACGGCGTCCAGACGTCCATCACAAACTCCACATCTGCGTCCAGCAAAGACGCCACACAATCTGCTCAAAACGACACTAAAGTCGGATTTCAAGGATTTGTCAAGTTTAAATGACACGTCTTATCGGCACAAAAGTGTCTGGAGGAAAAATGTGGAGAAAAACGAGAAAATCCAGGCCTCGGAACAATTTAAACTGAACAAAAACTCAATTCTAAAGGCAAGGAAAGAAAAGAAAAACAAAAATGAAACTAAAAGCAACAAAAACGGAATTTATGGCAACAAAAATGCGACTAAAAGGAACAAAAATGTGACTATGTGACAAAAACGCGACTTACGGCAAGAAAAATGCCACTAAAAACAACAAAAATACGACTTAAGGCCACAAAAATGCGCGATTTACAGCAACAAAAACGCGACTAAAGGTAACAAAAACGCAACTAAAAGGAACAAAAATGTGACTTAAGGAACAAAAACGCGACTAAAGGTAACAAAAACGCAACTAAAAGGAACAAAAATGTGACTTAAGGAACAAAAACGCGACTAAAAGGAACAAAAATGTGACTATGTGACAAAAACGCGACTTACGGCAAGAAAAATGCCACTAAAAACAACAAAAATACGACTTAAGGCCACAAAAATGCGCGATTTACAGCAACAAAAACGCGACTAAAGGTAACAAAAACGCAACTAAAAGGAACAAAAATGTGACTTAAGGAACAAAAACGCGACTAAAAGGAACAAAAATGAAACTAAAAGCAACAAAAAACGTGATTCACGGCAACAAAAACGCAACTAAAAGGAACAAAAGTGTGACAAAATCGCGACTTAAAGCAAATAAAATGCCACTAATACAACAGAAATAAGACTTAAGGCAACAAAAATGGGATTAAAAAGGAACAAAAACGCGACTAAAAGCAAAAAAAACGCGACTACAAGTGACAAAAATGTGACTAAAACAATCAAACGGCGTCCAGACGTCCATCACAAACTCCACATCTGCGTCCAGCAAAGACGCCACACAATCTGCTCAAAACGACACTAAAGTCGGATTTCAAGGATTTGTCAAGTTTAAATGACACGTCTTATCGGCACAAAAGTGTCTGGAGGAAAAACGTGGAGAAAAACGAGAAAATCCAGGCCTCGGAACAATTTAAACTGAACAAAAACTCAATTCTAAAGGCAAGGAAAGAAAAGCAAGTCTGAAATCTTTGGCCAGTCGATTTATTTAATGAGATTATTCTTTAAATTCAGTGTTTAGTCGTTGAGATTGTGAAAGATCTGAGAGATTTTGACTAAACTGGCGCTGCTTAAGGAACATTCTGCAACTAAACGCAACAAAAAAACAGGCTAAAGAGAAATAAAATTAATAAAAAGCAACAAAAACGCAACTAACAGCAACAGCAATGAAACTAAAAGCAACAAACATTTAGTCACTTTTTGTCACATTTTGTTGCTTGTAGATGCTTTTTTGTCGTTTTTTTGACACTTTAACTCCACTTAAAGCAACAAAAACCCGACTAACAACAAAAATACGACTTAAGGCAATAAAAATGGGACTAAAGGAACACACACACAACTAAAAGCAACAAAAATGTGACTGAAGAGACAAAAATATTTTTTTTAAAGCTATTAAAAAGGGACCAAAACTAAACAAAAATGCAATTAAAAGAGACAAAAATGCAACTATGAATAAAAATGTGACCAAAAGCAACAAAAGTGCGATTTACGGTAACAAAAATGCGACTAAAACGAACAAAAACACGACTAAAAGCAACAAAAATGTAATTCAACGCAACAAAAACATGACTAAAAGCAACAAAAACATGACTGAAGAGACAAAGAAGATTTAAAAAAAAGCTATTAAAAGGGACTCGTCGATGTAAACCCTCATTCGTCCAGGTGTGGTCCATCGTAGAAAGGGGTTCAGATGTTGTCATCCGGACGCCGTTTAAAGATCGAGACGTTTCGACTTTTATCCAAAAGTCATTGTCAATCAGAGAGCTGGTATGGGAACCTGTATTCCTACCTCGGAGGCAGTGGCAGCAGTGAGGATGCGACTGCAGGAGGACTCAACCCTACCGGAAAGGACCAAACTCACACCTGAATACATCTGCCAATTATTGGACATCTGCCTTAACACAACTTACTTCCAATTCAGGGGACATTTTTACAGACAGATCCACGGCTGTGCTATGGGCTCTCCGGTCTCGCCGATCGTAGCCAACCTATATATGGAACACTTTGAGAAGAAGGCTCTGACCTCCTTCCTGGGCACACCTCCGAGCCTCTGGCTGCGTTACGTGGACGATACGTTTGTGATAATCAAGAAACAAGAGCTGGAAACTTTCTCTGAGCATATCAATGGGTTGGATGTATACATTAAGTTCACCCGAGAAGATGCTAAGGACAACCGGTTGGCGTTTCTTGATTGCTCCACAATCAGAGGAGGAAGGCAGCCTTCAGACAGAAGTATACAGGAAACCCACACACACAGATCAGGACTTACTGTTCGATTCCAACCACCCACTGCAGCACAAGCTGGGAGTGATTAGGACATTGCAACATAGAGCCCATGAAGTACCCACCAGCTCTGAGGGGAGAAAGAAGGAGGAAGAACACGTCCAACGTGCCCTCTCAGCTTGTGGATACCCCAACTGGGCCTTTAACAAAGTCAGAAGAGCCAAGAAACAGGACAGAAAGGATAAAGACCCCAGCAGGAGGGGTGTCTCTATCCCTTATGTCTCGGGCCTGTCTGAGAAGTTTCAAAGGATTTTTAGACAACACGACATCCCTGTCTATTACAAACCTGGCAACACGCTTAAACAGAAACTGGTCCACCCGAAAGACAAGAGGCCGACAGAGAAACAGAGCAATGTAGTTTATTCGATAGAGTGCAGTGAGGACAGTTGTAAAGAACGTTACATAGGAGAAACAAAACAGCCATTGCACAAAAGGCTGTACCAACACAGAAGATCTGCCTCCACAGGACCGCAGAGTGCAGTCCATCTGCACCTAAAAGCTACAAATCACTCGTTTGAGGACAGTGAGGTGAAGATTTTGAGCCGAGAGAAGAACTGGTTTGAAAGAGGAGTAAAGGAGGCCATTTTTATAAAAAGAGAAAATCCTTCCCTGAACAGGAATGGGGGCTTAAGATTTAATTTAGCCAAAATTTATGACAGCATCCTAACACCTTGGTCCAGATCAATAGACCAGTCAAATGCTAATGAGGTAATCAGTAGTGAGGAGGGAGCAACAGCCAGCTATCAAGATAACAATAGACCGTTAGACACAGGTGAAACTAGGTGAGGCCAACCATTAATCAACAAGATAGACCAATTAATTAAATCCCAGGTGACAAACAAACAATTTTATAACAAAGACAGGAGTGCAGTGACTCCTCCCTGGGGGCTGGACTCCCAGTACTTAGAGTATCATATAAGCCCAAGTTCCCAGACCAGCTCTCTGATTGACAATGACTTTTGGATAAAAGTCGAAACGTCTTGATCTTTAAACGGCGTCCGGATGACAACCTCTGAACCCCTTTCTACTATTAAAAGGGACCAAAACTAAACAATAATGCAATTAAAAGCAACAAAAATGCAACTATGAATACAAATGTGACCAAAAGCAACAAAAGTGCAATTTACAGCAACAAAAACGCGACTAACGTCAACAGAAACGTAACTAATGGCAACAAAAACCAGACTAAAACAACAAAAATTTGTCTTAAGGCAATAAAAATGGGACTAAAAAGGAACACAAACGCGACTAAAAGCAACAAAAACGCAATTAAACGCAACAAAAAAGCAACTATGAATAAAAATGTGACCTAAAGCAACAAAAGTGCAATTTACGGTAACAAAAATGCGACTAAAACGAACAAAAACGTGACTATAAGTGACAAAAACGCAACTTAGAGCAAAAGTGTGACTAAAACAACAAAAATACGACTTAAGGCAATAAAAATGGGACTAAAAGCAACAAAACTGCAATTTACAGCAACAAAAACGCGACTAACGTCAACAGAAACGTAACTAATGGCAACAAAAACCAGACTAAAACAACAAAAATTTGTCTTAAGGCAATAAAAATGGGACTAAAAAGGAACACAAACGCGACTAAAAGCAACAAAAACGCAATTAAACGCAACAAAAAAGCAACTATGAATAAAAATGTGACCTAAAGCAACAAAAGTGCGATTTACGGTAACAAAAATGCGACTAAAACGAACAAAAACACGACTAAAAGCAACAAAAATGTAATTCAACGCAACAAAAACATGACTAAAAGCAACAAAAACATGACTGAAGAGACAAAGAAGATTTAAAAAAAAAGCTATTAAAAGGGACCAAAACTAAACAATAATGCAATTAAAAGCAACAAAAATGCAACTATGAATACAAATGTGACCAAAAGCAACAAAAGTGCAATTTACGGTAACAAAAATGCGACTAAAACGAACAAAAACGCGACTGTAAGTGACAAAAACGTGACTATAAGTGACAAAAACGCAACTTAGAGCAAAAGTGTGACTAAAACAACAAAAATACGACTTAAGGCAATAAAAATGGGACTAAAAGCAACAAAACTGCAATTTACAGCACCAAAAACGCGACTAACGTCAACAGAAACGTAACTAATGGCAACAAAAACCAGACTAAAACAACAAAAATTTGTCTTAAGGCAATAAAAATGGGACTAAAAAGGAACACAAACGCGACTAAAAGCAACAAAAACGCAATTAAACGCAACAAAAAAGCAACTATGAATAAAATGTGACCTAAAGCAACAAAAGTGCGATTTACGGTAACAAAAATGCGACTAAAACGAACAAAAACACGACTAAAAGAACAAACACGTGACTGTAAGTGACAAAAACACGACTTACAGCAACAAAAACCTGACTAAAACAACAAAAATATGTCTTAAGGCAATAAAAATGGGACTAAAAGGAACACAAACGCGACTAAAAGCAACAAAACCGCAATTTACAGCAACAAAAACACGACTAAAGCAACAAAAATGCAATTAAACGCAACAAAAACATGACTAAAGCAACAAAACCTGACGAGGAACAATATTAGAAAAGGGTTAAAGAGAAAAAGCACATTTTAGGAGTTTTTTTCTTTGTTTAAACTCGTCTTTAATGCATTTAATGTCAGACGATTCAGATTGTGGGTCAAAGTGAGCGCTGAACATTTGATAAACAGGAAACAGCTGATGCTAACGTGCTCTTTAGCTTTGTTTTGCTAACGGCTCGACACGTGAGCTGCATCAGAGGAAACAGCTCTTTATCACAAAATCAAGTCACAGTCTGAACGGATAAAGATCCAGCGTCACTTTCAGTTGCGTTTTGTCTCATTTAGTCACTTTGTCACATTTTGTTGCTTGTAGATGCTTTTTTGTCGGTTTTTTGACGCTAATGGTCACTTTCGGTCGTGTTTTTGGTGCTCATAGACACTTTTAGTCACGTTTTGTCTGTTTTTTTGACGCTTTTGGTCGCCTTTTGTCAATAAAGGTCTCGTTCAGTCTCGTTTTGTCACTTTTTTATTTGTGTTTTTGACACTTTGAGATGCCTTTTGTCGCATTTGTGTCAATTATGTGCAAGTTTTGTCACATTTTTACGCTTTTTGTCACTTTTATTGCTTTTTTTCTCATTTTTGTCACTTTTGTCACATTTTTGTCACATTTTTGTCACATTTTTGTCACATTTTGTTGCTTGTAGATGCTTTTTTGTCGTTTTTTTGACTAATGGTCACTTTCTGTCGTGTTTTTGGTGCTCATAGACACTTTAAGTCACGTTTTGTCTGTTCTTTGACACTTTTGGTCCCCTTTGTCATTAATGGTCTTGTTTTGTCACTTTTTTTATTCCCGTTTTTGACACTTTGAGACGCTTTTTGTCGCATTTGTGTCAATTATGCTCAAGTTTTGTCGCATTTTTACGCTTTTTCTCTCATTTGTCACATTTTTGTCACATTTTGTTGCTTGTAGATGCTTTTTTGTTGGTTTTTTGACGCTAATGGTCACTTTCTGTCGTGTTTTTGGTGCTCATAGACACTTTAAGTCACGTTTTGTCTGTTCTTTGACACTTTTGGTCCCCTTTGTCAATAATGGTCTTGTTTTGTCACTTATTTGTGTTTTTGACACTTTGAGACGCTTTTTGTCGCATTTGTCTCAATTATGCTCAAGTTTATGTCGCATTTTTACGCTTTTTGTCACTTTTATTGCTTTTTATCTAATTTTTGTCACGTTTGGACGCATTTTGTCATTTTTTTGTCACTTTTAGTCGTTCAGTTTCTGCTTTTTGCCGCCTGTGTCTCGTTCTCGTTAAAACCCGCCGTATGTTGTTTATTTGTGTCATTTTTATTTTAATTCCAGCTCCGTTTCATAATTAAACCAAAAACAGCAAACACTCGTCTGATTTGGTCACAAACCGGTGCTTTTACAATTCACTTTAAAGAGAGAAAAACTAAATTATCTCGTTTATAAAAGAAAAAAAATGGTTAACGAAACTTTAATCTGTAAAAGAAAGATTAAATCTGCAACAGAATTTAACAGTATTTGATAATTATTGCAATATTTGAATCTACTGACACAATAAGTTCATTTAAATTCAAACTAAATGTATTTGTCCTTAAGTCAAATATGTGTCAAAGTAGATACTAAACTTAGACCAAAACAGAGCAAAAGTAGGACTTAAGTTTGTCTTTTTTTACATTTTACTTTAGAAGTTTGAGAAGAAGTTTGTTTTGTTGCGAGAACCGTTTTTGCTTCAGAAAATATTGCAAAAGTCAGTATTTTGTCGATAAACGGCGCAGACTTCGTTCGCGTTTGTGACACTTTGAGACACTTTTTGTCACATTTGTGTCCACTATGTGCACGTTTTTGTCACTTTTTATCTCATTTTTGTCACATTTTTGTCAACTATGTGCACAATTGTGTCGCATTTTTACGCTTTTTGTCACTTTTTATGTCATTTGTCACATTTTTATCTCATTTTTGTCGCAGACTTCGTTCCCATAAAACTCTGCTGTTTGGATTTGACACTGAGAGTTTTCATGTCAACAACGTCCCTTTGAAACCCGCTTTATCAAAATAACACGATAATATTTACATCGACGAGAAGAAAAACGACGGAAAAGAGCAGCTCCAGCTCCAGAGACGGCGCAGATCGGGATTATTTACGATTCCGGACACAAAAACGCGCTCAAAGCTCTCCATTCATTTGGATTTGTTTGACTTTAAAGCTGTAAAAAGAGAAGCGGCGCCTGCGGACGTTTTAGTCACGTTTTTGACACTTTGAGACGCTTTTTGTCACATTTTTGTCAACTATGTGCACGTTTTTGTCGCATTTTTTACGCTTTTTGTCACTTTTTATCTCATTTGTCACCTTTATCTCATTTTTGTCAACTATGTGCACGTTTTTGACGCATTTTTACCCTTTTTGTCACTTTTTATTGCTTTTTATCTCATTTGTCACCTTTATCTCATTTTTGTCAACTATGTGCACGTTTTTGACGCATTTTTACCCTTTTTGTCACTTTTTATTGCTTTTTATCTCATTTGTCACCTTTTTATCTCATTTTTGTCACATTTTTGTCAATTATGTGGTCGTTTTTGTCGCATTTGTACGCTTTTTGTCACTTTTTATTGCTTTTTATCTCATTTTTATCTCATTTTTGTTACATTTTTGTCACTTTTAGAAATGATTCTTATTCATTTCTGCTTTTTTTTCCCCGCCCGTGTCTGTTCTGTCTCGTTCTCGTTAAAACACGCCGTATGTTGTTTATTTGGGTCATTTTGATTTTAATTCCAGCTCTGTTTCATAATTAAACCAAAAACAACAAACACTCGTCTGATTTGGTCACAAATATTTATTTACAATTCACTTTAAAGATCAAAAAACTCAATTATCTCGTTTATAAAAGGAAAAAAAATGGTTAACGAAACTTTAATCTGTAAAAGAAAGATTAAATCTGCAACAAAATTGAACAGTTTGATATAAAATTATTTTAATATTTTAATGCACTTTTTGACACAATAAGTCCATTTAAACTCAAACTAAATGTATTTGTCCTTAAGTCAAATATGTGTCAAAGTAGATACTAAACTTAGACCAAAACACAGCAAAAGTAGGACTTAAATTTTTGTCGCATTTTTACGCTTTTTGTCACATTTTATCTCATTTTTGTCACATTTGGACACATTTTGTCACTTTTTATTGTTTTTTTTTATCTCATTTGTCACATTTTTATCTAATTTTTGTCACCTTTTTGTCACATATGGACACATTTTGTCATTTTTTTATCTCATTTTTGTCACATTTTTGTCACATCTTTGTCACGTTTGGACACATTTTGTCATTTTTTGTCACGTTTTTGTCACTTTTTATCTCATTTTTGTCACATTTTTATCTCATTTTTTGTCACTTTTTTGTCACGTTTAGTCGTTCAGTGAGAGATGATCCTTATTGGTTTCTGCTTTTTGCCGCCTGTGGACAGTGGACTCTGCACGTGCGGAAATGAACCGGTCGAAGCGTGAAGCGTTCGGACGTGAAAAAACCCGAGGGCAAAACACAAACGTGTGAGAAGTCGTGACTAAAGCGCCGTGTGAAACACAAAATCTAATCACAGTCGCACTGGTCTGAAAAATCACAATTCAACATTTTTCCCAAATCGTGCCGCTCCTTTAAAAAAAATACAAGAATCGGGATAAAATCATCATCATCTGGACCCAAGAAAATCGTGATCATAATTTTTTTGCCAAATCGCCCAGACCTAATTCACCGCAGCGTAGATTTTTTTTACGTTTTACTTTACGGTACTTTTCTTCTTGCGTCCCGCTCCAGCTGGTGACGATCATATTTTACGGTTTACGTGTCTTTGCGCCGCTTTATTCACCTCCGACAGAAAACGCACAAAACCAGAAAACACCACCAAATGCACTTCTTTATCGTGTCCAAAGCGCGCGTTTACGTCTCACCAAAGTCAAGCAGCGTAACTCTCTTTGCGTCCAAGCGCCAAACGCACACAACACAGCGCTAATCACCACAAACTTGTCACAATGAACATCTTTCTGCAAAATACTGAACTCTTCCATGACTTTTCACGCAGCAAAGTCCACGCTGTTTGCGTTTTAACCGCAGCAGGTGCAGATGACGCGCAGATTCCCTCCGCACGAGGCACCGCGTCCATCCAAATGCGCCAAAGTGCAGCGTTCATTTCAAACAGCTGTGCGCTCTCGTGACAGGACAAAGTGTGCAATTACGTTCCACTTTCATGCAACAGTGCGCACGTTTTCTCACGCAAACTCAACCAGAACACGACACGCACCGCACGAGACAGATCCCGTCACGGGCTCGAGCGCACGGCCCAGGAAATTACATTCGTGCCAAAAACACGTCATCATTTGCAACAAACAACGCACAAACTTGCACGATTTCGCGTTTTCCTGCAGACTCTCGGCGCCGGCTGCGTGCGCGACACACTTTGCGTCACGAAACCTCCATCAAACTCACGAAACAAACGTCGTGAAACCTCAGGCGCAACAACAACAACAAGAAGCAACAGGAACGCGATCAGAGCAAAAGCAACGCGCGGAAGAAAGTCATTTATCACAAGTTTGCATCGAACGTCACGCGGCGCAGATTCGACAAACGTGTCCTACTTTTTGGGGTTCGGAAATGTCCAGCGATCCGACTCCAGAACGTGCCCCAAACGTGTCCAGGACGTGCCCCAAACGTGTCCAGAACGTGCCCCAAACGTGTCCAGAACGTGCCCCAAACGTGCCCAAAGTCCGGGCTCCGCAGTGTCCCCGGCGCCGCGCTCGCTCTTACCCGGGCAGAGTGCAGCAGAGGCGGCCACGCGTCCTCGGAGTTCCCCGCTGGACCGACACACTCGCGGCTGCGCACACGAACACGCTCCGTCCGTCTCGCGCTCTGGACGCACACTGAGCGCGAGCCAGACGCAGCCCACCGCTACTTCTGCTGCTTCCTGTGACATCACGCCCACGGGAGCACGCGCGCGAGCCACAGCGGCCGCCACGAGAGCGCGCATGTGCGGAGAGTCTCCCACGCGCGCGCAACAACAAACAGCGCGGGTCAAACGGAGGCACGCGGCGTGGACCGCGCGGCGTTACGTAAAGAGCGATTATTCACCTGTTTTTGGTTTAATTTGGGTTTTTAATGTTTTGGGTTGATTTAGGAAAAAGGCAAAGAACCAGGTCTAAACCAGGTCTAAACCAGGTCTAAACCAGGTCTAAACCAGGACTAAAACAGGACTAAACCAAGACTAAACCAGGACTAAACCAGGACTAAACCAGGTCTAAACCAGGACTAAACCAGGACTAAACCAGGACTAAACCAGGACTAAACCAGGACTAAACAAGGACTAAACCAGGACTAAACCAGGTCTAAACCAGGACTAAACCAGGTCTAAACCAGGACTAAACCAGGACTAAACCAGGACTAAACCAGGACTAAACCAGGTCTAAACCAGGACTAAACCAGGTCTAAACCAGGACTAAACCAGGTCTAAACCAGGACTAAATCTAAACCAGTTCTAAACCAGGTCTAAACCAAGACTAAACCAGGACTAAAACAGGACTAAACCGGGTCTAAACCAGAACTAAACAAGGTCTAAACCAGGACTAAACCAGGTCTAAACCAGGTCTAAACCAGGTCTAAACCAGGTCTAAACCAGGACTAAACCAGGACTAAACCAGGTCTAAACCAGGTCTAAACCAGGACTAAACCAGGTCTAAACCAGGTCTAAACCGGGACTAAACCAGGACTAAACCGGGTCTAAACCAGGACTAAACCAGGACTAAACCAGGACTGGACCAGAACTAAACCAGGACTAAACCGGGTCTAAACCAGGACTAAACCGGGTCTAAACCAGGACTAACCCAGGTCTAAACCGGGACTAAACCGGGTCTAAACCGGGACTGAACCGGGTCTAAACCGGGACTAAACCGGGTCTAAACCGGGACTAACCCAGGTCTAAACAAGGTCTAAACCAGTACTAAACAAGGTCTAAACAAGGTCTAAGCCAGGTCTAAACCAGGACTGAACCAGGACTAAACCAGGACTACACCAGGTCTAAACCAGTACTAAACAAGGTCTAAACCAGGTCTAAACAGTTTTTCATCTTGATTTGAGTCTATTTTGATTTTCTTAAAATAAGATTTTTCAATAGAACAAGTTAATGTTGCTCTTTTTTAAAGTGAAGGAGCATCTTTTTCTTATTCAGCTTGTCAGCATTGAAGAGGCGGGGCTTGTGAGTATGAAGAGGCGGAGCTTGTCAGTATGAAGAGGCGGGGCTTGTCGGTTTGAAGAGGCGGGGCTTGTCAGTATGAAAAGGCGGGGCTTGTTGATTTGAAGAGGCGGGGCTTATCACCATTGAAGAGGCGGGGCTTATCAGTATGAAGAGGCGGAGCTTATCACCATTGAAGAGGCGGGGCTTGTCAGTATGAAGAGGCGGGGCTTATCAGTATGAAGAGGCAGAGCTTATCACCATTGAAGAGGCGGGGCTTGTCAGCATTGAAGAGGCGGGGCTTATCAGTATGAAGAGGCGGAGCTTATCACCATTGAAGAGGCGGGGCTTGTCAGCATTGAAGAGGCGGGGCTTGTCAGTATGAAGGGACGGGGCGTTAAGAGGCGGGGCTTGTCAGTATGAAGAGGCGGGGCTTGTCGGTTTGAAGAGGCGGGGCTTATCACCATTGAAGAGGCGGGGCTTGTCAGCATTGAAGAGGCGGGGCTTGTCAGTATGAAGGGGCGGGGCATTAAGAGGCGGGGCTTGTCAGTATGAAGAGGCGGGGCTTGTCGGTTTGAGGAGGCGGGGCTTATCAGTATGAAGAGAAGGAGCTTTTTACCATTGAAGAGGCGGGGCTTGTCAGTATTGAAGAGTTATTTGTTGTTTTGCATTTAAACACGAGTTCCTTCAGTTCGTCATCTCATTATCTGCGTCTGGTTCTGTTTGCCCTGCACTTGCTGAGTTTAGGCGCCATCTACTGGCCGCACAGCGCTTGCACACAAGCTAAAAATGTGAAACGCGAGTTAAGCTAGCAGCTACAGTCATGTGTTCAGAGGCAGAAACACTCAGAACGAGCCTGAGATGATCTAAGGACTTAAAACAGCAGAGGATTCTCGGATAAATGACGTCAAACATCGAAAAACTACGTCATCGAGGGAGTTCAGCAGGAAGTGTTTTTGATGGTTTGAAGGACCAGGATTCCTCCAACTAGCGTCAATGAAGCTAAATGCAGCTCCAGTGTGTTTTTGATGATGGAACATTGTTAGAACAGGATTAAAAACTCAAAAAAGTACATGTTGCGTAATATTTCTCCTTCAAACTGTACAAAATGAATCTGAGAAACAAAAACATCACACGCTTTTGAGGCCCCTCCCCTTTCCTGGCCCCGGGAAGCCACCCTTTACCCCCCCCCCTGGTCTGACGCCCCTGTGTGTAGGACAAAATGGTGTCTTAGTCCAGTGGTTCCCAACCTTTTTTGTCTCGAGGACGCCCTAAGCTAACCCTAATTTGAGTTTCAGACAAATAAATGGGTTTAGTCGTCGAATATAGTCAATCATTACTATTATATGTGTTGTTTTAATTATATTTATGGTCCAGAGAGACTCTAAATTTACAACTAATCACACATTTTTACAGAAACACTGGGCCAGACTCATTTATATTTTTGTTTTGGAGCAGATCGGACATGTTTGTTGTTCCATGAAGGCGGGAACTACAAACGAGAGAGAAAACTGACCAAAAAATCGAACAAAAGCGTGTTTTCCTCGCGCTTCAACCCTCAGTGCGTTATGATAATAACCACTCTTTTTATGCTCAAACGTCACTAATTTTACTCGTTTTCGTTCCAAAACTATTTTAACATGATATTTTTTGTCAGATTTTACATTTTGCGTAATATTTGTCCTTTAAACTGTACAAAAATGCATCTGAGAAATAAAAACATTGCACACTTTTGCGGCCCCTCCCCTTTCCTGGGCCCCCGGGAAGCCACCCTTTACCCCCCCCTGGTCTGACGCCCCTGTGTGTGGGACAAAATAGTGGCCTGACCTTTTTTGTCTCGAGTTCCCCCTAAGTTTTGTCTCACGCTCAGAAATAATTAGAGTTTCAGACAAATAAATGGGTTTAGTGATTGAAAAAGTCATTTATTTCTATTATACGCACTGTTTTGTTTGTGAAGGAATTTAGAAAAATAACAGTTTAAAATAACAATGAGTGACGGAGTTAAAAATGGAATCCCTCTGTAACGTCATCAAAAAGCGCCGCGCCTCGAAGAATACAAATATAATCAATAACAGACGACGGGCGCCACTTTCCGATACTTTAAAGTGTCGATCAACAAAATAAAGTTGTCGTTGTTGTTATTATTTGTCAAATCCCAACTATCGAGTCGTTTGTGTGGGTTTTGGCCCTTGTTTTCAAAACGGTTGCTACGGTAATGGCTGTGGAACGACCTCCAACTGTGTCATGCGCATAGAACTATAATAAAACCTGGAAGATGGATCCAAAATGGCGCCCTGTTCCTCCCTGTGGCCTGAGCTCATTGGTGCATGACCCCAAAAAAGTTTCTTAATTCTGCATTTACTTCCTGATACGGAGGCGGCCATCTTTGTTTTACTTCCTGATACGGAGGCGGCCATCTTTGCTTTACTTCCTGATACAGAGGCGGCCATCTTTGTTTTACTTCCTGATACGGAGGCGGCCATCTTTGCTTTACTTCCTGATACGGAGGCGGCCATCTTTGCTTTAGGGGCACCACGTGACCACAATCCCCCATGATGCTTTGAGCGACGTGAACGACCAGCAGCTGCATGCTTTTGTGTTAGCGTTAGCTTGTGTGATTGTAATTGTGTTCTTCATGTTAGACACACGTGAAGCGTCTGAAATGAAATAAAATACAACTTACAGGTGTCTCTAGTCGAGCCTTTTCCACGAGCTTCTGTTTGTATCGTCCGACGCTCGTTCACGTGACTCACACATGTTTGTGTGACGTCACTTCATATAAAAACGGTAATTTCTGTGATTTTATAAACGGTAGAAAAGAACATTTCCTTCTATTTTATTTAAATACTGATAATAATTCAGTCCTGTCTGTGATTATAATGTGCAATGATAGAAAAAGGCTGGTTCAAGAGGCTGCAGTACCTCACACGACCACTAATCAATCTGGGACCACAGACAGAGGGGGCGGGGCTTATCCACTTCATTTAATACATCCATGTGTCATATGTGCTGCCCGTGTCCAACCAGGAAGTGACGTCATGTGCAGGTGAAACAGGAAAATTAAATTTAAAGATATCGATGTTAAACTTCTCCTGTTGTTTAGTCACAAAGTTTTTCATCATGTCATGTTTTCATGTAGAAATAAGACATTTTATGTGAAAAAACGACCAAAAATCCACATATTTGGGACATTTAAATCTGAAAAATGGACAGATTTAAATTTCTTGGTTCATTTTGTCACATATTAGTTATAAAAATGTACAGAGGGGATTTGGATTTATTATTTAGTTTTTGAGTAAACTGGATTGGACTGAAAATTGGCCAAAAAATTATAAATTTGCCGCATTTTGTAGACTTAAAACTTTAATAAACGCGTGTTGGAATTCAATGTGAACAGTTCCTTGAGTCCGTTGTGTCAGAATCAAAATCTATGGATGAAGTGGATTCAGTGGAAGAATTAAATGTGTTTTGGGGCAGATCGGACACGATAAACGAGAGAAAACGGACCAAAAAAGACAAAAATCGAACAAAAGCGTGTTTCCTCGCGCTTCAACCCTCAGTGCGTCAATAATAACGACTCTTTTTTGCTCAAAAGTCACTCATTTGACTTGTTTTCATTCCAAAAACTATTTTAAACACGAAATTGTCCGTGTGTGAATCAGATTTTTATAGTAATCGTTGCATTTGGACGACAAAGTACAATAAAATCTAAAATAACAAAATCTCTAACATTTCATTTGATTTTTGTCTTTTTTGTTCCATTCGTTTGTCGTTTTTTGCGTCATTTCTTCGTCAAAACCTGCACAGTGTCAACAACGGGAGAGAAATCTGACCAGAAAGAACTGACATTTAAGTAATCTGATAACTCCAGAAATCAGATTAAGCAGATTAAACTGTAATTAATTAAATTTCGTGTTTTGTAGATAATTTATACGTTGAAATGTCCAAAAACAGTCTTGAAAAACAGATTATTTTTGTGTTTTTTATTGTGATACAAAGTTTACAGAGACTTTGGCAGATCATATTTTGTACAACACCGCCACCTGGTGTTCAGAGCGAAAACAACACAAAGTAAAGCACAAAAACACACCAGACATTCTTTTTTTTTTCTTTTCTTTCGTCGATTTAAACACAACTTTCGATCTCTGGCTCGGATTACGACACGATAAAAACATCACAAACTTAAAATGAAGGCTATTGTCGATTAAAAACAGTAATAAAAATGATAAAAGTGCTAAAGTTGAGA
This sequence comes from Rhinogobius similis, assembly GCA_019453435.1. Taxonomy (NCBI): domain Eukaryota; kingdom Metazoa; phylum Chordata; class Actinopteri; order Gobiiformes; family Gobiidae; genus Rhinogobius; species Rhinogobius similis. The sequence continues at coordinate 3,031,722 of CM033633.1, forward strand.
AGTAAAAAACATAAAATACAAAAAAAATTTACAGAAACAGTGTCTACAAGATTTGAAATGTCATTTTGTTTTATTCGCAGCATAATTATAATTTATGCGTTTGTCACATTTGTATTAATTTAACTCATTTAGAATTTTATCTGATTAAGTTTATTCGGTTTTCTGATGTAATTATAGTTTTTAATTAACAGTTTTTGATCAAAATCTGGACAAACTGAAGCCAAACTGTCAACGTCTGATAAAAACAAAGGTCAAAACAATTACAGACTGATATTTTATTGTATTTTTTAAACATTATGAGAAAATAATATATGGTTTAATTGATTTTAGCCTTTGATCTTTGCTCTTGAATGTGATAAAAATGATACAAATTTCAGGAAAATCCACAAAAATTTAAAGTAAAATTAAAGGTGCTGTGTGTTTGTGTGGCTTTGTTTTTGTTGATTGTTGTTTTTGTTTTTTTTGTCGTCAGAATCATCAAAGCCAGACTTATTTAAGCGTCAGATCAGATGAAAGAATCTCAACTTTTCCAAACGAAGTCGGATCTGAATCAGAGCGAAACCGCATCGTTAAGAAAATACACTTTTACTTTATTTATTTATTTGTTCATCAGAAACGAGTGGGAGACAAATTAGATTTATTTGGTGTCGACAACACTCCTGGTTTGACTCTAGTTTGGTTCTGGTTTAGTCCTGGTTTGATTCTGGTGTCGGTCCTGGTTTAGACCTGGTTTGATCCTGGTTTAGACCAAGTTTAGACCGGGTTTAGTCCTGGTTTAGTCCTGGTTTGGTTCTGGTGTCGGTGCTGGTTTAGACCTAGTTTGAATCCTTTTTAGTCCTGGTTTGGTCCTGATTTAGACCTGGTTTGGTCCTGATTTAGACCACATTTAGTCCTGGTTTGATCCTGGTTTAGGCAACATTTTTAGAAATTTTCACCGTTCAGAAAATAAAACATTACATTTGAAATTGTTGTTTCGACCAAACCAGGTCTAAACCAGAATCAAACCAGGTCTAAACCAGGTCTAAACCAGGTCTAAACCAGGTCTAAACCAGAATCAAACCAGGTCTAAACCAGAATCAAACCAGAATCAAACCAGGTCTAAACCAGAATCAAACCAGGTCTAAACCAGGTCTAAACCAGGTCTAAACCAGGTCTAAACCAGAATCAAACCAGGTCTAAACCAGAATCAAACCAGGTCTAAACCAGAATCAAACCAGGTCTAAACCAGGTCTAAACCCGAATCAAACCAGGTCCAAACCAGAATCAAACCAGAATCAAACCAGGTCTAAACCAGGTCTAAACCAGGTCTAAACCAGAATCAAACCAGGTCCAAACCAGAATCAAACCAGAATCAAACCAGGTCTAAACCAGAATCAAACCAGGTCTAAACCAGGTCTAAAACCAGGTCTAAACCAGGTCTAAACCAGAATCAAACCAGGTCTAAACCAGGAACAAACCAGGACTAAACCAGGTCTAAACCGAATCAAACCAGGTCCAAACCAGGTTCAAACCAGAATCAAACCAGGTCTAAACCAGAATCAAACCAGGACTAAACCAGGTCTAAACCAGTATCAAACCAGGTCTAAACCAGAATCAAACCAGAATCAAACCAGGTCCAAACCAGAATCAAACCAGGTCTAAACCAGGTCTAAACCAGAATCAAACAAGGACTAAACCAGGTCTAAACCAGAATCAAACCAGGTCTAAACCAGATTCAAACCAGGTCTAAACCAGGTCTAAACCAGAATCAAACCAGGTCTAAACCAGGTCTAAACCAGGACTAAACCAGGTCTAAACCAGAATCAAACCAGGTCCAAACCAGAATCAAACCAGAATCAAACCAGGTCTAAACCAGAATCAAACCAGGTCTAAACCAGGTCTAAACCAGGTCTAAACCAGGTCTAAACCAGAATCAAACCAGGTCTAAACCAGAATCAAACCAGGTCTAAACCAGAATCAAACCAGGTCTAAACCAGGTCTAAACCCGAATCAAACCAGGTCCAAACCAGAATCAAACCAGAATCAAACCAGGTCTAAACCAGGTCTAAACCAGGTCTAAACCAGAATCAAACCAGGTCCAAACCAGAATCAAACCAGAATCAAACCAGGTCTAAACCAGAATCAAACCAGGTCTAAACCAGGTCTAAACCAGGTCTAAACCAGGTCTAAACCAGAATCAAACCAGGTCTAAACCAGAATCAAACCAGGTCTAAACCAGGTCTAAACCCGAATCAAACCAGGTCCAAACCAGAATCAAACCAGAATCAAACCAGGTCTAAAGCAGAATCAAACCAGGACTAAACCAGGACTGAACCAGGTCTAAACCAGAATCAAACCAGAATCAAACCAGGTCCAAACCAGAATCAAACCAGGTCTAAACCAGGTCTAAACCAGAATCAAACAAGGACTAAACCAGGTCTAAACCAGAATCAAACCAGGTCTAAACCAGATTCAAACCAGGTCTAAACCAGGTCTAAACCAGAATCAAACCAGGTCTAAACCAGGTCTAAACCAGGACTAAACCAGGTCTAAACCAGAATCAAACCAGGTCCAAACCAGAATCAAACCAGAATCAAACCAGGTCTAAACCAGAATCAAACCAGGACTAAACCAGAATCAAACCAGGTCCAAACCAGAATCAAACCAGGTCTAAACCAGATTTAAACCAGGACTAAACCAGGTCTAAACCAGTATCAAACCAGGTCTAAACCAGAATCAAACCAGAATCAAACCAGGTCTAAACCAGAATCAAACCAGGTCTAAACCAGGTCCAAACCAGAATCAAACCAGGTCTAAACCAGAATCAAACCAGGACTAAACCAGGTCTAAACCAGTATCAAACCAGGTCTAAACCAGAATCAAACCAGAATCAAACCAGGTCCAAACCAGAATCAAACCAGGTCTAAACCAGGTCTAAACCAGAATCAAACCAGGACTAAACCAGGTCTAAACCAGAATCAAACCAGGTCTAAACCAGGTCTAAACCAGGTCTAAACCAGGTCTAAACCAGAATCAAACCAGGTCCAAACCAGAATCAAACCAGAATCAAACCAGGTCTAAACCAGAATCAAACCAGGTCTAAACCAGGTCTAAACCAGGTCTAAACCAGGTCTAAACCAGAATCAAACCAGGTCTAAACCAGAATCAAACCAGGTCTAAACCAGAATCAAACCAGGTCTAAACCAGGTCTAAACCCGAATCAAACCAGGTCCAAACCAGAATCAAACCAGAATCAAACCAGGTCTAAACCAGGTCTAAACCAGGTCTAAACCAGAATCAAACCAGGTCCAAACCAGAATCAAACCAGAATCAAACCAGGTCTAAACCAGAATCAAACCAGGTCTAAACCAGGTCTAAACCAGGTCTAAACCAGGTCTAAACCAGAATCAAACCAGGTCTAAACCAGAATCAAACCAGGTCTAAACCAGGTCTAAACCCGAATCAAACCAGGTCCAAACCAGAATCAAACCAGAATCAAACCAGGTCTAAACCAGAATCAAACCAGGACTAAACCAGGTCTAAACCAGTATCAAACCAGGTCTAAACCAGAATCAAACAAGTAACAAACCAGGTCCAAACCAGAATCAAACCAGGTCTAAACCAGGTCTAAACCAGGAATCAAACAAGGACTAAACCAGGTCTAAACCAGGAATCAAACCAGGTTCTAAACCAGATTCAAACCAGGTCTAAACCAGGTCTAAACCAGAATCAAACCAGGTCTAAACCAGGTCTAAACCAGGACTAAACCAGGTCTAAACCAGAATCAAACCAGGTCCAAACCAGAATCAAACCAGAATCAAACCAGGTCTAAACCAGAATCAAACCAGGACTAAACCAGAATCAAACCAGGTCCAAACCAGAATCAAACCAGGTCTAAACCAGATTTAAACCAGGACTAAACCAGGTCTAAACCAGTATCAAACCAGGTCTAAACCAGAATCAAACCAGAATCAAACCAGGTCTAAACCAGAATCAAACCAGGTCCAAACCAGAATCAAACCAGAATCAAACCAGGTCTAAACCAGAATCAAACCAGGACTAAACCAGGTCTAAACCAGTATCAAACCAGGTCTAAACCAGAATCAAACCAGAATCAAACCAGGTCCAAACCAGAATCAAACCAGGTCTAAACCAGGTCTAAACCAGAATCAAACCAGGACTAAACCAGGTCTAAACCAGAATCAAACCAGGTCTAAACCAGATTCAAACCAGGTCTAAACCAGGTCTAAACCAGAATCAAACCAGGTCTAAACCAGGTCTAAACCAGGACTAAACCAGGTCTAAACCAGAATCAAACCAGGTCTAAACCAGATTCAAACCAGGACTAAACCAGGTCTAAACCAGGTCTAAACCAGGTCTAAACCAGGTCTAAACCAGAATCAAACCAGGTCTAAACCAGAATCAAACCAGGTCTAAACCAGGTCTAAACCCGAATCAAACCAGGTCCAAACCAGAATCAAACCAGAATCAAACCAGGTCTAAACCAGAATCAAACCAGGACTAAACCAGAATCAAACCAGGTCCAAACCAGAATCAAACCAGGTCTAAACCAGATTTAAACCAGGACTAAACCAGGTCTAAACCAGTATCAAACCAGGTCTAAACCAGTATCAAACCAGGTCTAAACCAGAATCAAACCAGAATCAAACCAGGTCTAAACCAGAATCAAACCAGGTCCAAACCAGAATCAAACCAGAATCAAACCAGGTCTAAACCAGAATCAAACCAGGACTAAACCAGGTCTAAACCAGTATCAAACCAGGTCTAAACCAGAATCAAACCAGAATCAAACCAGGTCCAAACCAGAATCAAACCAGGTCTAAACCAGGTCTAAACCAGAATCAAACCAGGACTAAACCAGGTCTAAACCAGAATCAAACCAGGTCTAAACCAGATTCAAACCAGGTCTAAACCAGACTCAAACCAGGACTAAACCAGGTCTAAACCAGAATCAAACCAGGTCTAAACCAGATTCAAACCAGGACTAAACCAGGTCTAAACCAGAATCAAACCAGATCTAAACCAGGATCAAACCAAGTCTAAACCCGAATCAAACCAGGTCTAAACCAGATTCAAACCAGGACTAAACCAGGTCTAAACCAGAATCAAACCAGGTCTAAACCAGGTCTAAACCAGGACTAAACCAGGTCTAAACCAGAATCAAACCAGGTCTAAACCAGATTCAAACCAGGACTAAACCAGGTCTAAACCAGAATCAAACCAGGTCTAAACCAGGACTAAACCAGGTCTAAACCAGAATCAAACCAGGTCTAGAACAAGAAGCTGAACCTACTTTGACGTCTTGTGTTTTAAAGCTAAAAAGTATAATCCTTTTACACAGAACTATAAGACTTTATCATGGCTTTGGGAGACGCCATGTTGACTTATCTTTGGCTCCCTCTGCTGGCTGCTGAGGGCATTACACACATTTAAAAACACCAGGTCTTATGTGAGCGGCGCTGAGCTGTGATGGAACATTATTAAAAAAGTCAAATTGGCATAACATTTGTCCTTTAAAGACACATAATCTCATTCAAAGTGACGTCATGAATCAAACAAAAGTTAAAAGGTAAAAGTTGTGGTCATTATTTTAAACGTCATAATAAAGTGTAATGTGGGCCTGTGCTCTATTTACATCCAGTGCAGAGAGTGAGCCAGGACCAGGACCAGGACTGAGACCAGGACCAGGGCCAGGAGCAGGACCAGGGTCTGGAACAGGACCAGGACCAGGGCCAGGACCAGGGTCTGGAACAGGACCAGGACCAGGAGCAGGACCAGGACCAGGGCCAGGACCAGGACCAGGACCAGGGTCTGGACCAGGACCAGGGCCAGGGTCTGGACCAGGGTCTGGACCAGGACCAGGACTGAGACCAGGGCCAGGGTCTGGACCAGGGCCAGGACCAGGACCAGAGGAGGACCATCAGACCGAGGCTTGTCTGAACTTCTCCAGGTTTTTCCTCCGGATCCGGATCACCTTGTCTCCCATCATCCCCCTGTGGTCTGGAACTAGAACAACAGTTAACACTTTATATTGTCACATCATCACTTTATATTTATCATATGATACAATATAATATAATATAATATACAAACGACTAATGAGAGACACTTGAGTCTGGGACACACTCGTCACCTCTGAGTCTGGGACACACTCGTCACCTCTGAGTCTGGGACACACTTGTCACCTCTGAGTCTGGGACACACTCGTCACCTCTGAGTCTGGGACACACTCGTCACTCGTCACCTCTGAGTCTGGGACACACTCGTCACCTCTGAGTCTGGGACACACTCGTCACTCGTCACCTCTGAGTCTGGGACACACTCGTCACTCGTCACCTCTGAGTCTGGGACACACTCGTCACCTCTGAGTCTGGGACACACTCGTCACTCGTCACCTCTGAGTCTGGGACACACTCGTCACCTCTGAGTCTGGGACACACTCGTCACCTCTGAGTCTGGGACACACTCGTCACTCGTCACCTCTGAGTCTGGGACACACTCGTCACCTCTGAGTCTGGGACACACTCGTCACTCGTCACCTCTGAGTCTGGGACACACTCGTCTCACCTCTGAGTCTGGGACACACTCGTCACCTCTGAGTCTGGGACACACTCGTCTCACCTCTGAGTCTGGGACACACTCGTCACCTCTGAGTCTGGGACACACTCGTCACCTCTGAGTCTGGGACACACTCGTCACTCGTCACCTCTGAGTCTGGGACACACTCGTCACCTCTGAGTCTGGGACACCCTAGTCACTCGTCACCTCTGAGTCTGGGACACACTCGTCACTCGTCACCTCTGAGTCTGGGACACACTCGTCACTCGACACCTCTGAGTCTGGGACAAACGCGTCACCTCTGAGTCTGGGACACACTCGTCACTCGTCACCTCTGAGTCTGGGACACACTCGTCACCTCTGAGGCTGGGACACACTCGTCACTCGTCACCTCTGAGTCTGGGACACACTCGTCACCTCTGAGTCTGGGACACACTCGTCACCTCTGAGTCTGGGACACACTCGTCACTCGTCACCTCTGAGTCTGGGACACACTCGTCACCTCTGAGTCTGGGACACACTCGTCACTCGTCACCTCTGAGTCTGGGACACACTCGTCACCTCTGAGTCTGGGACACACTCGTCACCTCTGAGTCTGGGACACACTTGTCACCTCTGAGTCTGGGACACACTCGTCACCTCTGAGTCTGGGACACACTCGTCACCTCTGAGTCTGGGACACACTCGTCACTCGTCACCTCTGAGTCTGGGACACACTCGTCACAATTAGTCATGGGACACACTCGTCACCTCTGAGTCTGGGACACACTCGTCACCTCTGAGTCTGGGACACACTCGTCACTCGTCTCACCTCTGAGTCTGGGACACACTTGTCACCTCTGAGTCTGGGACACACTCGTCACCTCTGAGTCTGGGACACACTCGTCACCTCTGAGTCTGGGACACACTCGTCACTCGTCACCTCTGAGTCTGGGACACACTCGTCACCTCTGAGTCTGGGACACACTCGTCACTCGTCACCTCTGAGTCTGGGACACACTCGTCACCTCTGAGTCTGGGACACACTCGTCACCTCTGAGTCTGGGACACACTCGTCACTCGTCACCTCTGAGTCTGGGACACACTCGTCACCTCTGAGTCTGGGACACACTTGTCACCTCTGAGTCTGGGACACACTCGTCACCTCTGAGTCTGGGACACACTCGTCACTCGTCACCTCTGAGTCTGGGACACACTCGTCACTCGTCACCTCTGAGTCTGGGACACACTCGTCACTCGTCACCTCTGAGTCTGGGACACACTCGTCACTCGTCACCTCTGAGTCTGGGACACACTCGTCACTCGTCACCTCTGAGTCTGGGACACACTCGTCACCTCTGAGTCTGGGACACACTCGTCACCTCTGAGTCTGGGACACACTCGTCACTGTCACTCGTCACCTCTGAGTCTGGGACACACTCGTCACTCGTCACCTCTGGAGTCCTGGGACACACTCGTCACCTCTGAGTCTGGGACACACTCGTCACCTCTGAGTCTGGGACACACTCGTCTCACCTCTGAGTCTGGGACACACTCGTCACCTCTGAGTCTGGGACACACTCGTCACCTCTGAGTCTGGGACACACTCGTCACCTCTGAGTCTGGGACACACCAGTCACTCGTCACCTCTGAGTCTGGGACACACTCGTCACCTCTGAGTCTGGGACACACTCGTCACCTCTGAGTCTGGGACACACTCGTCACTCGTCACCTCTGAGTCTGGGACACACTCGTCACCTCTGAGTCTGGGACACACTCGTCACCTCTGAGTCTGGGACACACTTGTCACCTCTGAGTCTGGGACACACTCGTCACCTCTGAGTCTGGGACACACTCGTCACCTCTGAGTCTGGGACACACTCGTCACTCTCACCTCTGAGTCTGGGACACACTCGTCACATCTGAGTCTGGGACACACTCGCCACCTCTGAGTCTGGGACACACTCGTCACTCGTCACCTCTGAGTCTGGGACACACTCGTCACCTCTGAGTCTGGGACACACTCGTCACCTCTGAGTCTGGGACACACTTGTCACCTCTGAGTCTGGGACGCACTCGTCACCTCTGAGTCTGGGACACACTCGTCACCTCTGAGTCTGGGACACACTCGTCACTCGTCTCACCTCTGAGTCTGGGGACACACTCGTCACCTCTGAGTCTGGGACACACTCGTCACTCGTCTCACCTCTGAGTCTGGGGACACACTTCTTGATGCAGAGTCTTCTGTGTTTGAAGTTGTTCCTGTTTCCTTCACAGCCTGAGTAGATGAAGCCCTGGCACCTCCTGGTGGTGGAGTTGTAGAAGTACCTCCTCTCTCTGCCGTCACAGGAGCCTCTGTCCACACTGAGCTGACACTCCTCGGACGAGCTCACGTCTGCCAAATACAGGACTGACACATTTGGGACAATTAACTACTAACCCCGTAGTTTAGATTTGTTAAGACATGTTCTGAAACAAGCGACAAAAACATGACAAAGACCGGCAAAAACATGATTAAAAGCGCCAAAAACATGACGAAAAGTGAGAGAAACAAGACTAAAATCAATAAAAAACACAACTAAAAACAACAAATTCTTGACTAAAAGCGACAAAAACATGACAAAAAGTGACGAAAACTTGACTAAAAGCGACAAAAACATGACGAAAAGTGAGAGAAACAAGACTAAAAGCAACAAAAACGCAACTAAAAATAACAAAAACTTAGCTAAAAGCGACAAAAACATGACAAAAAGTGACGAAAACTTGACTAAAAGCGACAAAAACATGACAAAAAGTGAGAGAAACAAGACTAAAAGCAATAAAAAACACAACTAAAAACAACAAATTCTTGACTAAAAGCGACAAAAACATGACAAAAAGTGACGAAAACTTGACTAAAAGCGACAAAAACATGACGAAAAGTGAGAGAAACAAGACTAAAAGCAACAAAAACGCAACTAAAAATAACAAAAACTTAGCTAAAAGCGACAAAAACATGACAAAAAGTGACGAAAACTTGACTAAAAGCGACAAAAACATGACAAAAAGTGACGAAAACTTAACAAAAACCGACAAAAACATGACAAAAAGTGACGAAAACTTGACTAAAAGCGACAAAAACATGACAAAAAGTGAGAGAAACAAGACTAAAAGTGACAAAAACGCAACTAAAAACAACAAATTCTTAACTAAAAGCGACAAAAACATGACAAAAAGTGACGAAAACTTGACTAAAAGCGACAAAAACATGACGAAAAGTGAGAGAAACAAGACAAAAAGCAACAAAAACGCAACTAAAAATAACAAAAACTTAGCTAAAAAACATGACAAAGACCGACAAAAACGTGACTAAAAGCAACAAAAACATGACTAAAAGCGACAAAAACATGACGAAAAGTGAGAGAAACATGACTAAAAGCAACAAAAACGCAACTAAAAACAACAAAAGCGTGACTAAAAGTGACACATATCTGACTAAAAGTGACAAAAACACGATTAAAAGTGACAAAAACAACACTAAAAAGTGACAAAAACAACTCTTAAAGCGAAAAAATGTCTAAAAGCGACAGAAACCATAATGAAAGCGATAAAAATTACAATAAAAGCGACACTCGACTCGACAGGAGCGTTCTGAAACACGTTTGTCAGTTCATGTTTCAGTCTTTTGTCCACTCTCCAGGTCGTGTTTAAAATCCCAAATCACACAAACATCTCTAAAGTCCAGTTCTGTGGGAGTAAATAATGCAGATGTCAGACTGACCTTTGGGGGGATGATATGTGGTTTGGTTGAACTGAACCTGCGCCTCGGCCTGAGCAGTGACACCCATCTCTGCGGGACACAAGGATCGAGTAAAACATCAGGAGTCGAACCCACAACCGGGGCTGGGCGATACGGCACAAAAGGATTATCACCATTGTCTGGGCCAGATCATGATTTAGAGTTTACATCTCACATTTCTGTCACTTTTAGTTGTGTTTTGGTGCATTGAATAACGTTTTTGTCACTTTTAGTCACATTTCTGTCACTTTTAGCCATGTTTTAGTCACTTTTAGTCATGTTTTGGTGCATTGAGTTGTGTTTTTGTCACTTTTAGTCACATTTTTGTCACTTTTAGTCGCGTTTTGTTGCATTGAGTCGCGCTTTTGTCACTTTTAGTCACATTTTTGTCACTTTTAGTCGCGTTTTGTTGCATTGAGTCGCGCTTTTGTCACTTTTAGTCACATTTTTGTCACTTTTAGTCGTGTTTTGGTGCATTAAGTCGCATTTTTGTCACTTTTAGTCACATTTTTGTCACTTTAAGTCGTGTTTTGGTGCATTGAGTCGTGTTTTTGTCACTTTTAGTCACAGTTTTGTCACTTTTAGTAGCGTTCTGGTGCATTTAGTCGCGTTTTTGTCAGTAAAATTTGTGTCACTTTTAGTTGAGTTTTGGTGCATTGAGTCACATTTTTGTCACTTTTAGTCACATTTTTGTCACTTTTAGTCTTGTTTCAGTGCATTAAGTCGCATTTTTGTCACTTAAAGTCACATTTTTGTCACTTTTAGTTGTGTTTTGGTGCATTAAGTTGCGTTTTTGTCCCTTTTAGTCACATTTTTGTCACTTTTAGTCGTGTTTAGGTGCATTAAGTCGCTTTTTTGTCACTTTTAGTCACATTTTTGTCACTTTTAGTCGTGTTTTGGTGCATTGAGTTGCGTTTTTGTCACTTTTAGTCACATTTTTGTCACTTTTAGTCGTGTTTTGGTGCATTGAGTCGCGCTTTTGTCACTTTTAGTCACATTTCTGTCACTTTTAGTCGTGTTTAGGTGCATTAAGTCGCGTTTTTGTCACTTTTAGTCACATTTTTGTCACTTTCAGTCGTGTTTTGGTGCATTGAGTCACATTTTTGTCACTTTTAGTCTTGTTTCAGTGCATTAAGTCGCATTTTTGTCACTTATAGTCACATTTTTGTCACTTTTAGTCGTGTTTTGGTGCATTAAGTTGCGTTTTTGTCACTTTTAGTCACATTTTTGTCACTTTTAGTCGTGTTTAGGTGCATTAAGTCGCATTTTTGTCACTTTTAATCACATTTTTGTCACTTTCAGTCGTGTTTTGGCGCATTGAGTCACATTTTTGTCACTTTTAGTCGTGTTTAGGTGCATTAAGTCGCGTTTTGTCACTTTTAGTCATGTTTTGGTGCATTGAGTCGTGTTTTTGTCACTTTTAGTCACATTTTTGTCACTATTAGTTGTGTTTTGGTGCATTGAGTCGGATTTTTGTCACTTTTAGTCGTGTTTTGGTGCATTGAGTCGCGTTTTTGTCACTTTCTGTCACATTTTTGTCACTTTTAGTCATGTTTTGGTGCATTGAATCGCGTTTTTGTCACTTTTAGTCACATTTTATTCACTTTTAGTCGTGTTTTTGTCGCTATTATCCGTGTTTTTGTCACTTTTTGTCACATTTTTGTCACTTTTAGTCGTGTTTTGGTGCATTGAGTCGCGTTTTTGTCACTTTCTGTCACATTTTTGTCACTTTTAGTCATGTTTTGGTGCATTGAATCGCGTTTTTTGTCACTTTTAGTCACATTTTATTCACTTTTAGTCGTGTTTTTGTCGCTCTTAGACGTGTTTTTGTCACTTTTGTCACATTTTTGTCACTTTTAGTTGTGTTTTGGTGCATTGAGTCGCGTTTTGTCACTTTCTGTCACATTTTTGTCACTTTTAGTCATGTTTTGGTGCATTGAATCAGCGTTTTTGTCACTTTTAGTCACATTTTATTCACTTTTAGTCGTGTTTTTGTCGCTCTTAGACGTGTTTTTGTCACTTTTTGTCACATTTTTGTCACTTTTAGTTGTGTTTTGGTGCATTGAGTCGCGTTTTTGTCACTTTCAGTCATTTTTGTCACTGTTAGTCGTGTTTTGGTGCATTGAATCGCATTTTGTCACTTTTAGTCACATTTTTGTCACTTTCAGTCGTGTTTTGGTGCATTGAATCGCGTTTTTGTCACTTTAAGTCACATTTTTGTCACTTGTAGTCGTGTTTTTGTCGCTCTTAGATGTGTTTTTGTCACTTTTAATCACATTTTTGTCACTTTTAGTTGTGTTTTGGTGCATTGAGTCACATTTTTGTTACTTTTAGTTGTGCATTTGACACCATTAGTCATGTTTTTGTCACTTTCAGTCACATTTCTGTCACTTTTAGTCCATGTTTTGCTACATTGAGTTGCATTTGTTGTTTGCTGCCACGTTTTTGTGACTTTTTAATGCATTTTTGTCAATTATAGTCAAGTTTTTGTCACTTTTAGTCAAATTTCTGTCACTTTTAACCGTGTTTTGGTGCATTGAGTTGTGTTTTTTGTTTGTTGCTGTGTTTTTTTATGCATTTTTGCCACTTTCAGTCGTGTTTTTGTCACTTTCAGCTATGTTTTTGTTGTTCTTAATCGTGTTTTTGTCTCTTTTAGTCACATTTCTGTCACTTTTAGCCGTGTTTTGGTGCATTGAGACACGTTTGTTTTATGTTGCTGCGTTTTTGTCACCTTTGAACGCAGTTTTGTCACTTATAGTTATGTTTTTGACACTTTTAGCTGCGTTTTTGTCAGTTTCGGTCGAATTTTTGTCACTTTTAGTTGCGTTTTTGTCACTTTTAGTCACATTTTTGTTACATTTCTGTCACTTTTAGCCATGTTTTGGTGCATTGAGTCGTGTTTGTTGCTTTGTTTTGAAAGCATTTTTGTCACTTTTAGTCGTGTTTTTGTCACTTTCAGCTATATTTTTGTCACTTTTAGCTGTGTTTTTGTCCCTTTCAGTCACATTTTGTCCCTTTTAGTCGTGCTTTGGTGCATTGAGTCTGGTTTGTTGTTTGTTGCCGTGTTTTTGTCACTTATAGTCATGATTTTGACACTTTTAGTCACGTTTTTGTCACTTTTAGTTGTGCATTTGACATCTTTAGTTGTGTTTTTGTCACTTTTAGTCACATTTATCTCACTTACAGTCATGTTTTTGACACTTTTAGTCACATTTTTGTTACATTTCTGTCACTTTTAGCCATGTTTTGGTTCATTGAGTCGTGTTTGTTGTTTGTTGCTGTGTTTTGAAAGCATTTTTGTCACTTTTAGTTGTGTTTTTGTCACTTTCAGCTATATTTTTGTCACTTTTAGTTGTGTTTTTGTCCCTTTCAGTCACATTTTTGTCACTTTTAGTCGTGCTTTGGTGCATTGAGTCTGGTTTGTTGTTTGTTGCCGTGTTTTTGTCACTTATAGTCATGTTTTTGACACTTTTAGTCACGTTTTTGTCACTTTTAGTTGTGCATTTGACATCTTTAGTTGTGTTTTTGTCACTTTTAGTCACATTTATCTCACTTATAGTCATGTTTTTGACACTTTTAGTCACGTTTTTGTCACTTTTAGTCGCGCATTTGACACCTTTAGTTGTGTTTTTTCACTTTTAGTCACATTTATCTCACTTATAGTCATGTTTTTGACACTTTTAGTCACGTTTTTGTCACTTTTAGTCGTGCATTTCACACCTTTAGTTGTGTTTTTGTCACTTGTAGTCAGGTTTTGGTGCATTGAGTCCATTAAAATTGCGTTTTTGTGTGAATTTGGTTTAATTGTGCAGCTCTGGCCTTTAAGAGGTAAATAAAGTCATCTGCTCAGAGGCTTCAGAGGCTAAACATCAGGAGAAAAAGTGTGTTTATAACAGACGGCTGCATTAAAGAGACAAACAGTCAATCACGATACGACGATTTCACAAAAACAGCCGATTGTCACAGGGACCAGCTCACGATTACAGTTTTATCACCGTGTCGCCCAGAGCCTAACCACTCTGCCACAGTCACTCACCGGTCGCTGCAGTGGGCGGGGCCAGTCTCCTCGCGGCGTGGGAGTGCGTTTCCTGTGCTTTAGGGGCCGCAGTGGTCTGTTCAGTCTTGTCTAAAACACAAAACGTAAAGCTTTAATTCACCAGGGAGCTCTCCAAAGTCCTGAAAACGTTATGGGCTGTATTTGCTTTTGATACAAGCCAGAGATCGCAAACATCTTCCCGTCAACATTTTAGTTTGTTATAATAATGTGTGAATAAACGAAAGCAGACGCAGCAGTTTAGTGAAAAGCATCAATGAAAACTGGAAAAGACGGGCGTTTTAAATATATTTCGTGGGTTAAAGCTAAGAATACGTGACGCAATTTAAGGTTTAGACTGTGTTCAGACCTGCTTTTGTCCTCTAATTTAGATTTGGTTTGACCGTGGTTTAGTCCTGGTTGTGTGCTGTGCTTTTTCCCTGGTTCAGTCCTGGTTTAGTCCGGGTTTAGGACGCATTTTGTCCAGGATTAGTTCTGGTCTTTCCCTGGTTTAGTCCAGGTTTGATCTTAGTTTATATACCCACTTTGTCCTAGTTTTACCCTGGTTTCTTCTTGATTTAGTCCTGGTTTGTCCCTCTTGTTTCCGGTTCCGATTTAGTCTGGGTTTAGTTCTAGTTTAGTCCGGGATTAGTCCTGGTTTTTCCCTGGTTTAGTCCTGGTTTAGAATTTATTTACTCCTTATTTTGCTCTGGTTTAGTTCTGATTTGATCTAAATTTATATTCTCATTTTGTCCTATAGTTTAGACCTGGATTAGACCTGGTTTATACCTGCTTTTGTCCTCTAATTTAGACTGGTTTGACCCCGGTTCAGTCCTGGTTTAGTCCTGGTTTTGACTTCATTTTTTCCCGGGATTAGTCCTGTTTTTTCCGTGGTTTAGTCCGGGTTTGATCTTAGTTTATATACCCACTTTATCCTAGTTTTGCCCTGATCTAATCCTGGTCCTGTCCTGTAGTTTTCCCTTAGTTTAGTCCCGGTTTAGTTCTGGTGTAGTCCTGGATTAGTCCTGGTTTTTCCCTGGTTTAGTTTTGGTTTAGTCCTGGTTCAAGCAAAGTTTGGTCCTGGTTTATTCTTGGGATTAGTCCTGTTTTTTTCCTGGTTTAGTCCTGGTTTAGACTTTATTTACTCCTGATTTTGGTCTGGTTTAGTTCTGATTTGATCTTAGTTTATATTCTCACTTTGTCTTATAGTTTAGACCAGGTTTAATCCTGGATTAGACCTGGTTTATACCTGCCTCTGTCCTCTAATCCAGATTTGGTCTGACCCAGGTTTAGTTCTGGTTTAGTCCGGGATTGGTCCTGGTTTTTCCTTGGCTTTTCCCTGGTTTAGCCCTGTTTTAGACCTGGTTTACACTTTTGAACGCAGTTTTGTCACTTGTCACTAGTAATGTTTTTGACACTTTTAGCTGCGTTTTTGTCACTTTTAGTCACATTTTTGTTACATTTCTGTCACTTTTAGCCATGTTTTGGTGCATTGAGTCGTGTTTGTTGTTTGTTGCTGTGTTTAGTCCGGGATTGGTCCTGGTTTTTCCTTGGGTTTTCCCTGGTTTAGCCCTGTTTTAGACCTGGTTTAGCCCTGTTTTAGACCTGGTTTGGCCCTGTTTTAGACCTGGTTTGGCCCTGTTTTAGACCTGGTTTAGCCCTGTTTTAGACCTGGTTTAGCCCTGTTTTAGACCTGGTTTAGCCCTGTTTTAGACCTGGTTTGGCCCCGTTTTAGACCTGGTTTAGCCCTGTTTTAGACCTGGTTTAGCTCTGTTTTAGACCTGGTTTAGCCCTGTTTTAGACCTGGTTTGGCCCCGTTTTAGACCTGGTTTAGCCCTGTTTTAGACCTGGTTTAGCTCTGTTTTAGACCTGGTTTAGCCCTGTTTTAGACCTGGTGCATTTTGTGGTAGAAAATTACAGTTTCAGTTGATTTAACACGAGGGAAAACAAGTCCTGAATGGTCCTGGTTTGGGCCTGGTCTAGTCCTGGTTTAGATCAGGTTTAGACCTGCTTTAGTCCTGTCAGTTCGGATATTATTGGTCCTGATTTAGTCCTGGTTTGATCATCTCGTCCTACAGTTTAGACCTGGTTGAGTCCTGGTTTAGACCTGGTTTAGGCAAAGTTTAGTCTAGGTTTAGTCCTAGTGGAGACCTGCTTCTGTCCAATACAGTAGACCCTGGTTTAGTCCTGGTTTAGTTCTGATTTAGTCCTGGTTAAATCATTGTTTAGTCCTGGTTTAGTTCAGTGATAGTCCTGGTTTAGTTCTGATTTAGTCCTGGTTAAATCATTGTTTAGTCCTGGTTTAGTTCAGTGATAGTCCTGGTTTAGTTCTGATTTAGTCCTGGTTAAATCATTGTTTAGTCCTGGTTTAGTTCAGTGATAGTCCTGGTTTAGTCCTGATTTAGTTTAGTGTAAATCCTGGCTTAGATTTGATTTCGTCCTAGTATAGTCCTGGTTTAGTCCTGGTTTAGTCCTGGTTTAGACCTTGTTTAGCTCTGGTTCAGTCCTGGTTTAGTACTGGTTTAGACCTGGTTTAGTCCTGGTTTAGTCCTGGTTTAGACCTGGTTTAGACCTGGTTTAGACCCGGTTTAGTCCTGGTTTAGTCCTGGTTTAGTCCTGGTTTAGACCTGGTTCAGCTCTGGTTTAGTCCTGGTTTAGTCCTGGTTTAGTCCTGGTTTAGCCCTGGCTTAGCCCTGGTTTAGTCCTGGTTTAGTCCTGGTTTAGACCTGGTTCAATCCTGGTTTAGCCCTGGTTTAGCCCTGGTTTAGTCCTGGTTTAGTCCTGGTTCAGACCTGGTTTAGTCCTAGTTTAGTCCTGGTTTAATCCTGGTTCAGTCCTGGTTTAGCCCTGGTTTAGTCCTAGTTTAGACCTGGTTTAGTCCTGGTTTAGTTCTGGTTTAGTCCTGGTTTAGTCCAGGTTTAGTCCTGGTTTAGCCCTGGTTTAGTCCTAGTTTAGACCTGGTTTAGTCCTAGTTTAGCCCTGGTTTAGTCCTGGTTTAGACCTGGTTTAGTCCTGGTTTAGTCCTGGTTCAGTCCTGGTTTAGCCCTGGTTTAGTCCTAGTTTAGACCTGGTTTAGTCCTGGTTTAGACCTGGTTTAGTCCTGGTTTAGTCCTGGTTTAGTTCATGTAGAAGCCAAAACAATTTCCCAAAAACAGAGGCACAAACTTCACTTTAAACCGAATAAAAACAGACTCATGATTCCAGCGAAAACCTTCTGTAAAAACCAGAAAACAAACACATTCTAAACACATTCTGTCGACCGAAAATGGTCTGAGTTTATTATTTATTTATTATTTCTTTAAACGAGTCGTGGAGCCGTTCGCCGTTGTTAAAATGCAAACCTCAGGAGTCACGGTCCAAAGTGCAGACGGTAAATTGATTTGAAAATGTGGAGCCGAGTCGAGAGGAAAAGGCTCTGGACGGAATCTGAGGCCCGAGAAAATTGAAAATAAGTGGTTTGGAAAATGGAGTTTAAAGAAAAGTATATTAAGTGCCGGGCCATAAAATAGCATAAAATAACATCTGATCAGAGAATGATGTCGTTGTTGATCCTTAAAGGTCCCATATCCTGCTCTTTTTCCCTTCACACAGTCTGTTCTAAGGGCTTTGTTGATTTTCTCGTTGTGTAATATCCATAACATAACAGTTTACAAAAAACACCCATTTCTTGGACTGGCCCCCCTCCTGCAAAAGCAAACGGCTCACTCTGAGATCTGACCCCCGAACAGAGAGCAGGCTGCCTCCCCCGCCCAACCCGCGCCTCCCCTGTAGTGGAGATGGTGCATGCGCCGTGTGCTCCGGTAAACAGCGATACACAAACACTGAATAAACATTTTCTGGTCCTGACGGTGCGTCGTGCTGAGTCCTACGTCCTGGATCTGACCTGGAGTTTGACGTGCTCCAGGGCCTCAACCACGGACGTGCCGTTTGGTAAATAACAAGCTAACTCTTCTATCTGTCGTATCCATCGTGTAATTACTGTGTAGCATTAGCATTAGCTGTTTTTATTCTTCCTGGAGGCGTGGCTTAAACACCGCGTCATCTTAGTGAGGAGCCCCCGTCTGCTGCTCAGCCGAGGGGGACGGAAAAGACAGTTCTCTAGTGAAAACATGAGGGAATCAATCAAAAAACCACTTTGGGCACAACATACAAGGCCCAAATAGCACTGGAGGAAGGTTAGAACCTCTGAAAAGTCCATTTTGCATGATATGGGACCTTTAAAAAGCGAACCACGCGTTTTATCGATTTATAATTTTGGTTTTGTTCCGTTTTTTAAGGTGAGACGCTGCAGGTGAAACAGGATAACATCTTAAATTTAAAGATATCAATGTGAAACTTCCTGTGTGGTTTAATCAAATAAATAAAAGAAAAAAATGTGTTACAAGTTTTTCATCGTGTCATGTTTTAATGTAAAAAATAAGGCGTTTTATTTGTAAAAATGATCAAAAATCCACATATTTAAAGGGCCTCTGACGGGTTGGACGACTCGTTTGTCAAAATTGCAGTTAAGATAAATATATTTTAAATTTTGTTTCTTTTGTGTAAATGATGCATAACCTTTGTCTCTCACAGTGTGATGTCATCAGTTTGTTCACTTCCTGTAATTTTCAACATAATTTTCAAACTTTTCTCCACAAACAGCTCCTGATTGGTGTAAAACTAAAATGTAAATGTACAACTGGTATTAATGCACCAAATAAAGTCAAAATTGAAAACCTGTCATACGCACTTTAAGACATTTAAATCTGAAAAATGGACAGAACCAGGTTTAAATGTCTTGGTTCATTTTGTCACATATTAGTTATAAAAATGTACAGAGGGGATTTGGATTTATTATTTAGTTTTTCAGTAAACTAGACTGGACTGAAAATTGTCCTAAAAATTCAAATTCCGCCTCATTTTTTGACTTAAAACTTCAATAAACCAGTTTTTAAATTAAATATTTAAAAATTCCTTGTGTGTTTGGTCTAAATCCTGTTGAGTCCAGATTGTACAGTTTGGTGTAGGATCTACTTTAAGGCTGATCTTTATGTCTCGAGGGACAAAAATTAATTTTAAGTTCCAATGTCCCAGAGAAATCTGGGACATTCCTGGCCCTGGTCCAGTACCTGCCTCAGTTCTGGTCTGGTCCTGGTCCTGGTCCAGTCCTGGTCCCGGTCCAGTCCTGGTCCCAGTCCTGGTCCTGGTCCAGTACCTGCCTCAATCCCAGTCCCGGTCCAGTCCTGGTCCAGTCCTGCCTCAGTCCCGGTCCCGGTCTCGGTCCAGTACCTGCATTCTGCCACCGGCCCTTGCCCTCTCCGTGGTTCTGAAGTTGTTTGCGTTCAGTCCTTCCTCAGTCCAGCTCTGGTCCTGCCTCCGTCCTGGTCCAGTCCTGGTCTGGTCCCGGTCCAGTCCTGCCTCAGTCCTGGTCCTGGTCCTGGTCCCGGTCCAGTCCTGGTCCCAGTCCTGGTCCTGGTCCAGTACCTGCTCCCCGGCACCGGTCCTTGCACTGGTCCAGTCCTGGTCCAGTACCTGCCTCAGTTCTGGTCTGGTCCTGGTCCTGGTCCAGTCCTGGTCCCGGTCCAGTCCTGGTCCCAGTCCTGGTCCTGGTCCAGTACCTGCCTCAATCCCAGTCCCGGTCCAGTCCTGGTCCAGTCCTGCCTCAGTCCCGGTCCCGGTCTCGGTCCAGTACCTGCATTCTGCCACCGGCCCTTGCCCTCTCCGTGGTTCTGAAGTTGTTTGCGTTCAGTCCTTCCTCAGTCCAGCTCTGGTCCTGCCTCCGTCCTGGTCCAGTCCTGGTCTGGTCCTGGTCCAGTCCTGCCTCAGTCCTGGTCCTGGTCCTGGTCCTGGTCCAGTCCTGGTCCCGGTCCAGTCCTGGTCCCAGTCCTGGTCCTGGTCCAGTACCTGCTCCCTGGCACCGGTCCTTGCACTGGTCCAGTCCTGGTCCAGTAGCTGCCTCAGTCCTGCCTCAGTCCTGGTCTGGTCCTGTTATAGTCCTGGTCCTGGTCCTGTTATAGTCCTAGTCCTGGTCCTTGTCCTGGTCTGGTCACGGTCCAGTACCTGCTTCAGTCCTGGTCTGGTCCTGGTCCTGCCTCAGTCCCAGTCCTGGTCCTTGTCCTGGTCCTGGTCCTTATCCTTGTCCTGGTCTGGTCCCGGTCCAGTGCCTGCTCCCTGGCACTGGTCCTTGCACTGTTCCTGGTCCTGTTACAGTCCTGGTCCTGTTATGGTCCTGGTCCAGTACCTGCTCCCTGGCACCGGTCCTTGCACTGGTCCAGTCCTGTTACAGTCCTGTTATAGTCCCAGTCCTGGTCTGGTCCTGGTCCCAGTCCTTGTCCTGGTCCTGGTCCCAGTCCTTGTCCCGATCCTGGTCTGGTCCTGGTCCCAGTCCTTGTCCTGGTCCTGGTCTCGGTCCTTGTCCCGGTCCTGGTTCTGGTCCAGTACCTGCTCCCTGGCACCGGTCCTTGCACTGGTCCAGTCCTGTTATAGTCCTGTTATAGTCCCAGTCCTGGTCTGGTCCTGTTACAGACCTGGTCTGGTCCTGGTCCCAGTCCCGGTCCTGGTCCCGGTCCTGGTCCTGGTCCCGGTCTAGTACCTGCTCCCTGGCACCGGTCCTTGCACTGGTCCAGGGTTCTGAAGTTGTTGGCGTTCAGTCCTGGTCCTGGTCTGGTCCTGGTCCCGGTCCTTGTCCCGGTCTGGTCCCGGTCCTTGTCCCGGTCCTTGTCCTGGTCCCAGTCCCGGTCCCGGTCCAGTACCTGCTCCCTGGCACCGGTCCTTGCACTGGTCCAGGTCCTGTTATGGTCCTGTTATAGTCCCAACCCTGGCCTGGTCCTGTTACAGTCCTGGTCCTTGTCCCATTCCCGGTCTGCTCCTGTTATGGTCCTGCTCTGGTCCTGGTCTGGTCCTGTTACAGTCCTGGTCTGGTCCTGGTCCCAGTCCCAGTCACGGTCTGGTCCTGGTCCCGGTCCAGTACCTGCTCCCTGGCACTGGTCCTTGCACTGGTCCAGGTCCTGTTATGGTCCTGTTATAGTCCCAACCCTGGCCTGGTCCTGTTACAGTCCTGGTCCTTGTCCCATTCCCGGTCTGCTCCTGTTATGGTCCTGCTCTGGTCCTGGTCTGGTCCTGGTCTTGGTCCCAGTCCCGGTCTGGTCCTGGTCCCGGTCCAGTACCTGCTCCCTGGCACCGGTCCTTGCACTGGTCCAGGTCCTGTTATGGTCCTGTTATAGTCCCAACCCTGGCCTGGTCCTGTTACAGTCCTGGTCCTTGTCCCATTCCCGGTCTGCTCCTGTTATGGTCCTGCTCTGGTCCTGGTCTGGTCCTGTTACAGTCCTGGTCTGGTCCTTGTCCCAGTCCCAGTCCCGGTCTGGTCCTGGTCCCGGTCCAGTACCTGCTCCCTGGCACCGGTCCTTGCACTGGTCCAGGTCCTGTTATGGTCCTGTTATAGTCCCAACCCTGGCCTGGTCCTGTTACAGTCCTGGTCCTTGTCCCATTCCCGGTCTGCTCCTGTTATGGTCCTGCTCTGGTCCTGGTCTGGTCCTGGTCCTGGTCCTGGACCTGGTCTGGTCCTTGTCCCAGTCCCAGTCCCGGTCTGGTCCTGGTCCCGGTCCAGTACCTGCTCCCTGGCACCGGTCCTTGCACTGGTCCAGGGTTCTGAAGTTGTTGGCGTTCAGTCCTGCCTCAGTCCTGGTCTGGTCCTGTTACAGTCCTGGTCTGGTCCTGGTCCTGTTATAGTCCCGATCCTGGTCCCAGTCCTGGTCTGGTCCTGGTCCTGGTCCAGTACCTGCTCCCTGGCACCGGTCCTTGCACTGGTCCAGGTCCTGTTATAGTCCCATTCTCGGTCTGGTCCTGTTATGGTCCTGGTCTGGTCCTGGTCCTGGTCTGGTCCTGGTCTGGTCCTGGTCCTGGTCCTGGTCCTGGTCCTGGTCCTGGTCTGGTCCTGGTCCCGGTCCCGGTCCTTGTCCTGGTCCTGGTCCTGGTCCCGGTCCAGTACCTGCTCCCTTGCACCGGTCCTTGCACTGGTCCAGGGTTCTGAAGGTGTTGGCGTTCAGTCCTGCCTCAGTCCTGGTCCTGGTCCTGTTACAGTCCTGGTCTGGTCCTGGTCTTGGTCCCAGCCCCAGTCCTGGTCCTGGTCCCGGTCCAGTACCTGCTCCCTGGCACCGGTCCTTGCACTGGTCCAGGGTTCTGAAGTTGTTGGCGTTGCCGAAGCAGCCGCCGTAGAAGAAGTGCCTGCAGCTCTGGATCTCGGGGTCGAACAGGAAGCGTGAGACGAGACCCCGACAGGGCCCCGGGGCCTCGGGCAGACGGCACGGGTCCTTGTCCTCTGGAACCACAACCACAACCACACGTTTGAGCCCGAAATGAGCAGAAAACACACATTCTGCAATATTCATTTGTCCTTTAAAAAGCCTAGTTGAGATACACATTTAACTAAAACGTAGTTAAGATAAGTATATTCAAATTTCTACTAAAATCTTTACAAATTTAACCCCAGTTTAGCTGTTTTTTAGGTTTTAAATTGTACTTCCTGGTTGTAAAGTATGACATCACACTAGGACATCACCATAGCAACCACACTGTACCATAGCAACCACACTGTACACTGGGCCAAAACTCCTCTAATGTCACAGATTTTGTTCATTTGACAAAGAAAAACACATGTGAACACCTTTATTTTGTTGAATCAAAGTTTAAAGGATCAAAAAAGTAGTTTATTTTGTGTAAATTATGCGTAACCTTTGTCTCCCCAGTGTGATGTCATCAGTTTGTTTATTTCGTGTGATTTTGAACAGATTTTTCAACTTTTCTCCACAAATAGCGACCTGATTGGTGTAAAACTATCATTTGTATTTGCACAAGATATTAACACACTGAATAAAGTCAAAATCAGAAAATCATAAAAACCTGTCATACGCACTTTAAAGTGAGACGCTGCAGGAGAAACAGGAAAACATCTTAAATTTAAAGATATCGATGTTAAACTTCTGCTGTAGTTTATTCACATAAATGTGAGAAAAAATGTAGAAAGTTTTTCATCATGTCATGTTTTCATGTAGAAATAAGTAAAAACGGCCAAAAATCCACATATTTGTGACATTTCAATCTGAAAAATGGACAGAACCAGGTTTAAATTTCTTGGTTCATTTTGTAACATATTAGTTATAAAAATGTACAGAGGGGATTTGGATTTATTATTTAGTTTTTAAGTAAACTGGACTGGACTGAAAATTGGCCTAAAAATTTAACTTTCGACAAAATTTTTTAACTTAACACTTTAACAAACCAGATTTCAAATTCGATATCAACAAATCCTTGAGTGTTTGGTCTAAATCCTGTTGAGTCCAGATTGTACAGTTTGTGTGGATCTACTTTGAGGCTGATCTTTATGTCTCGAGGGACAAAAATGCATTTGGAGAAAACGTCCTTTGAAGTTACAATGTCCCAGAGAAATCTATGGATGAAGTGGATTCAATGGAAGAATCAAACATCAGGAGCAGATTGGACACGATTGTTGTTTCCACATGAAAGTCGACGTGTGAGAGAGAAAAGTGACCAAAAAACAAAAAATAATTATCAAAAAATGAGCTTTGCCTGTCGAGTCTCGCCTTAAACTTGCTCTTGTCCCTTTTCTTTTGCGTCTCGTGTTTTAACTCTCTCTCAGTCGAGCGTTTAGTCCTGGTTTAGTCCTGTTTTAGTCCTGGTTTACTCCTGGTTCTGTCCTGTTTTGGACCTGTTTTAGTCCTGTTTTAGTCCTGGTTTAGTCCGGTTTTAGTCCTGTTTTAGTCCTGGTTTAGTCTGGTTTTAGTCCTGGTTTAGTCCTGTTTTAGTCCTGGTTTACTCCTGGTTCTGTCCTGTTTTGGACCTGTTTTAGTCCTGTTTTAGTCCTGGTTTAGTCCGGTTTTAGTCCTGTTTTAGTCCTGGTTTAGTCTGGTTTTAGTCCTGGTTTAGTCCTGTTTTAGTCCTGGTTTACTCCTGGTTCTGTCCTGTTTTAGTCCTGTTTCAGACCTGGTTCAGTCCTGTTTTACTCCTGTTTTAGTCCTGTTTCAGACCTGGTTTAGTCCTGGTTCAGTCCTGTTTTACTCCTGGTTTAGTCCTGGTTCAGTCCTGTTTTCCTCCTGGTTTAGACCTGTTTTAGTCCTGGTTCAGTCCTGTTTTACTCCTGGTTTAGTCTTTGTTTAATCTGAGTCTCTTTCTCTCTTCCATTTAATCCCTTGGCTCAATCATTATTTGTATACTTCGTCATGTTTTGGTAAATGTGAGCTGTTGTTGCAGGTGCAGAGCTCTGAGCGACCACCAGGGGGCGACAGAGACTCAGTGACAGCAGCAGGTTTGTCATAAACACTGTGTTTGAATGTGATACTTATGTGTTTGATGGAAACATTGAACCGTGTGACGTTAAATCATATCATTTTATTATAAAATCATAAAAAGAGGCACAGCTGCTTTTCACAATGACATTTCATTTAAACTTAATGGAGCAGAAGACGAAAGAGTTCAGTCTGAGAGAAATCATCCTGAAAGACAAGGATTTAGACCTCGTTTAGTCCAGGTTTAGACCTGGTTTAGTCCTGGTTTACACCTGGTTTAGACCTGGTTTAGTCCAGGTTTAGTCCTGGTTTAGTCCTGGTTTAGTCCTGGTTCAGACCTGATTTAGTCCTGGTTTAGACCTGGTTTAGACTTGGTTTAGACCTGGTTTAGTCCTGGTTTAGTCCTGGTTTAGTCCTGGTTTACACCTGGTTTAGACCTGGTTTAGTCCAGGTTTAGTCCTGGTTTAGTCCTGGTTTAGTCCTGGTTCAGACCTGATTTAGTCCTGGTTTAGACCTGGTTTAGACTTGGTTTAGACCTGGTTTAGTCCTGGTTTAGTCCTGGTTTAGTCCTGGTTTACACCTGGTTTAGACCTGGTTTAGTCCAGGTTTAGTCCTAGTTTAGTCCTGGTTTAGACCTGGTTTAGACTTGGTTTAGACCTGGTTTAGTCCTGGTTTAGTCCTGGTTTAGTCCTGGTTTACACCTGGTTTAGACCTGGTTTAGTCCAGGTTTAGTCCTGGTTTAGTCCTGGTTTAGTCCTGGTTTAGTCCTGGTTCAGACCTGATTTAGTCCTGGTTTAGACCTGGTTTAGTCCAGGTTTAGTCCTGGTTTAGACCTGGTTTAGTCCAGGTTTAGTCCTGGTTTAGCTCTGGTTTAGTTCTGGTTTAGTCCTGGGTTTAGTCCCGGTTTAGACCTGGTTTAGTCCAGGTTTAGTTCTGGTTTAGCTCTGGTTTAGTTCTGGTTTAGTCCTGGGTTTAGTCCCGGTTTAGACCTGGTTTAGTTCTGGTTTAGTCTTGGTTTAGATCTGGTTTAGTCCTAGTTTAGTCCTGGTTTGGTTGGGATTTAGTTCTGGTTTTATCCTGGGTTAATCCTTGTTTAGTCCAGGTTAAGTCTTGGTTTAGTCCTGGTTTGGACCTGGTTTAATCCTAGTTTAGTTCTAGTTTAGTCCTGGTTTAGTCCTTTTCATTGATCTAAGGTTAAGTTTCATGTGGAGGTGAGAACCAAACCTAGATAAACCTGGACTCGTTGAGACTTGTTTTTATTTTATTCATTTGTTTCACTTCACAAACGTCTTCTGTCCATTTGTTGCTTTATTGAAACCATAATCCTTCTTAAATGGAGCTTTTTTCCGTTAAACCGTGGAGTAACTGTCGCCGTCGGCTCCAGAACCACGAGGCACAAATGGACTCATAAATTTAAAATGAAATTATAATTCGAGGCGGCGACGAGGGGAAGATGATGAGGCCGCCGGGGCTTTTGGAGCTCATTAATCGCTTCAGCTCTCGCTCTGAACTCACAAATCTGAAACACGGAAGAGAAGAAGAAGAAGAAACACGGGAGAGAAGAAGAAGAAACATGAAAGAGAAGAAGAAACACAGAAGAGAAGAAGAAACACGGAAGAGAAGAAGAAACACGGAAGAGAAGAAGAAGAAACATGAAAGAGAAGAAGAAACACGGAAGAGAAGAAGAAACACGGAAGAGAAGAAGAAACACGGAAGAGAAGAAGAAACACGGAAGAGAAGAAGAAGAAACACGGGAGAGAAGATGAAGACACGGAAGAGAAGAAGAAACACGGAAGAGAAGAAGAAGAAACATGAAAGAGAAGAAGAAACATGAAAGAGAAGAAGAAACACGGAAGAGAAGAAGAAACACGGAAGAGAAGAAGAAGAAACACGGAAGAGAAGAAGAAACACGGAAGAGAAGAAGAAACACGGAAGAGAAGAAGAAACACGGAAGAGAAGAAGAAACACGGAAGAGAAGAAGAAACACGGAAGAGGAGAAGAAGAAACACGGAAGAGAAGAAGAATACACGGAATAGAAGAAGAAACACGGAAGAGAAGAAGAAGAAACATGAAAGAGAAGAAGAAACACGGAAGAGAAGAAGAAACACGGAAGAGAAGAAGAAGAAACACGGAAGAGAAGAAGAAAACACGGAAGAGAAGAAGAAACACGGGAGAGAAGAAGAAGAAGAAACACGGAAGAGAAGAAGAAACACGGAAGAGACGAAGAAACACGGAAGAGGAGAAGAAGAAACACGGAATAGAAGAAGACACGGAAGAGAAGAAGAAACACGGAAGAGAAGAAACACGGAAGAGAAGAAGAAACACGGAAGAGAAGAAGAAACACGGAAGAGAGGAAGAAACACGGAAGAGAAGAAGAAACACGGAAGAGAAGAAGAAACACGGAAGAGGAGAAGAAGAAACACGGAAGAGAAGAAGAAGAAACATGGAAGAGAAGAAGAAACACGGGAGAGAAGAAGAAGACACGGAAGAGAAGAAGAAACACGGAAGAGAAGAAGAAGAAACATGAAAGAGAAGAAGAAACACGGAAGAGAAGAAGAAACACGGAAGAGAAGAAGAAACATGGAAGAGAAGAAGAAGAAACACGGAAGAGAAGAAGAAAACACGGAAGAGAAGAAGAAACACGGAAGAGAAGAAGAAACACGGAAGAGAAGAAGAAACACGGAAGAGAAGAAGAAGAAACATGGAAGAGAAGAAGAAACACGGAAGAGAAGAAGAAACACGGAAGAGAAGAAGAAACACGGAAGAGGAGAAGAAGAAACACGGAAGAGAAGAAGAAGAAACATGGAAGAGAAGAAGAAACACGGAAGAGAAGAAGACACGGAAGAGAAGAAGAAACACGGAAGAGAAGAAACACGGAAGAGAAGAAGAAACACGGAAGAGAAGAAGAAACACGGAAGAGAAGAAGAAACACGGAAGAGAAGAAGAAACACGGAAGAGGAGAAGAAGAAACACGGAAGAGAAGAAGAAGAAACATGGAAGAGAAGAAGAAACACGGAAGAGAAGAAGACACGGAAGAGAAGAAGAAACACGGAAAAGAAGAAACACGGAAGAGAAGAAGAAGAAACACGGAAGAGAAGAAGAAAACACGGAAGAGAAGAAGAAACACGGAAGAGAAGAAGAAACACGGAAGAGAAGAAGAAACACGGAAGAGAAGAAGAAACACGGAAGAGAAGAAGAAACACGGAAGAGAAGAAGAAACACGGAAGAGGAGAAGAAGAAACACGGAAGAGAAGAAGAAGAAACATGGAAGAGAAGAAGAAACACGGAAGAGAAGAAGAAGACACGGAAGAGAAGAAGAAACACGGAAGAGAAGAAGAAGAAACATGAAAGAGAAGAAGAAACACGGAAGAGAAGAAGAAACACGGAAGAGAAGAAGAAGAAACACGGAAGAGAAGAAGAAAACACGGAAGAGAAGAAGAAACACGGAAGAGAAGAAGAAGAAGAAACAAGGAAGAGAAGAAGAAACACGGAAGAGAAGAAGAAACACGGGAGAGAAGAAGAAACACGGAAGAGAAGAAGAAACACGGGAGAGAAGAAGAAACACGGAAGAGAAGAAGAAGGAACACGGAGGAGAAGAAGAAGAAACATGGAAGAGAAGAAGAAACACGGAAGAGAAGAAGACACGGAAGAGAAGAAGAAACACGGAAGAGGAGAAGAAGAAACACGGAAGAGAAGAAGAAGAAACATGGAAGAGAAGAAGAAACACGGAAGAGAAGAAGACACGGAAGAGAAGAAGAAACACGGAAGAGAAGAAACACGGAAGAGAAGAAACACGGAAGAGAAGAAGAAGAAACACGGAAGAGAAGAGGAAAACACACGGAAGAGGAGAAGAAACATGGAAGAGAAGAAGAAGAAACATGGAAGAGAAGAAGAAACACGGAAGAGGAGAAGAAGAAGAAACACGGAAGAGAAGAAGAAACACGGAAGAGAAGAAGAAGACACGGAAGAGAAGAAGAAAACACGGAAGAGAAGAAGAAACACGGAAGAGGAGAAGAAGAAGAAACACGGAAGAGAAGAAGAAGAAGAAACACGGAAGAGAAGAAGAAACACGGAAGAGAAGAAGAAACACGGAAGAGGAGAAGAAGAAGAAACACGGAAGAGAAGAAGAAACACGGAAGAGAAGAAGAAACACGGAAGAGAAGAAGAAACACGGAAGAGAAGAAGAAACACGGAAGAGAAGAAAAAACACGGAAGAGAAGAAGAAACACGGAAGAGAAGAAGAAACACGGAAGAGAAGAAGAAACACGGAAGAAAAGAAGAAGAAACACGGAAGAGAAGAAGAAGAAGAAACACGGAAGAGAAGAAGAAACACGGAAGAGAAGAAGAAACACGGAAGAGAAGAAGAAGACACGGAAGAGAAGAAGAAACACGGAAGAGAAGAAGAAACACGGAAGAGAAGAAGACGAAACAAGGAAGAGAAGAAGAAACACTGAAGAGAAGAAGAAACACGGAAGAGAAGAAGAAACACGGAAGAGAAGAAGAAGACACGGAAGAGAAGAAGAAACACGGAAGAGAAGAAGAAGAAACACGGAAGAGAAGAAGAAACATGGAAGAGAAGAAGAAACACGGAAGAGAAGAAGAAACACGGAAGAGAAGAAGAAGAAGAAACACGGAAGAGAAGAAGAAACACGGAAGAGAAGAAACGGAAGAGAAGAAGAAACACGGAAGAGAAGAAGAAACACGGAAGAGAAGAAGAAACACGGAAGAGAAGAAGAAACACGGAAGAGAAGAAGAAACAGAAACACGGAAGAGAAGAAGAAGAAGAAACACGGAAGAGAAGAAGAAACACGGAAGAGAAGAAGAAACACGGAAGAGAAGAAGAAACACGGAAGAGAAGAAGAAACACGGAAGAGAAGAAGAAACACGGAAGAGAAGAAGAAGAAGAAACACGGAAGAGAAGAAGAAACACGGAAGAGAAGAAGAAGACACGGAAGAGAAGAAGAAACACGGAAGAGAAGAAGAAACACGGAAGAGAAGAAGAAACATGGAAGAGAAGAAGAAACACGGAAGAGAAGAAGAAGACACGGAAGAGAAGAAGAAACACAGAAGAGAAGAAGGAAACACACGGAAGAGAAGAAGAAACACGGAAGAGAAGAAGAAACACGGACGAGAAGAAGAAACACGGAAGAGAAGAAGAAACACGGAGGAGAAGAAGAAGAAGAAACACGGAAGAGAAGAAGAAACACGGACGAGAAGAAGAAACACGGAAGAGAAGAAGAAACACAGAAGAGAAGAAGGAAACATGAAAGAGAAGAAGAAACACGGAAGAGAAGAAGAAACACGGAAGAGAAGAAGAAACACGGAGGAGAAGAAGAAACACGGAAGAGAAGAAGAAACACGGAAGAGAAGAAGAAACACGGAAGAGAAGAAGAAACACGGAAGAGAAGAAGAAACACGGAAGAGAAGAAGAAGAAGAAACACGGAAGAGAAGAAGAAACACGAAAGAGAAGAAGAAACACGGAAGAGAAGAAGAAACACGGAAGAGAAGAAGAAACACGGAAGAGGAGAAGAAGAAGAAACACGGAAGAGAAGAAGAAACACGGAAGAGAAGAAGAAACACGGAAGAGAAGAAGAAACACGGAAGAGAAGAAGAAACATGGAAGAGAAGAAGAAACACGGAAGAGAAGAAGATGAAACCTGGGAGAGAAGAAGAAACACGGAAGAGAAGAAGAAACACGGAAGAGAAGAAGAAAACACGGAAGAGAAGAAGAAACACGGAAGAGAAGAAGAAACACGGAAGAGAAGAAGAAACACAGAAGAGAAGAAGGAAACATGAAAGAGAAGAAGAAACACGGAAGAGAAGAAGAAACACGGAAGAGAAGAAGAAACAAGGAGGAGGAGAAGAAAACACAGAAGAGAAGAAGAAACACGGAAGAGAAGAAGAAACATGGAAGAGAAGAAGAAACACGGAAGAGAAGAAGAAACACGGAAGAGAAGAAGAAACACGGAAGAGAAGAAGAAACACGGAAGAGAAGAAGGAAACACACGGAAGAGAAGAAAAAACACGGAAGAGAAGAAGAAACACGGAGGAGAAGAAGAAGAAGAAACACGGAAGAGAAGAAGAAACACAGAAGAGAAGAAGAAGAAACACGGAAGAGAAGAAGAAACACGGAAGAGAAGAAGAAACACGGAAGAGAAGAAGAAACACGGAAGAGAAGAAGAAACACGGAAGAGAAGAAGAAACACAGAAGAGAAGAAGGAAACATGAAAGAGAAGAAGAAACACGGAAGAGAAGAAGAAACACGGTAGAGAAGAAGAAACAAGGAGGAGAAGAAGAAACACGGAAGAGAAGAAGAAGAAACACGGAAGAGAAGAAGAAACACGGAAGAGAAGAAGAAACACGGAAGAGAAGAAGAAGAAGAAACACGGAAGAGAAGAAGAAACACGAAAGAGAAGAAGAAACACGGAAGAGAAGAAGAAACACGGAAGAGAAGAAGAAACACGGAAGAGGAGAAGAAGAAGAAACACGGAAGAGAAGAAGAAACACGGAAGAGAAGAAGAAGACACGGAAGAGAAGAAGAAACACGGAAGAGAAGAAGAAACACGGAAGAGAAGAAGAAACACGGAAGAGAAGAAGAAACACGGAAGAGAAGAAGAAAACACGGAAGAGAAGAAGAAACACGGAAGAGAAGAAGAAACACGGAAGAGAAGAAGAAACACAGAAGAGAAGAAGGAAACATGAAAGAGAAGAAGAAACACGGAAGAGAAGAAGAAACACGGAAGAGAAGAAGAAACAAGGAGGAGGAGAAGAAACACGGAAGAGAAGAAGAAACACGGAAGAGAAGAAGAAGAAACACGGAAGAGAAGAAGAAACACGGAAGAGAAGAAGAAACACGGAAGAGAAGAAGAAGAAGAAACACGGAAGAGAAGAAGGAAACATGAAAGAGAAGAAGAAACACGGAAGAGAAGAAGAAACACGGAAGAGAAGAAGAAACAAGGAGGAGGAGAAGAAACACGGAAGAGAAGAAGAAACACGGAAGAGAAGAAGAAGAAACACGGAAGAGAAGTGTGACTAAAAAGTCACTAAAAGTGACACAAATGTGACAACAACAAAAAAACATGTCTAAAAGTGATAAAAATGTGACTAAAACAAAAATAATTAAGCTCCTAGATTCAAAATGTTACTAAAAAGACAAAAACATGACTAAAATTGCAAAAAACACTAGACAAAAAAGACAAATGTGAAAAGCAATTAAAAGTGACAAAAACACGCCTTAAATGTGACGTGACAAACTACAAAAAGCAGCAAACGATTCTAAAAGTGACAAAAACGATTCTAAAAGTGACAAAAAGGAGTCTGGAAGTAACAAAAACAAGTCTAAAAGTGACAAAAAATTGTCTAAAAGTGACAAAAACACGTCAACAAACTACAAAATGCAGCTAACGATTCTTAAAGTGACAAAAATGAGTCTAAAAGTGACAAAAACAAGTCCAAAAGTGACAGAAACAAATCTAAAAGTGACAAAAATTAGTCTAAAAGTGACAAAACAAGTCTAAAAGGGACAAAAAACGAGTCTAAAAGTAACAAAAACACTTTAAGAAACTACAAAAAGCAGCTAACGATTCTTAAAGTGACAAAAACAAGTCCAAAAGTGACAAAAAAAATCTAAAAGTGAGAAAAACGAGTCTAAAAGTGACAAAAATTAGTCTTAAAGTGACAAAAACGCATCGACAAACTACAAAAAGCAGCAAACGATTCTAAAAGTGACAAAAATGAGTCTAAAAGTAAAAACATGTCGACAAACTACAAAAAGCAGCTAACGATTCTTAAAGTGATAAAAACAAGTCTAAAAGTGACAGAAACAAATCTAAAAGTGACAAGAATTAGTCTAAAAGTGACAAAAACATATCGACAAACTACAAAAAGCAGCTAACGATTCTAAAAGTGACAGAAACAAATCTAAAAGTGAGAAAAACGAGTCTAAATGTGACAAAAAATTAGTCTAAAAGTGAAAAAAAAAACGTCAACAAACTACAAAAAGCAGCTAACGATTCTTAAAGCGACAAAAACGAGTCTACAAGTGACAAAAACCATCGTAAAAACCCGATTCTTCTGCTTGTTCGTCAGTTCATCTTTCACTTTGGTCATTTCTCCTGGTTGTGTTTAAAATGTGAACGTTGAACAGAATCCCATTGTTAAAACATAAATCTCAGCGGCACAAACTGCTCAGAAAAGCCACATTTTCCCCGAATCGTGCAGCTCCAATAAACATGCAGTGCACCTTTAAGACGTTAAGACTTTTACATCTTAATTTTCATGAAAGAAAAGACGATAAAGACGACTCCGATGGATTAGAACATCAAACTTCAATTAGATTTGGTGTTGGAGTGAATCTTTATCTTTTATCTCTCCGTCTTTTATCTCTCGGAGCACATTTGACTCCTGATTAGAGCCGTCTCTTTGTCATTTTCCTCTTTAATTTCCTGCTCATTTCCTCGTTTTCCTCAGAGCCATAAAAGCTGATAAAACAGATTTAAAATGTCAAACCAAAAGATGGTTAAAGTTATGGACAAAGTCACCTTCAGCGCGATTCTGGAGAGAAGACGGTGGGTTTTAAATCAGCTTCATCCAGTAAATGAATAAATAAATCGAGTAATACGCGCTTTTTTCAAGTCTCCGCGAACTTTTTGACGTTCGGAGGCAGGGGATTTTCCGACCGGGATTCGTTAAACTGGTGTGAATGAAGCTAAATGTGACTCCAGGAGTGTTTTTGACGAAGAACGTTGTTAAAAACACATCGACAAAGTATGAAAAGCAGCCAACGATTCTAAAAGTGAAAAAAACAAGTCTAAAATTGACAAAAACAAGTCTACAAGTGACAAAAAAAAGAGTCTAAAAGTGACAAAAACACATCGACAAAGTACGAAAAGCAGCAAATGATTCTAAAAGTGACAAATTTAAGTTTAAAAGTGCCAAAAACAAGTCTAAAAGTGACAAAAACAAGTCTAAAACGGACAAAAATTAGTCTAAAAGGGACAAAAACAAGTCCACAAGTGACAAAAATTAGTCTAAAAGTGACAAAACAAGTGGAAACCAAACTACAAAAGCAGCTAACAATTCTTAAAGTGATAAAAACAAGTCTAAAAGTGACAAAAACATCGACAAAGTCGAAAAGCAGCCAACGATTCTAAAAGTGAAAAAACAAGTCTAAAATTGACAAAAACAAGTCTACAAGTGACAAAAAAAAGAGTCTAAAAGTGACAAAAACACATCGACAAAGTACGAAAAGCAGCAAATGATTCTAAAAGTGACAAATTTAAGTTTAAAAGTGCCAAAAACGAGTCTAAAAGTGACAAAAACAAGTCCAAAACGGACAAAATTAGTCTAAAGGGACAAAAACAAGTCTACAAGTGACAAAAATTAGTCTAAAAGTGACAAAACAAGTCGAAACCAAACTACAAAAAGCAGCTAACAATTCTTAATGTGAAAAAAACTAGTCTAAAGGTGAAAAAAACATGTCGACAAAGTACGAAAAGCAGCAAACGATTCTAAAAGTGACAAAAACAAGTCTAAAAGTGACAAAAACAAGTCTACAAGTGACAAAAAAAAGAGTCTAAAAGTGACAAAAACACATCGACAAAGTACGAAAAGCAGCAAATGATTCTAAAAGTGACAAATTTACGTTTAAAAGTGCCAAAAACGAGTCTAAAAGTGACAAAAACAAGTCCAAAACGGACAAAAATGAGTCTAAAAGGGACAAAAACAAGTCCACAAGTGACAAAAATTAGTCTAAAAGTGACAAAACAAGTCGACAAACTACAAAAAGCAGCTAACAATTCTTAAAGTGATAAAAACAAGTCTAAAAGTGACAAAAACATCGACAAAGTACGAAAAGCAGCCAACGATTCTAAAAGTGACAAAAACAAGTCTAAAATTGACAAAAACAAGTCTACAAGTGACAAAAAAAAGAGTCTAAAAGTGACAAAAACACATCGACAAAGAACGAAAAGCAGCAAATGATTCTAAAAGTGACAAATTTACGTTTAAAAGTGCCAAAACGAGTCTAAAAGTGACAAAAACAAGTCCAAAACGGACAAAAATGAGTCTAAAGGGACAAAAACAAGTCCACAAGTGACAAAAATTAGTCTAAAAGTGACAAAAACACATCGACAAAGTACGAAAAGCAGCCAACGATTCTAAAAGTGACAAAAACAAGTCTACAATTGACAAAAATAAAGTCTAAAAGTGACAAAAACATGTCAGCAAACTACAAAAAGCAGCAAATGATTCTTAAAGTGACAAATTTAAGTTTAAAAGTGCAAAAAATGAGTCTAAAAGGGACAAAAACAAGTCAACAAGTGACAAAAATTAGTCTAAAAGTGACAAAACAAGTCGACAAACTACAAAAAGCAGCTAACAATTCTTAAAGTGATAAAAACAAGTCTAAAAGTGACAAAAAAACATCGACAAAGAAATGCGAAAAGCAGCCAACGATTCTAAAAGTGACAAAACAAGTCTAAAATTGACAAAAACAAGTCTACAAGTGACAAAAAAAAGAGTCTAAAAGTGACAAAAACACATCGACAAAGTACGAAAAGCAGCAAATGATTCTAAAAGTGACAAATTTACGTTTAAAAGTGCCAAAAACGAGTCTAAAAGTGACAAAAACAAGTCCAAAACGGACAAAATGAGTCTAAAGGGACAAAACAAGTCCACAAGTGACAAAAATTAGTCTAAAAGTGACAAAAACACATCGACAAAGTACGAAAAGCAGCAAATGATTCTAAAAGTGACAAATTTAAGTTTAAAAGTGCCAAAAATGAGTCTAAAAGGGACAAAAACAAGTCCACAAGTGACAAAAATTAGTCTAAAAGTGACAAAACAAGTCGACAAACTACAAAAAGCAGCTAACAATTCTTAAAGTGATAAAAACAAGTCTAAAAGTGACAAAAACACATCGACAAAGTACGAAAAGCAGCCAACGATTCTAAAAGTGACAAAAACAAGTCTAAAATTGACAAAAACAAGTCTACAAGTGACAAAAAAAAGAGTCTAAAAGTGACAAAAACACATCGACAAAGTACGAAAAGCAGCAAATGATTCTAAAAGTGACAAATTTAAGTTTAAAAGTGCCAAAAACAAGTCTAAAAGTGACAAAAACAAGTCTAAAACGGACAAAAATTAGTCTAAAAGGGACAAAAACAAGTCCACAAGTGACAAAAATTAGTCTAAAAGTGACAAAACAAGTCGACAAACTACAAAAAGCAGCTAACAATTCTTAAAGTGATAAAAACAAGTCTAAAAGTGACAAAAACATCGACAAAGTACGAAAAGCAGCCAACGATTCTAAAAGTGAAAAAAACAAGTCTAAAATTGACCAAAAACAAGTCTACAAGTGACAAAAAAGAGTCTAAAAGTGACAAAAACACATCGACAAAGTACGAAAAGCAGCAAATGATTCTAAAAGTGACAAATTTAAGTTTAAAAGTGCCAAAAACAAGTCTAAAAGTGACAAAAACAAGTCTAAAACGGACAAAAATTAGTCTAAAAGGGACAAAAACAAGTCCACAAGTGACAAAAATTAGTCTAAAAGTGACAAAACAAGTCGACAAACTACAAAAGCAGCTAACAATTCTTAAAGTGATAAAAACAAGTCTAAAAGTGAAAAAAATACATAGACAAAGTACTAAAAGCAGCCAACGATTCTAAAAGTGACAAAAACAAGTCTAAAATTGACAAAAACAAGTCTACAAGTGACAAAAAAAAGAGTCTAAAAGTGACAAAAACACATCGACAAAGTATTAAAAGCAGCAAATGATTCTAAAAGTGACAAATTTACGTTTAAAAGTGCCAAAAACGAGTCTAAAAGTGACAAAAACAAGTCCAAAACGGACAAAAATGAGTCTAAAAGGGACAAAAACAAGTCCACAAGTGACAAAAATTAGTCTAAAAGTGACAAAAACACATAAACAAAAGTCACAAAAGCAGCAAATGATTCTAAAAGTGACAAATTTAAGTTTAAAAGTGCCAAAAATGAGTCTAAAAGGGACAAAAACAAGTCCACAAGTGACAAAAATTAGTCTAAAAGTGACAAAACAAGTCGACAAACTACAAAAAGCAGCTAACAATTCTTAAAGTGATAAAAACAAGTCTAAAAGTGACAAAACACATCGACAAAGTACGAAAAGCAGCCAACGATTCTAAAAGTGACACAAACAAGTCTAAAATTGACAAAAACAAGTCTACAAGTGACAAAAAAGAGTCTAAAGTGACAAAACACATCGACAAAGTACGAAAAGCAGCAAATGATTCTAAAAGTGACAAATTTAAGTTTAAAAGTGCCAAAAACAAGTCTAAAAGTGACAAAAACAAGTCTAAAACGGACAAAAATTAGTCTAAAAGGGACAAAAACAAGTCCACAAGTGACAAAAATTAGTCTAAAAGTGACAAAACAAGTCGACAAACTACAAAAAGCAGCTAACAATTCTTAAAGTGATAAAAACAAGTCTAAAAGTGACAAAAAAACATCGACAAAGTACGAAAAGCAGCCAACGATTCTAAAAGTGAAAAAAACAAGTCTAAAATTGACAAAAACAAGTCTACAAGTGACAAAAAAAAGAGTCTAAAAGTGACAAAAACACATCGACAAAGTACGAAAAGCAGCAAATGATTCTAAAAGTGACAAATTTAAGTTTAAAAGTGCCAAAAACAAGTCTAAAAGTGACAAAAACAAGTCTAAAACGGACAAAAATTAGTCTAAAAAGGGACAAAAACAAGTCCACAAGTGACAAAAATTAGTCTAAAAGTGACAAAACAAGTCGACAAACTACAAAAAGCAGCTAACAATTCTTAAAGTGATAAAAACAAGTCTAAAAGTGACAAAAAAACATCGACAAAGTACGAAAAGCAGCCAACGATTCTAAAAGTGACAAAAACAAGTCTAAAATTGACAAAACAAGTCTACAAGTGACAAAAAAAGAGTCTAAAAGTGACAAAAACACATCGACAAAGTACTAAAAGCAGCAAATGATTCTAAAAGTGACAAATTTACGTTTAAAAGTGCCAAACGAGTCTAAAAGTGACAAAAACAAGTCCAAAACTGACAAAAATGAGTCTAAAAGGGACAAAAACAAGTCCACAAGTGACAAAAATTAGTCTAAAAGTGACAAAAACACATCGACAAAGTACGAAAAGCAGCCAACGATTCTAAAAGTGACAAAAACAAGTCTACAAGTGACAAAAAAAGAGTCTAAAAGTGACAAAAACACATCGACAAAGTACGAAAAGCAGCAAATGATTCTTAAAGTGACAAATTTAAGTTTAAAAGTGCCAAAAATGAGTCTAAAAGGGACAAAAACAAGTCCACAAGTGACAAAAATTAGTCTAAAAGTGACAAAACAAGTCGACAAACTACAAAAGCAGCTAACAATTCTTAAAGTGATAAAACAAGTCTAAAAGTGACAAAAAAACATCGACAAAGTACGAAAAGCAGCCAACGATTCTAAAAGTGACAAAAACAAGTCTAAAATTGACAAAAACAAGTCTACAAGTGACAAAAAAAGAGTCTAAAAGTGACAAAAACACATCGACAAAGTCACGAAAAGCAGCAAATGATTCTAAAAGTGACAAATTTACGTTTAAAAGTGCCAAAAACGAGTCTAAAAGTGACAAAAACAAGTCCAAAACTGACAAAAATGAGTATAAAATGGAAAAAAACAAGTCCACAAGTGACAAAAATTAGTCTAAAAGTGACAAAAACACATCGACAAAGTACGAAAAGCAGCAAATGATTCTTAAAGTGACAAATTTAAGAATAAAAGTCACAAAAATGAGTCTAAAGGGACAAAAAAAAGTCAACAAGTGACAAAAATTATTCTAAAAGTGAAAAAACAAGTCGAAAAACTAAAAAAAGCAGCTAACAATTCTTAAAGTGACAAAAACGAGTCTAAAAGTGACAAAAACATGTCGACAAAGTACGAAAAGCAGCAAACGATTCTAAAAGTGACAAAAACAAGTCTAAAAGTGACAAAAACAAGTCTACCAGTGACAAAAACAAGTCTAAAAGTGACAAAAACACATCGACAAAGTACGAAAAGCAGCAAATGATTCTAAAAGTTACAAATTTAAGTTTAAAAGTTCCAAAAACGAGTCTAAAAGTGACAAAAACAAGTCTAAAACGGACAAAAATGTGTCTAAAAGTGACAAAACAAGTCGACAAACTACAAAAAGCAGCTAACGATTCTTAAAGTGATAAAAACAAGTCTAAAAGTGACAAAAATGAATCTAAAAGTGACAAAAACATTTTCTCAGAGCCATAAAAGCTGATAAAACAGATTTAAAATGTCAAACCAAAAGATGGTTAAAGTTATGGACAAAGTCACCTTCAGCGATTCTGGAGAGAAGACGGTGGGTTTTAAATCAGCTTCATCGAGTAAATGAATAAATAAATCAAGTAATATGCGCTTTTTTTTCAGTTTCCGTGAACTTTTTGTCGAGGATTTTCTGACCAGGATTCGTTAAACTGGTGTGAATGAAGCTAAATGTGACTCCAGGAGTGTTTTTGACGAAGAACGTTGTTAAAAACACATCGACAAAGTACGAAAAGCAGCCAACGATTCTAAAATTGACAAAAACAAGTCTACAAGTGACAAAAAAAAGAGTCTAAAAGTGACAAAAACACATCGACAAAGTACGAAAAGCAGCAAATGATTCTTAAAGTGACAAATTTAAGTTTAAAAGTGCCAAAAACGAGTCTTAAAGTGACAAAAATGAATCTAGAAGTGACAAAAATTAGTCTAAAAGTGACAAAAACATGTCAGCAAACTACAAAAAGCAGCTAACGATTCTTAAAGTGATAAAAACAAGTCTAAAAGTGACAAAAATGAATCTAAAAGTGACAAAAACATTTTCTCAGAGCCATAAAAGCTGATAAAACAGATTTAAAATGTCAAACCAAAAGATGGTTAAAGTTATGGACAAAGTCACCTTCAGCGATTCTGGAGAGAAGACGGTGGGTTTTAAATCAGCTTCATCCAGTAAATGAATAAATAAATCGAGTAATACGCGATTTTTTTCAGTTTCCGTGAACTTTTTGTCGAGGATTTTCTGACCAGGATTCGTTAAACTGGTGTGAATGAAGCTAAATGTGACTCCAGGAGTGTTTTTGACGAAGAACGTTGTTAGCATTAAAAGAGAGAAAAGGTCACTGTAATCTGGGTCCTTTAAAGTCCTAAACATGGAATATTCAGTCCATTTAGTCTGTTAAGGCGAGAAGCTGCAGGTGAACAGGGAAAAATAATAAATTTAAAGTGGTCAATTTGAAACTTCTCCTGTAGTTTACTCACATAAATGGAAGAAAAACGGTTCTTCGTTTTGTCATGTTTTTATGTAGAAATAAGGCATTTGATGTGGAACAAAACAGCCAAAAATACACATTAGGGACATTTAAATCTGAAAAATGACAGGCTTCTACTGAGCTCTGTGCCCTAACCTAGAACTAACATAGGACTAAATCAGGACTAAACCAGGACTAAATCAGGACTAAACCAGGACTAAACCAGGACTAAACCAGGACTAAACCAAGACTAAACCAGGACTAAACCAGGACTAAACTGGGACTAAACCAGGGCCAAACCAGGACTAAACCAGGACTAAACTGGGACTAAACCAGGGCCAAACCAGGACTAAACCAGGACTAAACCAGGACTAAACCGGGACTAAACCAGGACTAAACCAGGGCAAAACCAGGACTAAACCAGGACTAAACCAGGACTAAACCAGGGCTAAACCAGGACTAAACCAGGACTAAACCAGGACTAAACCAGGACTAAACCAGGACTAAACCGGGACTAAACCAGGACTAAACCAAGACTAAACCAGGACTAAACCAGGACTAAACCAAGACTAAACCAGGACTAAACCAGGACTAAACCAGGACTAAACCAGGACTAAACCGGGACTAAACCAGGACTAAACCAGGGCCAAACCAGGACTAAACCAGGACTAAACCGGGACTAAACCAGGGCCAAACCAGGACTAAACCGGGACTAAACCGGGACTAAACCAGGACTAAACCTGGACTAAACCAGGACTAAACCAGGACTAAACCTGGACTAAACCAGGACTAAACCAGGACTAAACCAGGACTAAACCTGGACTAAACCAGGACTAAACCAGGACTAAACCAGGACTAAACCAGGACTAAACCAGGACTAAACCAAGACTAAACCAGGACTAAACCAGGACTAAACCAGGACTAAACCAGGGCCAAACCAGGACTAAACCAGGGCCAAACCAGGACTAAACCAGGGCCAAACCAGGACTAAACCAGGACTAAACCTGGACTAAACCAGGACTAAACCAGGACTAAACCAGGACTAAACCAGGACGATACCAGGGCGCCATGATGCCAGAAATACTGACGTTTGAAAATACAAAATAAACTCTCCTTGAGGTTGTGGGCTCGACTCATGAACACATGAATCTGAGCAAAGCCATTTTTAACGTCATTTCGTTTTAACGTTAAAATAAAAGCCCCCGTCTGAGCGTCAGACCCACTTATGCAAACATCCTCCGAGCTCTGTCAAAGTTTGAAGCCAGAAATTGGACTAAAATTAGATCGGTCTCAAAACTCATCCCTTATTTGCATTCTGCTGCTTGAATCTCATTACAACCTTCTAAAAGTATAAATAACCGGGTTTGTTTACCTGAAAACGGAATATTTTATCAAAGTTTTGCTGATTATTCTTGATTGCAGCGACAGAGAGAGAGCGCTCCCCTGGACTCTGACCAAAGAGTCAGATAAAGAGGATTATCACGGCTCCGGCCCAGAATGAAGGCGTTAAAATGACATTAATCTGTTGTAAACGTGTTATAAAGACATTATCCTGTCGTAAACATGTTATAAAGACATTATCCTGTCGTAAACGTGTTATAAAGACATTATCCTGTTGTAAAGAGGGTTATTCACTGGTGAATTGGATTTTTGTCTTGTGCATTACAAACAAGTACGAGGATTTATTTAAGGCAGATCTAATATGTTTGATGAAATGTTGGCTAAACTGGAGCTAAATCAGGGCTAAACCAGGGCTAAACTAGGGCTAAATTGGAGCTAAACTAGGGCTAACCGTGAGCTAAACTAGGGCTAAACCAGGGCTAAACTGGAGCTAAACTAGGGCTAAACCAGGGCTAAGCTGGAGCTAAACTAGGGCTAAACCTGAGCTAAACTGGAGCTAAACTAGGGCTAAACCTGAGCTAAACTAAGGCTAATCTGGAGCTAAACTAGGGCTAAACCTGAGCTAAACTAAGGCTAATCTGGAGCTAAACTAGGGCTAACCGTGAGCTAAACTAGGGCTAAACCAGGGCTAAACCTGAGCTAAACTGGAGCTAAACTAGGGCTAAACCTGAGCTAAACTAGGGCTAATCTGGAGCTAAACTAGGGCTAACTGTGAGCTAAACTAGGGCAAAACCAGGGCTAAACTAGGGCTAAACTGGAGCTACACTAGGGCTAAACTGGAGCTAAACTAGGGCTAAACCAGGGCTAAACTAGGGCTAAACTGGAGCTAGACTAGGGCTAAACCTGGGCTAAACTAGGGCTAAACTGGAGCTAGACTAGGGCTAAACCTGAGCTAAACTGGAGCTAAACTAGGGCTAAACCTGAGCTAAACTAGGGCTAATCTGGAGCTAAACTAGGGCTAACCGTGAGCTAAACTAGGGCTAAACTGGAGCTAAACTAGAGCTAAACTGGAGCTAAACTGGAACTAAACTGGAGCTAAACTACGGCTAAACCTGAGCTAAACTGGAGCTAAATTTGGGCTAAACCTGAGCTAAACTAGGGCTAAACCGGAGCTAAATTAGGGCTAAACTGGAGCTAAACCTAAGCTAAACTAGGGCTAAACCTGAGCTAAACTAGGGCTAAACCTGAGCAAAACTACGGCTAAACCATCACGGCTCCGGCCCAGAATGAAGGCGTTAAAAAGACATTATCCTGTCGTAAACGTGTTATAAAGACATGATCCTGTTGTAAAGAGGGTTATTCACTGGTGACACTCGTAGAAAAAAATGTGATGACGATTTTACAGACGACATAACCTTTTGCCCACTTTTTGAGGAAGAAAACGTTTGGGTTTTTTGTCTTTATTTCAGAATCTAATATCAGATCTAATATGTTTGAGGAAATACTGGATAAAAGAAATCACCGTGTTAGTCCTGGACCGCCGTGGCGGTCTTCATGCCCTGATGAAGACCGCCACGGTCGAAACGCGTTGGCGTCCCTGTCCACAATAAAGGACTTTTATTCAGTCAGTGTGCCTCGGATCTCTGCCTGTGCTCCACAAGTTTTCTAACACGGCGATTTCTTTTATCCAGTAATGTATTCAATTATCCTCGAAGAGCACCTGATCCTGTTCACTAGTCTTCAGACCCAGTGAAGCGCTCACTTCTCCTTTGTTTTCTACCTAATTAATGTTTGAGGAAATGTTGGCTAAACTGGAGCAAAATCAGGGCTAAACCAGGGCTAAAATAAGGTTAAACTGGAGCTAAACCAGGGCTAACCTGGAGCTAAAATAAGGTTAAACTGGAGCTAAACCAGGGCTAAACTGGAGCTAAACTAGGGCTAAACTGGGGCTAAACTGAAGCTAAACTAGAGCTAAATTGGAGCTAAATCAGGGCTAAACCAGGGCTAAACTGGAGCTAAACTAGGGCTAAACTGGGGCTAAACTGAAGCTAAACTAGAGCTAAATTGGAGCTAAATCAGGGCTAAATTGGGGCTAAAATAAGGTTAAACTGGAGCTAAACCATGCATGCTAGAGCTTCTGCCTCTCAATAAGGAGATCGTGGGTTCGAATCCCAGACCACCCCAACATCGTGGTTTCGAATTCCGAACCACCCCAACATCACACGATGTCTCTGGGTGGAGTCAGCATGTTCTCCTCGTGTTACCGTGGGTTCTCTCCGGGTTCTCCGGCTCCTCCCACCGTCCAAAGACATGACTGTGTAGGTTAATTGAGAACTATAAACTGTCCCTAGTGAATGAATGTGAGAGTGAATGGTTGTCTGTCCTTGTCTCTGTCTCTCTGTGTTTGCTGTGATGAGTTGGCCACTGTCCAGGGTGTACCCCGCCTAAGGCCCAAAGTCACTGGGATAGGCTCCAGTCACCCGCGACCCCTAACGGGAATAAGCGGTGGAAAATGAATGAATGAATGAATGAATGGAGCTAAACCAGGGCTAAACCTGAGCTAAACTAGGGCTAAACTAGAGCTAAATCAGGGGCAAACTAGGGCTAAATCACGGCTAAAAAAGGGCTAATCAAGGGCTAAACCTAGTCCAAACCATGACTAAACCAACCAAGGCTAAACTGGAGCTAAACTCAGGCTAAACCAGGGGTACACCAATCCTAAACCAGGGTTAAACTATGGCTAAACCAGAGCGAAAAAAAGGGCTAAATCTTGTCTTAAGCAGGGCTAAACAGGAACAAAACCAGGCTCAAA
This sequence comes from Rhinogobius similis, assembly GCA_019453435.1. NCBI lineage: Eukaryota > Metazoa > Chordata > Actinopteri > Gobiiformes > Gobiidae > Rhinogobius > Rhinogobius similis. Next base: position 3,075,799 of record CM033633.1, read on the forward strand.
CTAAAGGGCTAAACAAGGGCTAAACCAGATCAAAAACGGGTCTAAAACATAATTATTTAACGTCTAATCTGAAGCTAAACCAACAGAACTATTTCAGGTCTAATCCAAGGCTAAACCATTTGGTACAAACGTCATAAAGAAGGACCAACCCATGGAAGGAGAAAAATGTGACTAAAACTAACCCCAAAACTAAGCAAACACAACTGAAGAGTCCGAATACCACCAGAAGCGCCCCCTGCAGGCCGTCCGCGGCACATACCTAACACCACGCACGTCTCCTCTTTACGACCGTGTGGTTAGAGCGCCCCCTGCAGGTCTTAAAAAGGGCTACACTAGGGTTAAGCTAGAGCTAAATCAGGGCTAAACCAGGGCTAAACCAGGGCTAAAATAAGGTTAAACTGGAGTTAAACTAGGGCCAAACTAGGGCTAAACCAAGACCTAACCAGGGCGAAACCTTGTCTAAAGCTGGACTAAACCAGGGCTAAAAAAGGGCTACACTAGGGTTAAGCTAGAGCTAAACCAGGCCCAAACTAGGGCTAAACTAGGGATAAACCAAGGTCAAACCAGGGCTAAACTGGGGTTAAACTAGGGCTAAACCAACACCTTAACCAGGACGAAACCTTGTCTAAAGCAGGACTAAACTAGGGCTAAAAAAGGGCTACACTAGGGTAAAGCTAGAGCCAAAACAAGGCCAAAACAGGACTAAACTAGGGCTAAACCAAGACCAAACCAGGACTAAACTAGGGCTAAATCAAGACCTTAACCAGGACGAAACCTTGTCTAAAGCAGGACTAAACTAGGGCTAAAAAAGGGCTACACTAGGGTAAAGCTAGAGCCAAAACAAGGCCAAAACAGGACTAAACTAGGGCTAAACCAAGGCCAAACCAGGGCTAAACTAGGGCTAAACCAAGGCCAAACCAGGACTAAACTAGGGCTAAACCAAGGCCAAACCAGGGCAAAACCTTGACTAAACTAGGGCTAAAAAAGGGCTACACTAGGGTTAAGATAGAGCCATAACAAGGCCAAAACAGGACTAAACTAGGGCTAAACCAAGGCCAAACCAGGACTAAACTAGGGCTAAACCAAGGCCAAACCAGGACTAAACTAGGGCTAAACCAAGGCCAAACCAGGACTAAACTAGGGCTAAACCAAGGCCAAACCAGGGCTAAACTAGGGCTAAATCAAGACCTTAACCAGGACGAAACCTTGTCTAAAGCAGGACTAAACTAGGGCTAAAAAAGGGCTACACTAGGGTAAAGCTAGAGCCATAACAAGGCCAAAACAGGACTAAACTAGGGCTAAACCAAGGCCAAACCAGGGCTAAACTAGGGCTAAACCAAGGCCAAACCAGGGCAAAACCTTGACTAAACTAGGGCTAAAAAAGGGCTACACTAGGGTTAAGCTAGAGCCAAAACAAGGCCAAAACAGGACTAAACTAGGGCTAAACCAAGGCCAAACCAGGGCTAAACCATTTGGTACAAACGTCATAAAGAAGGACCAACCCATGGAAGGAGAAAAATGTGACTAAAACTGACCCCAAAACTAAGCAAACACAACTGAAGAGTCCGAATACCACCAGAAGCGCCCCCTGCAGGCCGTCCGTGACACCACGCAGGTCTCCTCTTTACGACCGTGTGGTTAGAGCGCCCCCTGTGGCACATACCTGACACCACGCACGTCTCCTCGCAGTCCTCTTTGTTCAGGAAGTTGTTGTCGTTTCCGCCGCAGCCGCCGAACTCGAACGTCTCGCAGCGTCCGGAGTCGATGTTGAAGAAGTATCTGAGTTTGATGGCTTTGCAGGGGCCGGACTCTTCCTTCAGCGCACACTGCTCCCGGAAGATGAAGCGCTCCAAAGGGGAACCCGCCCCTGGGAAGAGAGGTTCAAAGGTCAGCCCCCTGTGATGATAAATCCAGAACGGAGGCGAAAGTGAAGCGGAACATGATGTGATTTCACTGAGAAACTGGGATTGACCTCAGAATATCACAAAATATGAAAAGTGTAGATGATTTTGTCAAAATAAAAGCCTCAGACACATGTGAGTGACACCAGAGCTGCTTTAAACACATTTATTATTGTATTTTACATTATGTTTTAGGAAATTATAATCAACTCTTTGCATTTTTGATGAAGAACAATCCAGATTTATGGGTTTTACTGGAAAAATACTCACAGAAATGTTGAGCGCACAGTAATTTTTCATTTTATCTAGAGATATATTAGATACTGTTCCATAAATTAGATTCTTTTGAAGATAAATTACAATTTTAAGGCGAGAAAATTGTGTTTTGTCCATCGTTTGTTTTAGAAAAGCAAACTAACTGACCTTTCTACTCTGGAAATTCAAATGTGTTGCTTTTTTCCAACACAAACACTTCAAACCATAGAATTTAGATCTAATGTGAGACAATGATTCAAACATTTACAGTCGACTTCATTTTGCCTCCAGTCGCCTCCGTTGTGGAATATTTATGATGTCACATTTTAAAGGGTTTATAGGCGACGTACCATTGAAAATACAGGACAATTTACAGAATTTACCAAAGAATTTATAAAATGTGCAACTAAACAGACGCACATCTCGTTAGCGCTCGTTCGCTTTGAAACACAATGATGAAGTAGTTGCTTATTTTTCTTGATCTCTCTTTTCTTGATCTCTTATTTATCATCGTTGCAGTTACAGTCAGAGAAGATAAAGTGAAAAATAAAAGTTTAAAATAACAGGAAGTGGTGCTTAAACAGAACCCCTGTGATGTCATCAAAAGCGACGTACCATTGAAAACACAGAGACAGTTTACGCTCGACTGACACGTTCTTTGGACAGTTTAAACCATCATTCGACAAAATAAAGTGTTACTAGGGATTATTATTTGTCAAATCATAACTACTGTGTGATGTCTGTGGATGTTGGCCCCTGTTTAGAGTCTGGTTGCTACGGTAACGGCTGTAGAATTACCTCTATGTCTGTGTCCGAATGTCCCACTCACTCTCTAACGCCTTGATTTTCAACCAGTGCCGGGGAACACTAGTGTGCCTTGACAAAACGTCCAACCTACGTGGATTTAAATAAAAATACAATCTGAAGTGACCGGGACATATTTCTATAACAAAAAAGAAAGCAAAAAAACAATCACAACTTTAAAGAACTGGACAGTGCACAAACACTTTTTGACACATTACACAGTATATCAGATTTCGTTTACCAGAGGGTAGTGTGCCGTGGTAACTTTTCAACCAAAAAAAGTGTGCCGCGACTCAAAAAAGATTGAATATCACTCTCTGACCCTCGTTCACTCACAGCCCTGCCCTGTTCAGTGACAACATCAATCCTGGAGCGATTCAGACACAGCTCATACTTTCTTTTCGCCGCGGGTCACGTGACTCTGGCGTCTGGGAGAAAAAACGTCGGCAAAACTCAGATAAAAATGTATTTCTGTAATGAATGTGGACCAAACCCTCCTGATACATATTTATGGACTAATAAACATCATACAACTTTTATTCATCATGGATCACACGTTAAACATCAAACAGACTGGATTATTCAACTTTTTGCCTGAGATTTTCGATCTATTCACAGCTCAAGCTAAGGTTAGCGGCTAACGCTAGCAACTCTGCTGCTAACGGTTTGTTTAAAGTGTTTTGTTCATAATCTCGGCTCAACAGTTCGTTTAAACAGCTCCTCTTTCTGCTTCATTCAGTTCGCTGTAGTTTTCCGACTCTCTAGTGACCAGCACTCATGGATGTATTAAATGAACTGGATAAGCCACGCCCCCTCTGTCTGTGTCCCAGATTGATTAGTGGTCGTGTGAGGTACTGCAGCCTCTTGGGCCCAGCCTTTTTCTAAAATGTCACATTATAATCACAGACAGGACTGAATTATTATCAGTATTTAAATAAAATAGAAGGAAATGTTCTTTTCTACCGTTTCTAAAATCACAGAAATTACCGTTTTTATCTGAAGTGACGTCACACAAACATGTGTGAGTCACATGAACGAGCGTCGGACGATACAAACAGAAGCTCGTGGAAAAGGCTCGACTAGAGACACCTGTAAGTTGTATTTTATTTCATTTCAGACGCTTCACGTGTGTCTAACATGAAGAACACAATTACAATCACACAAGCTAACGCTAACACAAGCTAACGCTAACACAAAGACCTACAAGCTGCGTGATCGCTCCCTCAAAGCATCATGGGGGATTGTCGTGATGTGGTGCCCCTAAAGCAAAGATGGCCGCCTCCGTATCAGGAAGTAACGCAGAAGTAAGAAACATTTTTAGGGTCATGCACCAATGAGCTCAGGCCACAGGGAGGAACAGGGCGCCATTTTGGATCCATCTTCCAGGTTTTATTATCGTTCTATGGTCCAGCAGCTGAAAAAGTAGGGCACTCAAAATTTCCCACAATGCATCTTGAAAAGTACGGAGGCGGCCATCTTTGCTTTAGGGCGCCACGTGACGACAATCCCCCACTTCACATAAAAACGGTAATTTCTGTGATTTTATAAACGGTAGAAAAGAACATTTCCTTCTATTTTATTTAAATACTGATAATAATTCAGTCCTGTGTGTGATTATAATGTGACATTTTAGAAAAAGGCTGGTTCCAAGAGGCTGCAGTACCTCGCACGACCACTAATCAATCTGGGACACGGACAGAGGGGGCGTGGCTTATCCAGTTCATTTAGTACATCCATGTGCTGGACGTTCAGACAAGCACTAAACATGGCGTGACCCCCACATAGCGCCCCCTACAGGGAAGAAGAAGAAGAAGAAGAAGAAGAAGAAGAAGAAGAAGAAGAAGAAGAAGAAGAACGTTTAGTCAAATCTTAAATATCATGTTCGCTACATTTTAGTGAAAAGTGTCGTCTTAAATGTCACAAAGCTGCTCTCTACTTTTTACTTCTGTTCGGTTTTAAATTTAAACACTTGGTGAAAAGTGGCTGTGATGCTTTTGACGAGTGTTATTTACTCGAGGCTCTTCTTTGTTCACATTTTCTCCATTATGTGTTCAGAGCTGCTTTTATAACGGCTCAAAATAAATGTGTCTGAATCGGCAAAAGTGCAACATCCAGCTTTGGTTAAAATGAGCAGAACATTCATCTGATTTTTTGAGCAGTTTTGACTTGAAGAGATTTAATTGCTGATGATTTCAAGACATTTCTGACTCGTTATAATATCATTTAAGCTTAAAATAAGAACATTAATTTGCCAATGAGATAAGTTAAAATGAAGCTCACGTCATTGGGAAAGAATTTGGCTCGAAATACGAAGAAATGAACTTAAACAATAATCATAAACACCTTTAAACAAGTAAAATAGTCCAAGTCCACGAAGCACTGCGAATAATCAGTGTCTAGAGGAGTTAAAATGTCTTGATTTGTCTCGTTTTGACTCGTTAAGATTAGTTTAGACGATTTATTCGATGGAACTAGATTATTTTGACGTGAAGAGATTTAATTGCTGGTGTGATTTAGACATTTCGCTGGTTTCAAGACATTTCTGACTCGTTATGAGATCATTTAAGCTTATAATAAGAACATTCATTTGCCAGTGAGATAAGTTAAAATAAAGCTCATGTCATTGGTAAAGAATTTGGCTTGAAATACGAAGAAATGAGTGAAACAACAATCAAAAACACCTTTGGTAACACTTTATAATAACTGCACTTATTCCTGCCTTAATAAAGCATGAACAAAGACTTAATTCATAATCAACAAATAGTTTATTAAGAATGATTCAGGTTTAGTAACTATTTACCAAATATCCTAACCCCAATTTCTAACCTTAACCCTAACCTTAAAGTGCGTATGACGGGTTTTTATGATTTTCTAATTTTGACTTCATTAAGTGTATTAATACTTTGTGTAAAAACAAATTGTAGTTTTACACCAATCAGGAGCTGTTTGTGGAGAAAAGTTGAAAAATCTGTTGACAATCACAGGAAGTAAACAAACTGATGACATCACACTGGGGAGACAAAGGTTATGCATAATTTACACAAAATAAACTACTTTTTTGACCCTTTAGAAGAAGAAGAAGAAGAAGAAGAATGTTTATTTATAGAGCGCTTTTCCACCTAACAGGCACCCAAAGCGCTTTAAACTTTGATTCAACAAAATAAAGGTGTCACATGTGTTTCTCTTTGTCAAATGAACAAAATCTGTGACATTAGATGAGTTTTGTCCCAGTGTACAGTGTGGTTGCTATGGTGATTTCCTAGTGTGATGTCATACTTTACAACTGTCTTAAAATAAGATTTTCCAAGAGAACAAGTAAGATTTTGTCCTTGCGGCAAGTGCGGTAGCGTCTTTTTTCTTATTTCAAGATAGAAAATGTTTGTCTTTTTCATAATTTAAGTAATTTCATATATTTTCTGCTTGTTCCATTGGCAAACTATACTGAAGACAAGATGAATACTACTCATTTCAAGCACTCATTAACTTGGTGTGTTATTTAAGTTGTCAGACAATTAAACTGAATAAAATGAGAAAATTAAAGATTGGTTGGTCTCCGTAATTGAGCACAATCTTTGTTTTTTTTCCTCATAATAATCGTGACACTAAAACTGGACTCTGTGACGTCCCTAAACCAGAACTAAACCGGGTCTAAATCAGGTCTAGTCCAGGGATTCTCCAGAGCACGAGGCTCGTGTTTGGAGCCACACACGTTTTATTTAGAGGAGGATATTTCAGGGAGCGTGTTTTTGTTGTTTGACATAAATCGCAGCTCGTTTTTGATCGTACGACGTTCTAAGTTTATCCTTTGTCCCCAAGCTTTAATCGTTGTTTTCTTGTTGAAATTAGGCATTTTATGTGAAAAAACAGTCAAAAATCCACATATTTGGGACATTTAAATCTGAAAAATGGACAGTAATGCATGTTTAAATGTCTTGCTTCATTTTGTAACATATTAGTTAAAACAATTTACAGAGGGGACTGAAAATTGTCCTAAAAATTCAAATTCCGTCTCATTTTTTGAGTTAAAACGTCAATAAATCAGTTTTAGAATTATCCTTTTGTTGAGGAATTGTAATTTGTTGAAAGAAAATGAGAAAATTAAAGGTTTCGCTGTCGTTTGGTCGCTGTAATTGAGCACAATCTTTGTTTTTTTTCCTCATAATAATCGTGACACTAAAACTGGACTCTGTGACGTCCCTAAACCAGAACTAAACCTGGTCTAAATCAGGTCTAGTCCAGGGATTCTCCAGAGCACGAGCCTCGTGTTTGGAGCCACACACGTTTTATTTAGAGGAGGATATTTCAGGGAGCGTGTTTTTTTTCTGCTCGTGGGAACAGCCGAGAAATGAGGCCACACTGGAGAAGAAGATAAGACTCTGTCCAAAAACAGAGCGAGAGAGAGAGAGAGAGAAGGGGATTTAAAATAAACCAGGACTAAATTAGAAATGCTGGTTTCAGACGAACACTTTCCTCATGATTTGGTGTAAACAAAAACACAAAACAAAACCCCTTTCAGTGTTTGATTTGATAAAACTCTGTCGGTTCAATTAAGAATTCTGTGAATCCTTCGAGGAGACTTTGGTTGTGCTTTTGGGCTTCACAAAAAAAGAACTGAACGGCTTAATTGGATGGTCTTAATTGTACACTGCAAAAATGAACGTCTAGATCAGTGGTTCCCAAAGTGGGGGTCGGGACCCCTCGGGGGGTCGCGAGGGATGAGCTGGGGGGTCGCGAGATGATTTCAAGATCTCATTTTAATTAATATGACATTGCATTTGCTGTATTTTATTATTATTTTATTATTTTAAACAGTGTCTTTTAGTGAAATAGGGTCTAATAAGACAATAAACTATTCAAATAACCAATATTAAACCTGAATTAACAGGCTTTGACACTTACAATTATTGCTACTGTCATTTTCATTTCGCTTTGGGGGTCCCGAGTCAATTGCGTGGCTAATTTGAGGGTCCCAGGCAGAAAAGTTTGGGAACCCCTGGTCTAGATGAGTTAAAATGTCTTGATTTGAGGATATTAATCTGAATTTCAGACAGTTTGACTCGTTAAGATCAGTGGAGACGATTTATTTGATGGAACTAGATTATTTCACTTGTTTCAAACCGTTTGTGACTTGTTTTAATTCATTATTTCTTATTTCAATCCAAATGATCTTCCTGCACAGCAAAAAATGTAAATCTATCCGAGCTTAAAATGGCTTGAATTTATCGTTTTTATCTGAATTTCAGACGTTTTGACTCGTTAAGATCAGTTTAGACCAGACATGTCCAACCTCAGACCAATTTTTCTTGGCCCTCAGGCTTCCTGGTGAACTGGCCCACATTGTCCTGATAAGTACTATTTACAGCACATTTCAGATTTTCTACAATTCCAACCTAAATAACTAACATTTTGGTGCCACACAGACCTGATATTAAGGCACTGAGACTGAATGTAGATGTGGTGGAGCTTAAAACATCAGATAAATGCAGCTTTTTTAACGTTTCACCATTGATTTGTGGCCCTCCGCTTGGTCTATATTTCAATATGTGGCCCTCGATGGAAAAAGTTTGGACACCCCTGGATTAGACGATTTATTTGATGGAACTAGATTATTTCACTTGTTTCAAACCGTTTCTGACTTGTTTTAATTAATTATTTCTTATTTCAATCCAAATTATCTCCTGCACAGCAAAAAATGTAAATCAATCCGAGCTTAAAATGACTTGAATTTATTATTTTTCTCTGGATTTGAGAAGTTTTGACTCAATGAGATTTAATTGCTGATGTGAAGCAGAATATTTCACTGTTTTCAAGGTATTTCTGATGATCCTGTGATAATTTTGCTTAAAATAAGAACATTTATTTGTCAGTGGGTCAGTAAAATGATCTTAACCCACTGACCGATAATTTGGATTGAAGTAAGAAATAATGTGTTGAAACAAGTCAGAAATGGCTTGAAACAAGTGAAATAATCTAGTTCCATCAAATAAATCGTCTCCACTGATCTTAACGAGTCAAAACATCTGAAATTCAGATTAATCTCCTCAAATCAAGACATTTTAACTCATCTAGAAATTCATTTTTTGCAGTGCGGTCCTTGGAGAGTGAAGCACTGCACCGTCTGAAGCTCTGGGACTCAAGTTTGACGTTCGTCTGAGTTTTGTTTAAAGCCTGGTCTCCACTGGATGATGTTTTTAGTCTTTTTTAAATGTATGTCACGATAACAAACTTTGAAGTGTGATATAGAAACTAATTTACTGTAAAATTTAGACTATTGAGCGTACAGACATAACATATTAGGTATAAACACTTTACAGTTTGTTGTTTCCACATGAAAGGTGATATGTGAGAGAGAAAACTGACCAAAAAACAAAAAACAGTTTTGCCTGTAGTATTTCGCCTTAAACTTTGACTCAAAATCCTTCCCACGATCAGAAACCTTTCATTGCAGACGTCAGTTCCTGCCGTGGACATCGACAAACAAACATCGCTTTGATCGACAAACATTTTTCCAATTTTTTTCCTTCAAAGTCTGAGCTCTGAACCAACAAAAGACCGGACTAAAACGCTCCGACCATCACAAACCACCGGACGTCCATCTTTCACTGTTTCTGTCCGTCATCATTTAGAACTACCAGATCCACTGTTTAGTCCAGTTTTAGACCTGGTTTAGTCCAGTTTTAGACCTGGTTTAGTCCAGTTTCAGACCTGGTTTAGTCCAGTTTTAGACCTGGTTTGGTCCAATTTTATAGCTGGTTTAATCTAATTCAGACCTGGTTTAGTCTAGTTTTAGTCCTCGGTTAGTCTAATTTTAGACCTGGGTTGTTTTAGATCTAGTTTGGTCCACTTTTAGACTTGATTTAGTCCACTTTTAGACCTGGTTTAGTCCACTTTTAGACCTGGTTTAGTCTAATTTTGGACAGGGTTTAGTCTCAATTTAGACCTGGTTTAGTCTCATTTTGGATCTGGTTTAGTATAATTTTGGACCCGATTTAGTCCAATTTTACATTTGGTTTAGTCTCGTTTTACACCTGGTTTAGGCCAACTTTAGACCTGGTTTAGTCTCACTTTAGACCTGGTTTAGTTTTATTTTAGACCTGGCTTGTTTTAGATCTAGTTTAGTCCACTTTTAGACTTGGTTTAGTTTACTTTTAGATCTAGTTTAGTCTCACTTTAGACCTGGTTTAGTTTTATTTTAGACCTGGCTTGTTTTAGATCTAGTTTAGTCTAGAAAAGTTTCCACTTTTAGACTTGGTTTAGTCCACTTTTAGACCAGGTTTAGTCTCATTGTCAGAAATTCTTCAGATCAGAAACCTTTCTTTGCAGACGTCCATTCCTGCCGTGGACATCCGGCTTTGATCGACAAACATTTTTCCAATTTTTTTCCTTCAAAGTCTGAGCTCTGAACCAACAAAAGACTGGACTGGACCGATCACAAACCACCGGACGTCCATCTTTCTATTAATTTCCCGTTCAGTTTCGTGTCGTATTCCTCTCTGGAGTTCTCAGAGCGTCTGTGAACTCGCTGTGGTCGCTAATGCACACTGTCGCCATGGTAACAGGAGCACATGCATCTGCCCGACGTCCACGCTTCCGTTTGGCTTTTCGGCGCGTTCCTCGGCTCAGATCCGCCCCGACCTCCAGCCCCCGCCCCCCCTCTCGCTCTCCGTCAGCCTCACGTCCCGCGGCACTGACGGGTTGCCAGGTTTCGGCGCCAAAACCAGCCCGACACCTGCACGCCGGCGAGCCCGTGTTTCCAAAAACGGAGAATCGTGTTAATCCGCCTGAATTAAATGAAGAATGTTCAGCTCCAGATGTGCGTGTTTTGGACAAAGGTGGGTTTACTCAGCAGAAAACGATCGCAGGACCAAGACCAGGACCAAAACTAAACCGAGTCAGAGCCCAGGATTTTTAGTGTTGTCCAGGCAACTGTGAGACCTGGTTTAGTCCAATTGTAGACCTGGTTTAGTCCAATTGTAGACTTCATTTAGTCTCATGTTAGACCTGGTTTAGTCTCATGTTAGACCTGTTTTAGTCTCATTTTTAGACCTGGTTAAGTCTCATTTTTAGACCTGGTTTAGTCAAAATTCTAGACTTGGCTTAGTGTAACTTTTAGACCTGGTTTAGTCCAATTGTAGACCTGGTTTAGTCCAATTGTAGACTTCATTTAGTCTCATGTTAGACCTGGTTTAGTCTAATTTTTAGACCTGGTTTAGTCAAAATTCTAGACATGGCTTGGTGTAATTTTTAGACCTGGTTTAGTCCAATTGTAGACCTGGTTTGGTTAAATTTTAGACCAAAACCAGCCCGACACCTGCACGCCGGCGAGCCCGTGTTTCCAAAAACGGAGAATCGTGTTAATCCGCCTGAATTAAATGAAGAATGTTCAGCTCCAGATGTGCGTGTTTTGGACAAAGGTGGGTTTACTCAGCAGAAAACGATCGCTTTCTTTCAACAAAACGGATTAAAGGCGAGAACTACGGAGCGCTGGGGACAAAAGCTGGAACAAAACCCGGGCAGGACCCAGGACTAAACCTGGACTGCACCAGGAATGAGTAAAACAGGACCAAAATAAACACGAGTCAGAGCCCAGGATTTTAGTGCATTCCAGGCAACTGTGAAACCTGGTTTGGTCTTGTTTAACCTGGTTTAGTCTCATTTTTAGGTCTGGTTTAGTCCAACTGTAGACCTGGTTTAATCTAATTTTAGACCTGGTTTAGTCCAATTGTAGACCTGGTTTAGTCTTATGTTAGACCTGGTTTAGTCTCATTTTTAGGTCTGGTTTAGTCCAACTGTAGACCTGGTTTAATCTAATTTTAGACCTGGTTTAGTCCAATTGTAGACCTGGTTTAGTCTCATGTTAGACCTGGTTTAGTCTCATTTTTAGGTCTGGTTTAGTCCAACTGTAGACCTGGTTTAGTCTAATTTTAGACCTGGTTTAGTCCAATTGTAGACCTGGTTTAGTCTTATGTTAGACCTGGTTAAGTCTCATTTTTAGACATGGTTTAGTCCAATTGTAGACCTGGTTTAGTCTCATGTTAGACCTGGTTTAGTCTCATTTTTAGGTCTGGTTTAGTCCAACTGTAGACCTGGTTTAGTCTAATTTTAGACCTGGTTTAGTCCAATTGTAGACCTGGTTTAGTCTCATGTTAGACCTGGTTAAGTCTCATTTTTAGACATGGTTTAGTCCAATTGTAGACCTGGTTTAGTCTCATGTTAGACCTGGTTTAGTCTCATTTTAGACCTGGTTTAGTCAAAATTCTAGATTTGGCTTAGTTTAATTTTTAGACCTGGTTTAGTCTAATTTCAGACCTGTTTTAGTCAAATTCTAGACTTGGCTTAGTTTAATTTTAGACCTGGTTAAGTCTCATTTTTAGACCTGGTTTAGTCCAATTGTAGACCTGGTTTAGTCTCATTTTTAAACCTGGTTTAGTCTCATGTTAGACCTGGTTTAACCTTGTGGTTTAGTCTTGTTTTAGACCTATTTTAAGTCTCATTTTAGACCTCTTTTGGTCTCATTGTAGGCCTGGGTTTAGACCTAATGTTTGTTTGAAAATAAACAAATTTGACTTTTTTTTTTCCTTTACCTGTTCTGTTCTTGTTGTCTTTCTGCTCTATTTCTTTTGTGTTTTTTGTGTTCTTAATAATGTTTAAAAACTCAACAAAAAATCCTGTTTGCACCAAAAAACATGACTTTCTTTCTCATTCAGGACTGTTGTCAGACCTGAGTGTTTTGTGAGGCTCAGAGAAGGAGCAGGGAAGAGGACCTTGTAAACAGGATTAAATTAAATGTGAATGACGCTAAATACAACTCCAGACATGTTTTCGATGGGAAATAACGTCAGAGCAGGGTTAAAAGAGAGACAGAGTACATCCTGTGCCCTTGAGTGTCTCTGCCGTCCCGTCCTTTGCCCTCGTCCCGGCCCCGTCCCGTCTTTTGCCCTCGCCCTGCCCTGCCTCTCGTTTTTTGCCTCGCCCTGCCCTGCCCCGTTTTTGCTCCTCGTCTCCGCTCTGCCCTGCCCTTGCTCTCGCCCTGCCCTGTCTCGTTTTTTTGCTCCTCGCCCCAGCTCCTGCCCCGTTTTTTGTTGCCCTCGCCCTGCCCCTGCCCTGCTTTTTGCTCTCTCGCCCCAGCCCTGCCCCGTTTTTTGCTCTCGCCCTAGCCCTGCCCCGCCTTTTGCTCCTCGTTCTGCCCTGCCCCGCCTTGCCTTCGCCCTCCGCCCTGCCCCGTTTTTTTTGTTCCTCGTTCTGCCCTCCCTGCCCCGCTCCTTTTGTTCGCCCTGCCCCCGCCCCGCCTTTCCCTCGTCCCTGCCCCGTCCCGTCGTGTGCCCTCGTCCCGGCCCCGTCCCGTCTTTTGCCCTCGTCCCGGCCCCGTCTCGTCTCGGTGAGTGGCCCCTTGGCAGTCTGCTTGTTTTGCTTTTGCCCGTTTGCTCGTGTGCAGCTCGTGTGCAGCCGAGGCTAAAGATCCAGCGGCGCAGATACGGGCTAATCCTGCGCCACGCTAGCTCCAGCCCGACCGTGGCCCGCATTCAGATAACAGCCGCTTTAGCACAGCGCGTACGGATCAGGCAGAGATCGCTATCCAGGCGTGTCTACGAGAATCTGGGACTGGACCGGGACTGGACAGGGACTGGACTGGGACTGGACCAGGAGTGGACTAAGACTGGACCAGGACTGGACCGGGAGTAGACCAGGACTGGACCGAGAGCAGACCAGGACTGGACCAGGACTGGAGTGGACCAAGACTGGACCAGGACTGGACCAGGAGTGGACCAGGACTGGACCGAGAGCAGACCAGGACTGGACCAGGACTGGAGTGGACCAAGACTGGACCAGGACTGGACCGGGACTGGACCAGGACTGGACCGAGAGCAGACCAGGACTAGACCAGGAGTGGACCAAGACTGGACCAGGACTGGACCAGGACTGGACCAGGAAAGGAACAGGACTGGATTAAGACTGGACCAGAGGTGGACCAGGAGTGGACCAGGACTAGACCAGGACTGAACCAGGACTGGACCAGGAGTGGACCGGGACTGGACCAGGACTAGACCAGGAGTGGACCAGGACTGGACCGGGACTGGACCAGGACTGGACCGGGACTAGACCGAGAGCAGACCAGGACTGGACCAGGAGTGGACCGGGACTGGACCAGGACTGGACCGGGACTGGACCAGGACTGGACCGAGAGCAGACCAGGACTGGACCAGGAGTGGACCGGGACTAAACCAGGACTGGACCAGGACTGGACCAGGAAAGGAACAGGACTGGATTAAGACTGGACCAGAGGTGGACCAGGAGTGGACCAGGACTAGACCAGGACTGAACCAGGACTGGACCAGGAGTGGACCGGGACTGGACTGGGACTGAACCAGGACTGGACCAGGAGTGGACCAGGACTGGACCAGGAGTGGACCAGGAGTGGACCAGGACTGGACCAGGAGTGGACCAGGACTGGACCAGGAGTGGACCAGGAGTGGACCAGGACTGGCATGTGGGAATTTTTTAACGTGCACTGTAAAGCACTTTGTGTTACATTTTATGTATGAAAAGCGCTTTATAAATAAAGTTTGATTTTATTTTATTTGAAATGAGGCTAATTTTAGTCAGACATTTGAGAAAAAACAGGTCTGAGCAGCATTTAAACCGACCAGGTCTAACCCAGGTCTAACCCAGGTCTAACCCAGGTCTAACCCAGGTCTAACCCAGGTCTAACCCAGGTCTAACCCAGGTCTAAACCAGGTCTAAACCAGGTCTAACCCAGGTCTAAACCAGGTCTAAACCAGGTCTAACCCAGGTCTAAACCAGGTCTAAACCAGGTCTAACCCAGGTCTAAACCAGGTCTAAACCAGGTCTAAACCAGGTCTAACCCAGGTCTAAACCAGGTCTAACCCAGGTCTAAACCAGGTCTAAACCAGGTCTAAACCAGGTCTAAACCAGGTCTAAACCAGGTCTAAACCAGATCTAAACCAGGACTTACCCAGGTCTAAACCAGGTCTAAACCAGGACTAAACCAGGACTTACCCAGGTCTAAACCAGGTCTAAAGCAGGTCTAAACCAGGTCTAAACCAGGTCTAGCCCAGGTCTAGCCCAGGTCTAACCCAGGTCTAACCCAGGTCTAAACCAGGACGTACCCAGGTCTAAACCAGGTCTAACTCAGGTCTAAACCAGGTCTAACCCAGGTCTAAACCAGGTCTAAACCAGGTCTAAACCAGGTCTAAACCAGGTCTAAACCAGATCTAAACCAGGACTTACCCAGGTCTAAACCAGGTCTAAACCAGGTCTAAACCAGATCTAACCCAGGTCTAAACCAGGTCTAAAGCAGGTCTAACCCAGGTCTAAACCAGGTCTAGCCCAGGTCTAACTCAGGTCTAGCCCAGATGTGTGGCCCTTGCCGGCGGTTCCTGGTTGAGTGACGCGGATCAGGCCGTTCTGACGGAGCCTGCAGAGGGAGCAGATTATTTGCAGAGGATTTGTGCAGATTTGGACAGATTAGCTGCACCTGGACCTGCTCCTGGTTCTCGCTCAGAGAATGTGTTTGTGCCAGAATGTGAACGGAGCCATTTCACTTTCAGCGGCCAATAATTCACAAACAACAAGAGAATACTGCAACTGTTCAGAGCCGCGAGGAGAAAAATGTGTTTCTGTTTCAGTTCAATGGCTGAGGGAGTCGAAACAGTGCAGCATTTTCAGCAACAAGGCCACATTTGTAATCAAACCGACATCCGGTGGGGTTTAATTGGTTTGGAACTGTTCTTTTCCCGTTATTTTCCACTTTTATCCAGCATTTGGTGTAAAAACATGAGTCTCTATCACTGTTTCTGTTGTTGTTGTTGTCCCTCATCATTTAGAACTATCAGATCCACGGTTTAGTCCAGTTTTAGACCCGGTTTAGTCCAGTTTTAGACCTGGTTTTGTCTAGTTTTAAATCTGGTTTAATCTAATTTCAGACCTGGCTTAGTCCAGTTTTAGACCTGGTTTGGTCCAAATTTATAGCTGGTTTCATCTAATTTAGACCTGGTTTAGTCTAGTTTTAGTCCTCTGTTAGTCTAATTTTAGACCTGGATTGTTTTAGACCTAGTTTGGTCCACTTTTAGACTTGGTTTGGTCCACTTTTAGACCTGGTTTAGTCTAATTTTGGACCTGGTTTAGTCTCATTTTGGACCTGGGTTTAGTCCAATTTTACACTTGGTTTAGTCTCGTTTTACACCTGGTTTAGGCCAATATTAGACCTGGTTTAGTCTCATTTTAGACCTGGTTTAGTCTCCTTTTAGACCAGGTTTAGTCTCATTTTGAACCTGGTTTAGTCTCATTTTGGACCTGGGTTTAGGCTTGTTTTAGACCAGGTTTAGTCTCATTTCAGACCAAGTTTAGTCTCATTTTAGACCTAGTTTAGTCTCCTTTCAGATCAGGTTTAGTCTCATTTTGGACCTGGTTTAGTCTCATTTTGGAACTGAGTTTAGTCTTGTTTTTGACCAGGTTTAGTCTCCTTTTGGACCTGATTTAGTCCAATTGTAGACCTGGTTTAGTCTTGTTTTTGACCAGGTTTAGTCTTGTTTTTGACCAGGTTTAGTCCAATTTTAGACCTGGTTTAATACACAATTAGTCCTGGTTTAGTCTCATTTTAGACCTGGTTTAGACTCATTTCAGGCCTGGTTTAGTCTCATTTTAGACCTGGTTTAATCCACATTTAGTCCTGGTTTAGACTCATTTCAGACCTGGTTTAGTCTCATTTCAGACCGGGTTTAGCTCTAAGTTGGACCTGATAAAGTCCGGGTTTAGATCTGGTCCCGGCTCATGAAGATCAGGGTTTATCTGTCAAACTCTTCTCTTGACAGTAAAAGCACACGTCGCATGTTTTCATAAAGTCAGCAGGAGTTTTTTCTGGTCCTGTCGTGACTCGGAGCACAAAGTGAAGCAGATGAGGAGATTTGAGGCTGAACGCCGTGCAGGCTCCGACACGCGGCTCCAGGACAAGTTTGGACAATTAGAAAAACACTATTCGGTTGCATCAAACTCTCCTCAAGTCTCGTGTTAGACTTTTGGCCCGGCTTTAAGGCTCATTTATGTTCCAGTTTTGGGTCAGTCCTGTGGGTTTCTCTGTCTCCTCAAAGCTTGTGAGTGCGTCGTAATGGAGCTGTACACGAGCTGACCACTGGGGGCAGTAGAGAGCAGTGGAATCTCAACTTTACAAAGTGACCAGAACAAGCCGCACAACAAAAACACTTCCCTCACCTCGTTTTCTCGTCTCTTTTGCAACAAATTTGATCTAAAAACTGGAGTCTCCATGTTTTTTTTTTCTTTCGTTTTGGTTTAATCAGGTGTAAACAAGGACTAAACCAGATCTAGGACTAAACCCTATTGTCCGATGTCTATTTTTTAATGTCTGTTTATGTCTACCCACTTAGATTAAAACTGGACTCTCCATGTTTGTTTTTCTTTCGTTTTGGTTTAATCAAGGACTAAACCAGATCTAGGACTAAATCCTTTTTTCCGATGTCTGTTTTTTAAAGTCTGTTTATTTCTATCCACTTAGATTAAACAAACCAGGTCTAAACTGGAGTCTCCATGTTTGTTTTTCTTTCGTTTTTGTTTAAACAGGTTTAAACAAGGACTAAACCAGATCTAGGACTAAACCCTATTGTCCGATGTCTATTTTTTAATGTCTGTTTTTTCTACCCACTTAGATTAAAACTGGAGTCTCCATGTTTGTTTTTCTTGTTGCTCTTTTTCTTTCATTTTGGTTTAATCAGGTTTAAACAAGGACTAAACCAGATCTAGGACTAAACCCTATTGTCCGATGTCTATTTTTTAATGTCTGTTTTTTCTACCCACTTAGATTAAAACTGGAGTCTCCATGTTTGTTTTTCTTGTTGCTCCGTTTGTTTCGTTTTGGTCCGAAAATGGAACATAAAACCCAGTGTGGACCCAGCGCAGTGGAAATACCAGCGTTAATGGGTTCTATCTCCATGGAGACAAGCAGCAGACGACACCAAAAGGCCAGGTTACAGATCAGATCTGTGGAGAGGCAATTTCACATGCCATAATGGTTGTTTCCAGATTCTAGAATTACTTTGCTACCAAAACTGGGAATAAAGAAGGACTAAACCAGATCTAGGACTAAACCCTATTGTCCGATGTCTGTTTTTTAATATCTGTTTATTTCTATCCACTTAGATTAAAACTGGAGTCTCCATGTTTGTTTTTCTTGTTGCTCCGTTTCTTTCGTTTTGGTCCAAAAATGGAGCATAAATGAGCCTTAAAACCCGGTGTGGACCGGTGCAGTTGAAATATCAGTGTTAATGGGTTCTATCTCCATGGAGAACGTGAAACTAAACCTAGACTAGATCAGGACTAAACAAGAACTCCAACAGGACCAACCCAAGTCCACACCAGGACTAAAACGGACTCAATTAATGCCAACAAGTTTAATCAGGTTTAAACAAGGACTAAACCAGATCTAGGACTAAACCCTATTGTCCGATGTCTATTTTTTAATGTCTGTTTTTTCTACCCACTTAGATTAAAACTGGAGTCTCCATGTTTGTTTTTCCTGTTGCTCCCTTTCTTTCGTTTTGGTCTGAAAATGGAGCATAAAACCCAGTGTGGACCCGGCGCAGTGGAAATACCAGCGTTAATGGGTTCTATCTCCATGGAGACAAGCAGCAGACGACACCAAAAGGCCAGGTTACAGATCAGATCTGTGGAGAGGCACCCTCACTCACCGGTCAATGCTTCTTTTCAGATTCTAGAATTACTTTGCTACCAAAACTGGGAATAAAGAAGGACTAAACCAGATCTAGGACTAAACCCTTTTGTCCGATGTCTGTTTTTTAATGTCTGTTTATTTCTACCCACTTAGATTAAAACTGGAGTCTCCATGTTTGTTTTTCTTGTTGCTCCGTTTCTTTCGTTTTGGTCCGAAAATGGAGCATAAATGAGCCTTAAAACCCGGTGTGGACCCGGCGCAGTGGAAATATCAGTGTTAATGGGTTCTATCTCCATGGAGACAAGCAGCAGACGACACCAAAAGGCCAGGTTACAGATCAGATCTGTGGAGAGGCACCCTCACTCACCGGTCTGTGGTTGTTTTCAGATTCTACAATTCCTTAGCAACAAAGATTTAAAGAGTTTACAAATAACTAGTTCTGTTTTCCCACATTTTTAAGACAGGAAAGTCAGTAACAGAAACTTTAACTAAACAAAAAAAAAAAAAAAAAGTCATGATGTTAAGAATTCCAGACCATTTCCAAAGCGATTAAGAATTTAAAAGACTATTGTATCACTCTATTGTAGGGGAAAAGTCCTGAAAATGTTGCGTAACTGGAGCTGAACCCCATGAAGAGGCTTATTTCTGACCTCATGCCGGGTTCAGATTCGACATGGAAATACAAGCTCGCAATTTCACACTTTTGTCTCAATATTTTCCCAGGATTTTTGTCCCGGTTTGAGATTGAGTTGTGTTGTTGTTGGAAGGTTTGAAAAGACGCTGAGCACAAACCACTGCTGTCGGACGCTCAAGAGTTTAGCCCTGGTTTAGCCCTGTTTTAGTCTAGATTTAATCCTGGTTTAGACCTAGTTTAGTCCTGGTTTAGTCCTGGTTTTGTCTTGTTTTAGTCCAGTTTTAGTCCTGGTTTAGACCTGTTGTAGACCAGTTTTAGTCCTCTTTTAGTCTTATTTTAGTCCTGGTTTAGTCTTGTTTTAGACCTGTTTTAGTCCTGGTTTAGACCTATTTTAGACCTTTTTTGGCCTGTTTTGGTCCTGTTTTAGTCTTGGTTTAGACCTATTTTAGACCTTTTTTAGGCCTGTTTTGGTCCTGTTTTAGTCCTGGTTTAGACCTGTTTTAGGCCTGTTTTAGTCCTGGTTTAGACCTATTTTAGGCCTGTTTTGGTCCTGTTTTAGTCCTGGTTTAGACCTGTTTTAGGTCTGTTTTAGTCCTGGTTTAGACCTATTTTAGACCTTTTTTAGGCCTCTTTTAGTCCTGTTTTAGTCTTGGTTTAGACCTGTTTTAGACCTTTTTTAGGCCTGTTTTGGAGCTGTTTTAGTCCTGGTTTAGACCTGTTTTAGTCCTCTTTTAGACCTGGTTTAGTCCTGTTTTAGTCTTGTTTTAGTCCTGTTTTAGACCTGGTTTAGTCCTGTTTTATTCCTGTTTTAGTCCTCTTTTAGACCTGTTTTAGTCCTGGTTTAGTCCTGTTTTATTCCTGTTTTAGTCCTGGTTTAGACCAGTTTTAGTCCTGTTTTAGACCTGGTTTAGGCCTGTTTTATTCCTGTTTTAGTCCTGGTTTAGACCAGTTTTAGTCCTGTTTTAGACCTGGTTTAGGCCTGTTTTAGTCCTCTTTTAGACCTGTTTTAGTCCTCTTTTAGTCCTGTTTTAGGCCTGTTTTAGGCCTGTTTTAGACCTGTTTTAGTCCTCTTTTAGTCCTCTTTTAGACCTCTTTTAGTCCTCTTTTAGTCCTCTTTTAGTCCTCTTTTAGACCTGTTTTAGTCCTCTTTTAGTCCTGTTTTAGACCTGTTTTAGTCCTCTTTTAGTCCTGTTTTAGTCCTGCTTTAGTCCCACATGTTGAAACGGCGCGGGGCTGATATGTTTTATACAAATGATTGCTGTCACACTTTAATCTTCGCTCTCCTGCGGCGCGGCTCCTTTAATGGGAATCTGGACGTTTACAAATGAACGCCTCTGATATCGGGACATTAACCTTGAGACACGCGACCTCCGTAAATTAAGAACACATACACCGAGCGCCCCGCGATATCTATTCCTCAGCCGGTTCACACTCATTTTGACACCGCGGGTTTACCGTTGTGCTCCCTGATGTTCACGTAATGCATAAAAGCCACACGGAGCGCCCCCTAATGATGCACCAAGGACCGACGGCTTTAAAAAGTCAGCCAAAGCATCGAGGGGTCGGTACATTATCTACAGAAAAAGGTGATTACGACAGTATTTTTGGACAGGAAAAGTCAGTAACAGAGACCTGGTTTAGTGCTGTTTTAGTCCTGGTTTAGACCTGGTTTAATCCTGTTTTAGCCCTGTTTAAGTCCTGTTTTAGTCCCGTTTTAGTCTTGTTTTAGTCCCGTTTCAGACCCATTTTAGTCCCGATTTATTCTTGTTTCAGACCTGTTTTAGTCCTGTTTCAGACCTGTTTTAGTCCCGTTTTAGTCCCGTTTCAAACCCGTTTTAGTCCCGTTTTAGTCTAGTTTCAGACCTGTTTTAGTCCCGTTTTAGTCCAGTTTTAGTCCCGTTTTAGTCTTGTTTTAGTCCTGTTTCAGACCCGTTTTAGTCCTGTTCCAGACCTGTTTCAGACCTGGTTTAGTCCTGTTTTAGTCCCGTTTCAGACCCGTTTTAGTCCCGATTTAGTCTTGTTTCAGACCTGTTTTAGTCCCGTTTTAATCCTGTTTTAGTCCTGTTTTTTGAAATTATACTTTATTATAACTACTAATAGTGACGATTGCAAAATACTTCAAATTATATACAAAAAAACAACAACAGTTTTTCCACAAAATGAAGTACTTCTCCCCAAGACGTATTGCAAGTCCACATATTTACTTTACTGATGTATATTTCCTTTGTGTTTATTGGAACACTTAAAAAACTGAGAAAAACATCTAATTTGACATAATTTCACACAAAACTCCAACAATGGGACGGACAAAAATATTGTCACTCTTTCAAAATTGTCAATAAATAACTTAACGTTTAAACCTGTGACGCTCGTTTGAACCCACCTGGGGCAAGTAACCCGGGTCCTTCAAGTCATAATGGACTAGCCGCGTTGCTAAGTGTTTGAGAGCATGAGCATCGAACACCGCCGCTAACAAGCAAACAGGCTAACAGGCAAACAGGCTAACAAGCATGAGCATCGAAAGTCACTTCTACTTATTCATATGTGTATGAGGCTAACGAGCTAACAGGCTAACAAGCATGAGCCACTTCTACTTATTCATATGTCTATGAGGCTAACAAGCTAACAGGCTAACAAGCAAACAGGCTAACAAGCATGAGCATCGAAAGTCACTTCTACTTATTCATATGTGTATGAGGCTAACGAGCTAATGGGCTAACAAGCATGAGCACTGAACGCCACTTCTACTTACTTATATGTCTATGAGGCTAACAAGCTAACAAGCATGAGCATTGAACACCACTTCTACTTATTTATATGTGTATGAGGCTAACGAGCTAATGGGCTAACAAGCATGAACACTGAATGCCACTTCTACTTATTCATGTCTATGAGGCTAACAAGCTAACAGGCTAACAAGCATGAGCATTGAATGCCACTTTTACTTATTTATATGTCTATGAGGTTAACGAGCTAACAGGCTAACAAGCATGAGCATTCAACGCCACTTCTACTTATTCATGTCTATGAGGCTAACAAGCTAACAGGCTAACAAGCATGAGCACTGAACGCCACTTCTACTTACTTATATGTCTATGAGGCTAACAAGCTAACAGGCTAACAAGCATGAGCATTCAACGCCACTTCTACTTACTTATATGTCTATGAGGCTAACAAGCTAACAGGCTAACAAGCAAACAGGCTAACAAGCATGAGCATCGAAAGCCACTTCTGCTTATTCATATGTGTATGAGGCTAACGAGCTAACAGGCTAACAAGCATGAGCATCGAAAGCCACTTCTGCTTATTCATATGTGTATGAGGCTAACGAGCTAACAGGCTAACAAGCATGAGCATCGAAAGCCACTTCTGCTTATTCATATGTGTATGAGGATAACGAGCTAACAGGCTAACAAGCATGAGCACTGAACACCACTTCTACTTATTAATATGTCTATGAGGCTAACGAGCTAACGAGCTAACAGGCTAACCGTGTGTGAGCGCCTGATTCAGACCAAAGCCTGAGCTCTGATCCGTCTGGACTTTCTGATTGGACATTTATTATTTACAGACTCAGACCTCAGCTCCCACACGTCCTCCCCCTCCTCTCTCCCCCGTCTCACCCCTCTCTCCCCCACCTCAGTCTCTCACCTTTCTCCCGTTCCCTGCTCTCGCCGTTGTCTGTCCCCGGTCTCTCTTTCGTCTCCCTTTCCTCGTTATCGATCTATTTACTCCTCGAGCCTCGTGTCGTTTGGAGAAAGGTTTTATATTTTCTGTTGGAGCCGTTCAGAGCTGGACTTTCTATTAAGGTCGAACTCGTTTATTACTTAAAGACGACGTGAGACGGGCTGAGGTTTAGCGGCAAATGTATTAAACTCCTGCACCATGTGACTAAACGTGTCGAGGGCGCCATGACAACAGGAGGAAAAACCATGGATGTATTAAATGAACTGTCTGTGTCCCAGATTGATTAGTGGTTGTGTGAGGTACTGCAGCCTCTTGGGCCCAGCCATTTTCTATCATTGCACATTATAATCACAGACAGGACTGAATTATTATCAGTATTTAAATAAAATAGAAGGAAATGTTCTTTTCTACCGTTTCTAAAATCACAGAAATTACCGTTTTTATATGAAGTGACGTCACGGTAAACGTGTGTGAGTCACGTGAACGAGCGTCGGACGATACAAACAGAAGCTCGTGGAAAAGGCTCGACTAGAGACACCTGTAAGTTGTATTTTATTTCATTTCAGACGCTTCACGTGTGTCTAACATGAAGAACACAATTACAATCACACAAGCTAATGCTAACACAAAAACTTGAAGCTGCTGGCCGTTCACGTCGCTCAAAGCATCATGGGGGATTGTCGTCACGTGGCGCCATAGAACTATAATAAAACCTGGAAGATGAACCCAAGATGGCCGCCCTGTTTATCCCTATGGAGAGTGCTCATTGGCGCATGACCCCAAAAAAGTTTCTTACTTCCGCATTTACTTCCTGATACAGAGGCGGCCATCTTTGCTTTAGGGCGCCACGTGACGACAATCCCCCACTTCATATAAAAACGGTAATTTTGGTGATTTTAGAAACGGTAGAAAAGAACATTTCCTTCTATTTTATTTAAATACCGATAATAATTCAGTCCTGTCTGTGATTATAATGTGAAATTTTAGAAAAAGGCTGGTTCCAAGAGGCTGCAGTACCTCACACGACCACTAATCAATCTGGGACCACAGACAGAGGGGGCGTGGCTTATCCAGTTCTTTTAATACATCCATGCGTCGTGCCCTAAAGCAAAGATGGCTGCCTCCGTATCAGGAAGTAAAGCAAAGATGGCCGCCTATGTATCAGGAAGTAAATGCGGAAGTAAGAAACTTTTTTGGGGTCATGCACCAATGAGCTCAGGCCACAGGGAGGAACAGGGCGGCCATTTTGGATTTATCTTCCAGGTTTTAATATAGTTCTATGGGAAAAACAGCCAAATTTAGCTTTTGGGGTTTATTTTTGTCGTTAAATGAAGCCGTAAACAACAACAAAAAATTACGGCTGGGACAAATTTAAAATTTCACCTCTTTTTTTTAACCATAAAACTTTAATAAATCAGGCTTAGAATGAAATAAATATGAAATACTTCAGCATGTTACGTAAAAATTGAGTCCAGATTGTTCAGTTTGTGTGGATCTACTTTAAGGCTGATCTTTATGTCTCGAGGGACAAAAATGCATTTGAAGAAAACAGCCTTTGGAGTTAGTTGCTTTAATTTGAGTTTTTGTCGCTTTTAGTCACATTTTTGTTGCTTTTCGTCACATTTTTGATGCATTTAGCCACAATTTTGTTGCTTTTTGTCGCTTTTAGCCACAATTTTGTTGCTTTTTGTCGCTTTTAGTCACAATTTTGTTTTACCTGTTACCTGTGGCCCATCGAGGCAACTGTTGTTGTGATTTTGGGCATTATAAAAATAAATTGATTTGATTTGACAATTTTGTTGCTTTTTGTCGCTTTTAGCCACAATTTTGTTGCTTTTTGTCGCTTTTAGTCACAATTTTGTTGCTTTTTGTCGCTTTTAGCCACAATTTTGTTGCTTTTTGTCGCTTTTAGCCACAATTTTGTTGCTTTTTGTCGCTTTTAGTCACAATTTTGTTGCTTTTTGTCGCTTTTAGCCACAATTTTGTTGCTTTTTGTCACTTTTAGTCACAATTTTGTTGCTTTTTGTCGCTTTTAGTCACAA
The DNA here is from genome assembly GCA_019453435.1 of Rhinogobius similis. Lineage (NCBI taxonomy): Eukaryota > Metazoa > Chordata > Actinopteri > Gobiiformes > Gobiidae > Rhinogobius > Rhinogobius similis. Next base: position 3,100,825 of record CM033633.1, read on the forward strand.
TTTTGTTGCTTTTTGTCGCTTTTAGTCACAATTTTGTTGCTTTTTGTCGCTTTTAGTTTAATCCTTGTGTTCGTTGTGTCAGAATCTTGTTGTACAGTTTGGTGTAGGATCTACTTTAAGGCTGATCTTTATGTCTCGAGGGACAAAAATGCATTTGAAGAAAACGTCTTTGAAGTTACAATGTCCCAGAGAAATCTATGGATGAAGTGGATTCAATGGAAGAATCAAACATCTTTAGGAGCAGATTGGACACGTTTGTTGTTTCCATGAAAGTCGACGTGTGAGAGAGAAAACTGACCAAAAAAACCCCCAAACAATTAGTCTTTGCCAGAAGAGTCTCGCCTTAAAGACTTTGAATGGTTATGAGACGATGGTTAAACTGAAAACACAAATCTGGAGTAAATCTTGTAAATTCTGCAAAATACTCTCGTCTTTCTTTTGTCCTCCATCATTTTCACTTCCAGGAGCAAGACAGAAAGACCGGAGGGAAACCACGAGCGAAAGGAGCTGCAGGAGAGCTTCAAATCAGTCGTTCTGACACATTTACGGAGCGGTATTTTCTGACACATCAACGCCACAACAAACTAAAATACTGCCACACTATGCCCCGCGCCAATAAAAGAGTAAAATAAGAAAAATAAGATCCATCCATGGTCTTATTGTCTCGTCTTATGCTTATCCAGGGCCAGTAGCCGAACCTGCTCACTCCAGATTGATGTGTGTATCAGACCAGACCAGACCAGACCAGACCAGACTGGACCAGACCAGAGCAGACTGGACCAGACCAGAGCAGACTGGACCAGACCAGACCAGAGCAGACCAGACTCAGACCAGACTCAGACCAGGCTCAGACCAGAGCAGACCAGACCAGACTGGACCAGACCAGACCAGGCTCAGACCAGACCGGACCAGACCAGGCTGGACCAGACCAGGCTCAGACCAGACCAGGCTCAGACCAGACCAGACCAGGCTCAGACCAGACCAGACCAGGCTCAGACCGGACCAGACCAGGCTGGACCAGACCAGGCTCAGACCAGACCAGGCTCAGACCAGACCAGACCAGGCTCAGACCAGACCAGACTGGACCAGACCAGGCTCAGACCAGACCAGGCTCAGGCCAGACTGGACCAGACCAGACTGGACCAGACCAGACCAGACTGGACCAGACCAGACCAGACTGTACCAGACCGGACCAGACCAGACCAGACCAGACTGGACCGGACCAGCCCAGACCAGAGCAGACTGGACCAGACCAGACAAGAGCAGACCAGACCAGACTGGACCAGACCAGGCTCAGACCAGACCAGACCAGACCAGACCAGACTGGACCAGACAAGACTCAGACCAGACCAGACCAGACTGGACCAGAGCAGACCAGACCAGACTGGACCAGACCAGACTCGACCAGACCACACCAGACCAGACTCAGATCAGACTGGACCAGACCAGACTGGACCAGACCAGACCAGCCTCAGACCAGACCAGACCAGACTAGCCCAGACTGGACCAGCGTCAGACCAGACCAGACCAGACCAGACCAGACCAGACTCAGACCAGACTAGCCCAGACTGGACCAGCGTCAGACCAGACCAGACCAGACCAGACTGGACCAGACCAGGCTCAGACCAGACCAGACCAGACCAGCCTCAGATCAGACCAGACCAAAGCAGACCAGACCAGACCAGACTGGACCAGACCAGCCTCAGACCAAACTAGCCCAGACCGGACCAGAGGCCGAGCTGCTCCGACAGAGTCCAGACTCTGAATGATTCAATTAATGATTCACTGTTTGTTCAGCTGCACCAGGCACTGACCATTTAATTATACAAGATTAACTTCATATGATTTAAGAACGAAAATATGTTTCAGTCCTGGTTTAATACTGGTTTAGTCCTGGTTTAGACCTGGCTTAGTCCTGGTTCAGACCTGGTTTAGCCCTGGTTTAGTCCTGGTTTAGTCCTGGTTTAGCCCTGCTTTAGCCCTGGTTTAGTCCTGGTTTAGTCCTGGTTTAGACCTGGTTTAGTCCTGGTTTAGTCCTGGTTTAGTCCTGGTGTATGAGACGTTTCTTTTGCAGAGGTAAAGCGTTTTTAAAGTTTTATTTCACACACATCTCTCTGGTTTCTTTCTTGTCTCGGTGAGTAAACGTCCTGAGCTGGTTTAGACCTGCCTGACCTGGTAGTCCTGGTTTGATTCATAATCCTGGTTCAGTTCCTGGAGTCTCTGGTTTCAGTCCTGGTTTATGCCCTGGTTCAGTCCTGGTTCAGTCCTGGTTTAGTCCTGGTTCAGCCACGGTTTAGTCCGGATGCCCTGTTCAGTCCTGGTTCAATCCTGGTTCAGTTCTGGCCTGTGACCTCCTGAAACTCTGGCTGTTATTTTCACAAAACAAACACAAAGTTCTAAATCTCCACAGACTTCACCGAGCGACGACGTTTGTTTTGTGAAAGTAACAGCCAGAGTTTCAGGAGGTCACAGGCCAGAACTGAACCAGGACTAAACCAGGACTATCCGGCCAGACTGAACCAGGATTATAAACCAGGTCTGAACCAGGACTAAACCAGGACTGAAACAGGACTGAACCAGGACTGAACCAGGACTGAACCAGGACTGAACCAGGACTAAACCAGGACTAAACCAGGACTAAACCAGGACTGAAACAGGACTGAACCAGGACTGAACCAGGACTGAACCAGGACTGAACCAGGACTAAACCAGGACTGAACCAGGACTAAACCAGGTCTGAACCAGGACTAAACCAGGACTGAACCAGGACTGAACCAGGACTAAACCAGGACTGAAACAGGACTGAACCAGGACTGAACCAGGACTGAACCAGGACTGAACCAGGACTGAACCAGGACTGAACCAGGACTAAACCAGGACTAAACCAGGACTAAACCAGGACTAAACCAGGACTGAACCAGGACTAAACCAGGACTGAACCAGGACTGAACCAGGACTAAACCAGGACTAAACCAGAACTGAACCAGGACTAAACCAGGTCTGAACCAGGACTAAACCAGGACTGAACCAGGACTGAACCAGGACTAAACCAGGACTGAAACAGGACTGAACCAGGACTGAACCAGGACTGAACCAGGACTGAACCAGGACTGAACCAGGACTGAACCAGGACTAAACCAGGACTAAACCAGGACTAAACCAGGACTAAACCAGGACTGAACCAGGACTAAACCAGGACTGAACCAGGACTGAACCAGGCCTGAACCAGGTCTAAACCAGGACTAAACCAGGTCTAAACCAGGACTAAACCAGGACTAAACCAGGTCTGAACCAGGACTAAACCAGGACTAAACCAGGACTAAACAAGGTCTAAACCAGGTCTAAACCAGGTCTAAATCAGGACTAAACAAGGTCCAAACCAGGACTAAACCAGGACTAAACCAGGTCTAAACCAGGTCTAAACCAGGACTAAACCAGGGCTAAACCAGGTCTAAACCAGGACTAAACCAGGTCTAAACCAGGACTAAACCAGGACTAAACCAGGTCTGAACCAGGACTAAACCAGGACTAAACCAGGACTAAACAAGGTCTAAACCAGGTCTAAACCAGGTCTAAATCAGGACTAAACAAGGTCCAAACCAGGACTAAACCAGGACTAAACCAGGACTAAACAAGGTCCAAACCAGGACTAAACCAGGACTAAACCAGGTCTAAACCAGGACTAAACCAGGACTAAACCAGGTCTAAACCAGGTCTAAACCAGGACTAAACCAGGGCTAAACCAGGACTAAACCAGGTCTGAACCAGGACTAAACCAGGGCTAAACCAGGACTAAACCAGGTCTGAACCAGGACTAAACCAGGACTAAACCAGGTCTGAACCAGGACTAAACCAGGGCCAAACCGGGATCAAACCGGGATCAAACCAGAACATAAACACAGACTAAAACATTTTATAAAACTGTTTCATGAAGAGTTCAAGATAAGCTTCAAAAACAAACACGGCTAATTTAAAATAGCAGCTACTTCTTTTAGCCTCATTTACACTGCTTCTCCAGGTCCTTGCGCCCTCTGCTGGTCACTTCTGTTCTGCTCAAACATGAAACAATAAAGAGCGCCCCCTGTCTGTGGAGTGACACCACAGCAGATCACACCAGGACCGACGGACCAATCACGAGGCTCGGACCGGGTCATGTGCTCCAGGAGACAAATATGCAAATCATGCACCAGTGTGACCCAGTTCTCACATGAGGACCAGGACCAGGACCAGGACCAGGACCAGACCAGCACCAGGACCAGGACTAGACCAGGACCAGGACTAGACCAGCACCAGGACCAGGACTAGACCAGGACCAGGACTAGACCAGGACCAGGACCAGGACCAGGACTAGACCACGACCAGGACTAGGACCAGGACTAGACCAGGACCAGGACTAGACCACGACCAGGACTAGGACCAGGACTAGACCAGGACCAGGACCAGGACCAGGACTAGACCACGACCAGGACTAGGACCAGGACCAGGACCAGGACTAGACCAGGACCAGACCACCAGGACCAGACCAGGACCAGACCAGGACCAGGACCAGACCAGGACTAGACCAGGACCAGGACCAGTACTAGACCAGGACCAGGACCAGACCAGGACCAGGACCAGGACCAGGGCCAGGACTAGACCAGGACTAGACCAGGACCAGGACCAGGACTAGAGGAGGACCAGGACCAGGACCAGGACTAGACCAGGACCAGAGGAGGACCAGGACCAGAGGAGGACCAGACCAGGACCAGGACTAGACCAGGACCAGGACCAGGACTAGGACCAGGACCAGGACCAGGACTAGACCACGACCAGGACTAGGACCAGGACCAGGACCAGGACCAGGACTAGACCAGGACCAGGACTAGACCAGGACCAGGACCAGACCAGGACCAGGACCAGGACCAGGACCAGGACCAGGACCAGGACTAGACCACGACCAGGACTAGGACCAGGACTAGACCAGGACCAGGACCAGGACCAGGACTAGACCACGACCAGGACTAGGACCAGGACTAGACCAGGACCAGGACTAGACCAGGACCAGGACCAGACCAGGACCAGGGCCAGGACTAGACCAGGACCAGACCAGGACCAGACCAGGACCAGACCAGGACCAGGACTAGGACCAGACCAGGACTAGACCAGGACCAGGACCAGGACTAGGACCAGACCAGGACCAGACCAGGACTAAACCAAGACAAGATCAGGACTAGACCAGGACCAGACCAGAACTAAGCCAGACTGAACCAGTTAGACCAGGACTAAACAAGGAATAAACCCGGACTAAACCAGGACTAAACCAGGTCTAAACCAGGACTGAACCAGATCTAAAGCAGGACTAAACCAGGTCTAAACCAGGACTAAACCAGGTCTAAACCAGGACTAAACCAGGTATAAACCAGGACTAAACCAGGACTGAACCAGATCTAAACCAGAACTAAACCAGGACTAAACTGTGTGTGAAACAGAACTTAAAAAAGCAAAACTTAGAGAAAGATTCTTCTGAGTCATATTTGAGTTTCAAACAGAGACGACACGATGACACAAGAGAACAGACACTTCTGGCTCCATAATCTGAATTCCTAAAATTAAATAAATCAAACTGGGTCTAAACCTAAACCTGGTCTAGGTCTGACCCAGTTCCCAGAGTGTGTTTCCTGCGTCTCGGCGTGACTCAAAGCCTCCTCTTCCTCATGTTCTCTCCAGGACAGACGTGCACACTGAGCGCGCTCAGTGGGAGGCTGGAGCGCGCTCAGTGGGACGTGAGGAAGTACAGAGCAGATGAGCAGACGGTGCAGAGCAGAGAGTCTGGATCCACTTACACAGCAGCTCTGTGTCTGAGCCATCGGAGGTTTGTGTTTGTGACGTGAACGTCTTCATCTGGGGTTTGATCATCTACATCTGCAGCCTCTGTGTTTGCTTTATGTATCATAATATTAATACTACAGGACTATAATACTACTATTAATACTACAGGACTATAATACTACTATTAATACTACAGGACTATAATACTACTATTAATACTACAGGACTATAATAATACTATTAATACTACAGGACTATAATACTACTATTAATACTACAGGACTATAATACTACTATTAATACTACAGGACTATACTGTTAATACTACAGTACTATAATACTACTACTATTAATACTACAGGACTATAATACTACTATTAATACTACAGGACTATAATACTACTACTATTAATACCACAGTACTATAATACTACTATTAATACTACAGGACTATAATACTACTATTAATACTACAGGACTATAATACTACTACTATTAATACTACAGGACTATAATACTACTATTAATACTACAGGACTATAATACTACTACTATTAATACTACAGGACTATAATACTACTATTAATACTACAGGACTATACTGTTAATACTACAGGACTATAATACTACTACTATTAATACTACAGGACTATAATACTACTATTAATACTACAGGACTATAATACTACTACTATTAATACTACAGGACTATAATACTACTATTAATACTACAGGACTATAAAACTACTACTATTAATACTACAGGACTATAATACTACTATAATACTACATGACTATAATACTACTATTAATACTACATGACTATAATACTACTATAATACTACAGGACTATAATACTACTATAATACTACAGGACTATAATAATACTACAACATCTACTACTACTATTAATACTACTACAACTACAACAAATACTACCACAGCTACAAATACTACTACAAGTACAACTTCTACTACAACTAAAAAAAAAATACAAATCCTACAACTACAAATACTACAACAACAACTAGTACTACAACTACTATAACTACTACTACTACAACGACTACAACTACAAATACTACAACTACAAATACTACTACTACAATCCAGACTTTCCCAGACGACATCACAATAATTATTACAAGTTCATTAAAAAAAATCTAGATAACAATAAAATTAAGAAGATCAGATATTGTTGCTTTTAAAATGAAATAAATAACATAATTTCTGACTGAAATGTGCACAATTACAGTACATCACCTCCTTAGAGATCGATCAATCAATCAATCAATCAATCAATCAATCAATCAATCAATCAATCAATCAATCAATCAATCAATCAATCAATCAATCAATAACCCTTATGTTAAGCACAATTAAAGCAGATAGAGCACCTAAAATACAAGAAAATTAGACAAACTCAAAGGTTAAATGTGTATGACAGGTCGATCTACTAATTTTACTACGATTTCGCTAAATATTTCACAAATTTAATCCCAGTTTGGACATTTTTAGTTTAATTTAGTCTTTATTTGAAGGCATTAAGCTCATAAAAACACCAGATTACAGCTCAATTACGTTAATATTTTCACTTCCTAATTATTATATAGAAATTATTATTGAAAAAACACCTTTAATGTTGAAAAAGTTGAGTTTTTTGCTCTACTTTCTGTACTTTTACACAGATTTTTCCACTTTTCTTCACAAACTGACACTTTATTGCTGTAAAACAATCATTTATAGTCACAAAAGTCATTTTACAAACAAATAAAGTCCAAATTGCACAAAAAAACCAAACAAAAACTGTCCTACGCAGGTCAGGTAAAGGTCAGCAGGAGAGTAACAGCTCTCAGGACAAACGAGCCAACAGTGTTTCTTCTCAAAGTTAGTTTTCTGGGTTTTTTTTCCAAACCAGACAGACGTAAATAAAGTCTGACATTTTGCACAGAAATATCAGACTGGAATCATAATTTGTCATGTGTTTCCTGCTGCACCTGGTGATGTAAGAGGCGCTCGTTTTATGTAACTCTGGTCATTATATTTCATCACCTCAGTCCAACTCCAACCAAACCAGACTCAGGCCGTCGTCACACACTGTGCTCCCGGAAAAGTCGACAAAACAGACGGGATTCAGTGTCATTTGGTTCAGAAATGAGGCTCAAAACTGCAGCTAAAAGTGACAAAAAACAACTAAAAGTGACAAATGATGAGGCGACAGCAAAAAAATGCAACAAAAATGGGTCTAAAAGTGACAAAAACACGAGTAAAAGTGACAAAACTGCAGCTAAAAGTGACCAAAAAAAAAAAAAAAAAAAAACACAACTAAAAGTGACAAACAGCTAGGTGATAAAATTACTACTAACAGCAAAAAAAAAAAACAAAAAAACCCCCGCAACAATAATGTGTCAAAAAGTGACAAAAACAAGACTAAAAGTGACAAAAAACACTACAACAACAAAAAAAAAGAAGCAAAACACGATTGAAGTGCCAAAAACACAGCAGAGACAGGAGCAGATGGAGGAGCGATGATAATGATGGGCCGTTAAGGAGAATCCACTCATCAAAGTAGACCTGGTTTAGTCCTGGTTTAGTCCCGGTTTAGTCCCGATTTAGTCCTGATTTAGTCCTGGTTTGGATCTGGTTTAGACCTGGTTTAGTTCCGATTTAGACCTGGTTTAGATCTGGTTTAGTCCCGGTTTAGTCCTGGTTTAGTCCCGGTTTAGTCCCGATTTAGTCCTGATTTAGTCCTGGTTTAGTGCTGGTTTAGACCTGGTTTAGTTCCGATTTAGACCTGGTTTAGACCTGGTTTAGTCCTGGTTTAGTCCTGGTTTAGTCCCGGTTTAGTCCTGGTTTAGTCCCGGTTTAGTCCCGATTTAGTCCTGATTTAGTCCTGGTTTAGTGCTGGTTTAGACCTGGTTTAGTTCCGATTTAGTCCTGGTTTACTCCTGGTTTAGTCCTGGTTTAGACCTAGTTTAGTCCTGGTTTACTCCTGGTTTAGTCCTGGTTTACTCCTGGTTCCTCAAAACAGCGTAAATGCAGCTCCAGGTGTGTTTTTGATGAAGAACATTGTTAGAACAGGGTTTAAAGCTCAAAGTGAGTCCTTTAATTCTGCTCAAACACAAACAGGTTTAAAGTGACCCGCTGCGTCTCGTTCTTTGCCGCTGGTGAGACGCCGTTGTTTCCCGATGAATAATTGACCTCGGTTTTGCGTTTGGCTCGGCTCTGGTCGGCAGATGGGCCCCGGTTTGTGCCTGAAGTGGGAGCGCTCGTCTCATCCTCGCTCCAGATGCCCTGCAGTCTGCACCGCCCTCCAAAGCAAAGAGTCCGGCTCAGTTCTGTTCAGTCTGTTTGAGTTTGTGTCGTCTGGATCAGAGCGGCGGGGTGTGTGTGATTAGATTTGTGATTTATGTTTCGATTGTGAGGTCTAAACCAGGTCTAAACCGGGTCTAAACCAGGTCTAAACCAGGTCTAAACCAGGACTAAACCGGGTCTAAACCGGGTCTAAACCGGGTCTAAACCAGGTCTAAACCAGGTCTAAACCAGGACTAAACCGGGTCTAAACCGGGTCTAAATCGGGACTAAACCAGGCCTAAACCGGGTCTAAATCGGAACTAAACCAGGTCTAAACCAGGACTAAACCAGGAGTAAACCAGGACTAAACCAGGACTAAACCAGGAGTAAACCAGGACTAAACCAGGAGTAAACCAGGACTAAACCAGGAGTAAACCAGGACTAAACCAGGAGTAAACCAGGACTAAACCAGGAGTAAACCAGGACTAAACTAGGTCTAAACCAGGACTAAACCAGGAGTAAACCAGGACTAAACCAGGACTAAACTAGGTCTAAACCAGGACTAAACCAGGAATAAACCAGGACTAAACCAGGAGTAAACTAGGTCTAAACCAGGACTAAACCAGGAGTAAACTAGGTCTAAACCAGGACTAAACCAGGAGTAAACCAGGACTAAACCAGGAGTAAACTAGATCTAAACCAGGACTAAACTAGATATAAACCAGGACTAAACCAGGACTAAACTAGATCTAAGTAAGGTCTAAACCAGGTCTTAAACAGGACTAAACTAGGTCTAAACCAGGACTAAACCAGGAGTAAACCAGGAGAAAACCAGGTCTAAACCAGGACTAAACCAGGACTGAACCAGGTCTAAACCAGGACTAAACTAGGACTAAACCAGGACTAAACCAGGACTAAACTAGATCTAAACTAGGTCTAAACCAGGTCTAAACCAGGACTAAACTAGGTCTAAACCAGGTCTTAAACGGAGGTCAATTATTCATCGGGAAACAGCAGCGTCTCACCAGCGGCAAAGTAAGAGACTCAGTTTTGTTTGAGCAGAATTAAAGACACATTTTCTGCTCCAGAGACTTTTTTTCTCTTTTAATCCGTTTCTAACAATGTTCTTCATCAAAAACACACCTGGAGTAGCATTCAGCTTCACTCACGCTGTTTTTGAGGAATGTTTATTAGAAAATCCTCTCCCTCCGAGCGTCAAACACACTTCCTGCTGAACTCCTTCGATCCGGGACATATTTTCGGATCATCTACGTCACTTATCTGGGAATATTTTGCAGTTTTTAGTCCTTAAATCATTGTTTTTCAACCTCTTTTAAGTTGTGGCACACTTTTTGGGTTTAAAAGCTACCACGGCACACCACCTACTACAAAAGCCAATTAATGTTTGTGCCACCGTCTGATTCTTTAAATGTGGTAATAGTGATGGTTTTGTGTTATTTTTTAGTGCAGAAGTAGCTCAGGACACTCAAAAAAGGTAAATTAGTCAATTACATCCACATTTGCCACATTGAACCTCGACCAAGACATTTGTGACAGATTTTTACCAAATTTCCAACACAAAATGATCCCCAAAGACATTTATTGTGTGAGTGTGAGCTCCAGCTCCTGCTCAGACCTGCTGCTGTCAGAAGAACAAACGCCAAGAAAAGCACACCTACAGGCGCCTCAAACCGACCAAAACAATGAGTCACTGCACGAGCGTTTGTGCTGCGTAAGAGGAAACCAAGTCTGAAAAAAGGACTCAACAGGTTTAAGTGTCCAGGTTCATTTTGTTCATGTGTTAATTAAAAAAAAAGAACAAAGAGGATTTACATCTGACTGAAATTGGTCTGAAAAAGGACTAAACCAGGTCTAAACCAGGTCTAAACAAGTACTAAACCAGGACTAAACCAGGTCTAAACAAGTACTAAACCAGGACTAAACCAGGTCTAAAGAAGGACTAAACAAGGTCTAAACCAGGTCTAAACAAGGATTAAATCAGGACTAAACAAGGTCTAAACCAGGTCTAAACAAGGATTAAATCAGGACTAAAGCAGGTCTAAACCAGGTCTAAACCAGGACTAAACCAGGTCTAGACCAGGTCTAAACCGGGAGTAAACCAGGTCCAAACCAGGTCTAAACAAGGACTAAACCAGGTCTAAACCAGGTCCAAACCAGGTCTAAACAAGGTATAAACCAGGTCTAAACCAGGACTAAACAAGGACTAAACTAGGTCTAAACCAGGTCCAAAACAGGTCTAAACCAGGACTAAACTAGGTCCAAACCAGGTCTAAACCAGGACTAAACCAGGACTTAACCAGGACTAAACCAGGATTAAACCAGGTCCAAACCAGGTCTAAACCAGGACTAAACCAGGTCTAAACCAGGACTAAACCAGGTCCAAACCAGGACTAAATGAGGACTTAACCAGGACTAAACCAGATCTAAACCAGGACTTAACCAGGACTAAACCAGGTCTAAACCAGGACTAAACAAGGTCTGAACCAGGTCTAAACCAGGTCTTAAACAGGACTAAACACAGACTAAACCAGGTCTAAACCAGGTCTAAACCAGGACTAAACAAGGTCTAAACCAGGTCTGAACCAGGTCTAAACCAGGTCTAAACAAGGTCTAAACCAGGTCTAAACCAGGTCTAAACCAGGTCTAGACCAGGCCCGTCTTTGTGGTGTTTTGTCTTCTTTAGGACGGCTCGGGCTGCAGAGGTGCGTCCCGTTCTCTGTTGAGTCGCGGCTCTGGTTCGATTGGCAGCGTTTGACGGCACAAAGCGCTCGCTCCTTTGATCAAACGCTGGAACGCTTTAATAATTCACCGAAAAAATCGCTGCTCTAAAAATAAAACACGAGCCGCGTCGCTGCCGTGGCGTCACGCGAGCTTTCAGCGACGCTCAGGTGGGTTATGTTCAGCAACTTTTACAATCAAAGGCACAAAAACAACACTGGGGCCGCGCAACTGTCAGAACTTTAATCGTAATTATAATTATTGGTCCATTTGGTAGATTTGGCTAAAACGATGGACTAAAACGAGCCCAAATCTGTGTCTGATCCTCTGGAGAATAAACAAACGTGTGGACTCTGAGGCCTTAAACCAGGACTAAACCGGGTCTGAACCAGGACTAAACCAGGACTAAACCAGGACTAAACCAGGACTAAACAAGGTCTAAACCAGGACTAAACAAGGTCCAAACCAGGACTAAACCAGGACTAAACCAGGACTAAACTAGATCTAAACCAGGACTAAACAAGGTCTAAACCAGGACGAAACCAGGTCTAAATCAGGACTAAACAAAGTCTAAACAAGGACTAAATCAGGTCCAAACCCGGACTAAACCAGGACTAAACCAGGACTAAACAAGGTCCAAACCAGGACTAAACCAGGACTAAACAAGGTCCAAACCAGGACTAAACCAGGACTAAACCAGGTCTAAACCAGGTCTAAACCAGGACTAAACAAGGTCCAAACCCGGACTAAACCAGGTCTAAACCAGGACTAAACAAGGTCCAAACCAGGACTAAACCAGGACTAAACAAGGTCCAAACCAGGACTAAACCAGGACTAAACCAGGTCTAAACCAGGACTAAACCAGGACTAAACAAGGTCCAAACCAGGACTAAACCAGGACTAAACCAGGTCTAAACCAGGACTAAACTAGAGTGGCGTCACGCGAGCTCTCAGCGACGCTCAGGTGGGTTATGTTCAGCAACTTTTACACTCAAAGGCACAAAAACAACACTGGGGCCGCGCAACTGTCGGAACTTTAATCGTAATCATAATTATTGGTCCAGATTTAGCTAAAACGATGGACTAAAACGAGCCTGAATCTGCTTCTGATCCTCTGGAGAATAAACAAACGTGTGGACTCTGACACTCTCGGCCTCTGCGTCTGTTCTACACTAATTAGATTTTCATTGGTAAATATAATAAGCTGCTGTTGGGGAATTGGACCGACAGAGACAGTGGACGGAGACTTTGTCGGGTTTTCACAAGTCGCATTGTAAACTGATGCACATTTCACACTGAACAAAATTAAAAAGGGAGATTTAGGGACTGCATTTAACAACGTAATTATGTTTTTTTATGTTTAATTTAAAGTTGAGGTTGAATGCTTGTGTTTCAGGACTCAGAATTCCTTCCTGATATGAAGAGGCCTGGAGGCCCAGAGGTCCAGAGGCCCAGAGGCCCAGAGGCCCAGAGGCCCAGAGGCCCCGAGACCCAGAGGCCCCGAGACCCAGGCCCATAGGCCCCGAGACCCAGAGGCCCAGAGGCCCAGAGGTCCAGAGGCCCAGAGGCCCAGAGGCCCAGAGGCCCAGAGGCCCCGAGACCCAGAGGCCCCGAGACCCAGGCCCATAGGCCCCGAGACCCAGAGGCCCAGAGGCCCAGAGGCCCAGAGACCCAGAGGCCCCGAGACCCAGGCCCAGAGGCCCCGAGACCCAGAGGCCCGGAGGCCCGGAGGCCCAGAGGCCCAGAGACCCAGAGACCCAGAGGCCCAGAGGCCCAGAGGCCCAGAGGCCCGGACGGGAGGGAGGACCGTCCAGCAAAGAGCTCCGAGCAGCTGTGTCCTCTTCATGAGAGCGGGCCATGGAGAACTTTATCACTCACAGTGAATGGAGCGTACGTCTGTGGGCTTCTCCCTGTAGGCCTGGACTGAGACTGGACCAGGCCCAGAACCGGCCCGGACTGAGACTGGACCAGGCCCAGAACCGGCCCGGACTGAGACTGGACCAGGCCCAGAACCGGCCCGGACTGAGACTGGACCAGGCCCAGAACCAGCGACTAGACCAGGCCCAGAACCGGTCCAGACTGAGCCTGGACCAGGCCCAGAACCGGCCTGGACTGAGACTAGACCAAGCCCAGAACCAGGCGCCGAACTCAGCGACTGGACCAGGCCCAGAACTGGCGCCGAGCTCAGCGTGGCCCACAGTCTTTGCTCGTAGACTTTTGATCCATAAACGGAGCAAAGTGTCACACACTGGTGTGGTCTGCAGCAGCAGCTCAGCCTCAGCAGACGCTCCACGAGGCCCCAGACCTCGTCCTGAGGCGAGGACCAGGAGCCGCCCCGGTCCAGACCCCTGAGCCCCTGAGGTGGGTGTCACCAGAGCCGGGACACACGGACTGTGGCCGCTGTGCTGTGGCTCAGGTTCTGCTGCACTGTTACAGCCCAGAACCAACTCCTGCCGCACAACGAATACAGCTGAATGAATTCATGAATATGTGCTCCAAACCTTCTTTAAAATTTTTATTCCAAAAATCAAAGTAGAGTTTAGTTTTTTCTGTTCATGAACACAAACAGAAATGGAAAATCAAGTCATATTTTCCTTTATTTGTTTTCAAATTGAAAATCAATTGAATGAAGAGTACACAGACCCTTTAGTCACTTCTAGTTGTGTTTTTGTCACTTTTAAGCTGAACACACACAAAGCACGTGCATCAGGCCGAGTCTCACTGAACGACACGAGCCACAAGCTCGTTTTTTGTTGTGTGTCACTTTTAGTCAGATTTTTGACACTTTCATTACGGTTTTGCTGCCTTTGTTGCTTTGTCAAGTGTTTCTCACTTTTAGACGTGTTTTTGTTACATTTATTCATTCTCTCTGTCCCTCTCTCTCTATCTCTCTGTCCCTCTGTCTCTCTCTCTGTCTCTCTCTGTCTCTCTCAGTGTCCCTCTCTGTCTCTCTCTGTCCCTCTCTGTCTCTCTCTGTCCCTCTCTGTCCCTCTCTGTCTCTCTCTGTCTCTCTCTGTCTCTCTATCCCTCTCTCTCTGTCCCTCTCTCTCTCTCTCTGTCCCTCTCTGTCTCTCTCTGTCCCTCTCTGTCTCTCTCTCTGCCTCTCTGTCTCTCTCTCTGCCTCTCTCTGTCTCTCTCAGTGTCCCTCTCTGTCTCTCAGTGTCCCTCTCTGTCCCTCTCTGTCTCTCTCTGTCTCTCTCTGTCCCTCTCTGTCTCTCTCTCTCTCTCTATCCCTCTCTCTCTGTCTCTCTCCCTCTGTCTCTCTCTCTCTGTCTCTCTCTCTCTCTCTATCCCTCTCTCTCTGTCTCTCTCTCTCTGTCTCTCTCTCTCTCCCTCTGTCTCTCTCTCTCTGTCCCTCTCTCTCTCTGTCCCTCTCTCTCTCTCTGTCCTGTCTCTCTCTCTGTCCCTCAGTGTCTCCCTCTGTCCCTCTCTCTCTCTGTCTCTCTCTCTCTGTCCCTCAGTGTCTCCCTCTGTCCCTCTGTAGTTTTACTTGTGGACTCGTTCACTCCAACGACCTCCACATAAACAAACACTTCTCTCACTTTCACATTTATTATTTTGTCTTGAACACAGAGGAAGCGCTCGCTCTGTGGGTGAATTAAAACACTCTCGTCATGTTTGCAGGAGCGACGTTCTGGAATAAAGTCAAACAAATGGATCGCTGACGTTGTTGATCCAGTGCAAACGCTCACGAAAAAAGACAAACTCCACAAATCTATCAACAATGTTTGTATTTTCCACAGGATTTGGTCAGATTGTCTCTTTTGTGGCTTTTAATCTTGAAGCTAAAAACAGTAAAACAATCACATTCAGTTTAGTTTTTAATGGAGCTGCACCAACTGGGAAAAATGTCTAATTGTGATGATTTTTCAGACCAAAACGACTGAAATATGAACTGACAAACGAATAAAAGAATCACGCGTTTTGTTTTTGTCACATTTAGTCTCGTTGTTGTCGCTCGTTAGTTGTGTTATTGTCGCTTTTAGTCGCGTTTTTGTTGCATTCTTTTACGGTTTTTGCAGCGATTTTGTCAGTGTTGGTTGAGTTTTTTGTCAATTTTAGTTGGTTTTTGTCACTTTTAATTGTTTTTGTGGCTTTTAGTCACATTTTTGACTCTTTTAGTCGCGTTTTTGTGGCTTTTAGTCACATTTTTGACACTTTTAGTCGCGTTTTTGTGGATTTTAGTGTCCATTCTATTACTTTAAGACGTGTTTTTGTTGCTTTTAGTTGTGTTATTGTCGCTTTTAGTCGCGTTTTTGTTGCATTCTTTTACGGTTTTTGCAGCAATTTTGTCAGTGTTGGTTGAATTTTTTTGTCACTTTTAGTTGTTTTTTGTCACTTTTAATTGCATTGTTGTTATTTTTAGTCACATTTTTGACACTTTTAGTCACGTTTTTGTGGCTTTTAGTCTCCATTCTGTTACTTTAAGACGTGTTTTTGTTGCTTTTAGTTGTGTTATTGTAGCTTTTAGATGCGTTTTGTTGTTTTGTGTCACATTTTTGACACTTTTAGTCACGTTCTTGTCGCTCTTAGTTGTGCTTTTGCTGCTTTTAGTCACGTTTTTGTTGCATTCTTTTACGGTTTTGCAGTGATTGTCAGTTTTAGTTGTGTTTTTTGTCACTTTTAATTGTATTTTTGTTGCTTTTAGTCACATTTTTGACACTTTTAGTCACGTTTTTGTGGATTTTAGTCTCCATTCTGTTACTTTAAGATGTGTTTTTATTACTTTTAGTCACATTTTTGTCGATTTTAGTCACATTATTGCTGCTTTTAAATGCATTTCGGTCACTTAAACACATACTTGACACGCGTTTTGTCACTTTTAGTTGTGTTCTTGTCACTTCTATTCACCATTCTGTTACTTTAAAACATGTTTTTGTTTCCTTTAGTTGCGTAATTGACGCTTTTAGAGGCATTTCGTTACTTTTAGTCACATTTTTGACACTTTCAGCAGGATTTTTGTCGCTTCTGGATGTGTTTTTGTCGCTTTAAGACGCGTTTTTGTCTCTTTTAGTCACATTATTGGTGATTTTTAAACGCGTTTCAGTCACTTTGAAATGATTTTATTCGCGTTTTTGTTGCTCTGAGTCACATTTATGACACTCAGTAGCATTTTTGTTGCTTTGAGTCACATTTTTGACACTTTTAGTCACGTTTTTGTCGCTTTTAGTCGCATTATTGGCTCTTTTAGATGCGTTTTGTTACTTTTAGTCACGTTTTTGACACAATAGACATGTTAAGACGTGTTTTTGTTGCTTTAGTCACGTTTTTGTCGTTTTTAGTCACATTATTGCTGCTTTTAAATGCATTTCGGTCACTTAAACACATACTTGACGCTTATAATCGTGTTCTTGTCACTTTTAGTCACTATTCTGTTGCTTTAAAACATGTTTTTGTTTCCTTTAGTTGCGTAATTGACGCTTTTGGATGCATTTTGTCTCTTTTAGTCACATTTTTGACGCTTCTGGATGTGTTTTTGTTGCTTTTAGTAGTGTTTTTGTCGCTTTAAGACATGTTTTTGTCTCTTTTAGTCACATTTTTGACACTTTCAGGAGGATTTTTGATGCTTCTGGATGTGCTTTTGTTGCTTTAAGATGCATTTTTGTCTCTTTTAGTCACATTTTTGACACTTTCAGCTGGATTTTTGACGCTTCTGGATGTGTTTTTGTTTCTTTAAGATGCGTTTTTGTCTCTTTTAGTCACATTTTTGTCTCTTTTAGTCACATTATTGGCGCTTTTAAATGCATTTCAGTCACTTTAACACGCATTCCTGATGTTTCTATTCACGTTTTTGTCGCCATTAGCCGCGTTTTTGTTGCCTGTTTCAGAAAATTCAGAACGTTTAACAAATCTAAACTACAAGGTTAGCTGTTTTTATGCAGAATAAGTATATTTTGTTGAAAATTATCGCACTTTGTGATTTCCTAATTGCATCCATTCACGCTGCGATTCGCTTAACTGTGCAGCTCTAGTGTTTAAAATGACTGACAAAGCAAAGCGTGACATCCCTGGGTTTGAACTCCTGTAACTCTGGGCGTTGTTGTTGTTTTTTTATTTCACATTTCTCTGCGTTTGGCTCCAGAGACGGGGAATGAAAAACTGCGACGCGCGCACTCCACTTCACCCCGACACGCCTGAACGCCGACCAAAGAAACCGAGCCGTAATGTCTCCTGGATAACGCTCGACACAACGAAGAAGACGAACTCGACGAAAGTAACGACGTAGTAACTCAGTGTTTCAGTAGAAGAAACATTGTGAACAGAATAATAACTCTAGGCCTTTGCTTTGTCTAAAACTTAAGCTTAAAGCGCCTATGACACGTTAGACCAGTGTTTTTCAACCTTTCTCTAGTTGCGGCACACTTTTTGGGTTTAAAAGACACCACGGCACACCATCTACTACAAAAACATGACCAAATCAGACCGTTTAATTAATAAAATATGGCATATAACGAGCCAAATCATGTTTGTGTTACTGTTTGGTGCTTTATATTTGGCTTTAGTGGTGGTTTTGCATTCTGTTTTGGTGCAGAAGTTGCTCAGGGCACGTAAATGTGTTATTTACATCAAATTGAACCTGTTAACTTCAATTTGATATTTTTTCAAGGCACACCTGGCAAAATCAAGGGGTTAGACCACTCATGTAACTAAAATACAGTGAAGATAAATACATTTAAAGTTTTGCTAAAAAAAAAAAATTACATATTTGATCACTTTTAGCTGTTTTTTTAGTTTTGTAATATCACTTCCTGGTTGTAAACGATGACATCACACCAGGAAATCACTCTGCACACGGGGCTAAAACTCGGCTAATGTCACAGATTTTTTTTGTCCGACAAATCAAAATATATGTGAACGCCTTTATTTTGTTGAATTAATGTTTTCAGGGTAAAATAAGTTGTTGATTTTGGGTAAATTATGCATAACCTGGTGTGACGTCATCAGTTTTTACAGATTTTTCTCCACAAACCTTGACTTGATTGGTGTAAAACGATAATTTAAATGTACGGTACGTATTAATGCACCGAATAAAATGAAAATTAGAAAATCGTTAAAACCTTTAAACGCCACAAAATAACCCTCTGGCTTCACGCTCTCAAACATAGTTATGATAATGTTTCGTACGTTTGTGAAGCTTAAATATTCTTCATCAAAACCCGGCGCGGACTCGTTTTAATCCTGGAGCACGGGGTGAAGCAGGTCACATGACACTCTCACCCCTCACAGCGGGACGGGTCGGTGTCAGAGCAGGACACAGCTGGACATGAGGGGGGCGCGGTGTGGGACGAGCAGCTGCCGGGCCCCGCTGCTCCGTTTGCTCCGGAACCAGAGGCCGGTTTGAGTCGACGCTTGAGTCATAAAACTGTCCTTTGGCTGTTTTCGTTAAAGGTTTGAGGCGGGACTGAACATCGAAAAAGGGAAGGGGTCAGGGCCCAGAATTGGACCCTCTTTCTATTCATTTATATTAGAGGGGGCCCATGTGAGGCTTCTTGCCCCCGGGCCCCCAAATTTCTGTCAACAGGCCTGAAAACAAAAGGTGCAACAAACACAAAGCCGTTCTAATCCTTAAAGTGAAATGTGATGATTTTTCAGACCAAAACGACTGAAATATGAACTGACAAACGAATAAAAGAATCACGTGTTTTGTTTTTTGTTCTTGTCGCTCTTAGTCGCGTTTTTTGTCGCATTCTTTTAGAGTTTTTGTGTTTTTTGTCACTTTTAGTTGTTGTAGTCACTTTTGATTGCGTTTTTGTTGTTTTTAGTCACATTTTTTACACTTTTAGTCACGTTTTTGCTGCTTTTAGTCACGTTTTTGTCGCATTCTTTTAGTTTTTGCGAGGATTTTGTCAGTGTTAGATGTGTTTTTTGTCACTTTTAGTTGTTTTTTGTCACTTTTAGTTGGTTTTTGTCACTTTTAGTTGGGTTTTTATAACTTTAAGTTGTTTTTGTCACTTTTAATTGCGTTTTTGTTGCTTTTAGTAACATTTTTGACACTTTTAGTCACGTTTTTGTTGCTTTTAGTCACGTTTTTGTCGCATTCTTTTAGTTTTTGCAACGATTTTGTCAGTGTTAGATGTGTTTTTTGTCACTTTTAGTTGTTTTTTGTCACTTTTAGTTGGTTTTTGTCACTTTTAGTTGGTTTTTGTCACTTTTAGTTGTTTTTGTCACTTTTGATTGCGTTTTTGTTGCTTTTAGTCACATTTTTGACACTTTGAGTCACGTTTTTGTTGCTTATAGTTGCGTTTTTGTGGCATTCTTTTAGTTTTTGCAACGATTTTGTCAGTGTTAGATGTGTTTTTTGTCACTTTTAGTTGTTTTTGTCACTTTTGATTGCGTTTTTGTTGCTTTTAGTCACATTTTTGACACTTTTAGTCACGTTTTTGTCGCATTCTTTTACAGTTTTTTCAGCGATTTTCAGAGTTAGATGTGTTTTTTGTCACTTTTGATTGTGTTTTTGGTACTTTCAGTCACATTTTTGACACTTTTAGTCACGTTTTTGTTGCTTTTAGTTGCAAGTTATTGGTTCTTTTAGATGCATATTGTACTTTTAGTCACATTTTTTACATTTTTAGTCACGTTTTTGTTGCTTTTAGTTGCGTTATTGGTTCTTTTAGATGCATATTGGTACTTTTAGTCACATTTTTGACATTTTTAGTCACGTTTTTGTTGCTTTTTGTTGTGTTATTGGTGCTTTTAGATGCGTTTTGTTACTTTTAGTCACATTTTTAATTGACACTTTTAAATGTCGCTCAAACACACGCTGGTACTTCACACTGATAGTTGTGTTCTTGTCACTTTTAGTCGTGTTCTTTTCACTTTTAGTCACCGTTCTGTTACTTTACAACACATTTTTGTTGCCTTTAGTTGTGTAATTGGCGCTTTTAGAGGCATTTTGTCACTTTTAGTCACATTTTTGACACTTTCAGCAGCGATAAACAAAAGGTGCAACAAACACAAAGCCGTTTTAATCCTTAAAGTGAAATGTGATGATTTTTCAGACCAAACGACTGAAATATGAACTGACAAACTAATAAAAGAATCACATGTTTGTTTTTTGTTCTTGTCGCTCTTAGTTGCGTTTTTGCCGCTTTTAGTCGTGTTTTTGTCACATTCTTTTACGGTTTTTGCAGCGATTTTGTCAGTGTTAGATGTGTTTTTTTGTCACATTTAGTTGTTTTTTGTCATTTTTAGTTGTTTTTGTCACTTTTGATTGCGTTTTTGTTGCTTTTGGTTACATTTTTGACACTTTTAGTCACATTTTTGACACTTTTAGTCGCGTTTTTGTCGCATTCTTTTATCGTTTTTGCAGCGATTTTGTCAGTGTTAGTTGTGTTTTTTGTCACTTTCAGTTGTTTTTGTCTCTTTTGATTGCGTTTTCGTTGCTTTTAGTCACATTTTTGACACTTTTAGTTGCGTTTTTGTTGCTTTTAGTCGCGTTTTTGTTGCATTCTTTTAGTTTTTGCAACGATTTTGTCAGCGTTAGATGTGTTTTTGTCACTTTTAGTTGTTTTTGTCACTTTTGATTGCGCTCGTTGCTTTTAGTCACATTTTTACACTTTCAGTCGCTGCTTTTGTCGCATTCTTTACAGTTTTTCAGCGATTTTCAGAGTTAGATGTGTTTTTGTCACTTTTAGTTGTTTTTGTCACTTTGATTGCGTTTTGTTGCTTTAAGTCACATTTTGACACTTTGAGTCACGCTTTTGCTGCTTTTAGTCAATGCTTTTGTGGCATTCTTTAGTTTTTGCAACGATTTTGTCAGTGTTAGATGTGTTTTTGTCACTTTTAGTTGTTTTTTGTCACTTTTAGTTGGTTTTTGTCACTTTTAGTTGGTTTTTGTCACTTTTAGTTGTTTTTGTCACTTTTGATTGCGTTTTTGTTGCTTTTAGTCACATTTTTGACACTTTGAGTCACGTTTTTGTTGCTTTTAGTCACGTTTTTGTGGCATTCTTTTAGTTTTTGCAACGATTTTGTCAGTGTTAGATGTGTTTTTTGTCACTTTTAGTTGTTTTTGTCACTTTTGATTGCGTTTTTGGTACTTTTAGTCACATTTTTGACACTTTTAGTCACGTTTTTGTCGCATTCTTTTACAGTTTTTTCAGCGATTTTCAGAGTTAGATGTGTTTTTGTCACTTTTGATTGTGTTTTTGGTACTTTCAGTCACATTTTTGACACTTTTAGTCACGTTTTTGTTGCTTTTAGTTGCGTTATTGGTTCTTTTAGATGCATATTGTACTTTTAGTCACATTTTTTACATTTTTAGTCACGTTTTTGTTGCTTTTAGTTGCGTTATTGGTTCTTTTAGATGCATATTGGTACTTTTAGTCACATTTTTGACATTTTTAGTCACGTTTTTGTTGCTTTTAGTTGCGTTATTGGTGCTATTAGATGCGTTTTGTTACTTTTAGTCACATTTTTAATTGACACTTTTAAATGTCGCTCAAACACACGCTGGTACTTGACACTGATTGTTGCGTTTTTGTCACTTTTAGTCGTGTTCTTGTCACTTTTAGTCACCGTTCTGTTACTTTACAACACATTTTTGTTGCCTTTAGTTGTGTAATTGACGCTTTTAGAGGCATTTTGTCACTTTTAGTCACATTTTTGACACTTTCAGCAGCGATAAACAAAAGGTGCAACAAACACAAAGACATTTTAATCCTTAAAGTGAAATGTGATGATTTTTCAGACCAAAACGACTGAAATATGAACTGACAAACTAATAAAAGAATCTTGTTTGTTTTTTGTTCTTGTCGCTCTTAGTTGCGTTTTTGCCGCTTTTAGTCGTGTTTTTGTCACATTCTTTTACGGTTTTTGCAGCGATTTTGTCAGTGTTAGATGTGTTTTTTTGTCACATTTAGTGGTTGTTTGGGATGTTTAGTTGTTTTTTGTCACTTTTGATTGCGTTTTTGTTGCTTTTAGTCACATTTTTGACACTTTTAGTCATGTTTTTGTCGCTTTTAGTCGCGTTTTTGTCGCATTCTTTTACAGTTTTTGCAGCGATTTTCAGAGTTAGATGTGTTTTTTGTCACTTTTAGTTGTTTTTTGTCACTTTTAATTGCGTTTTTGTTGCTTTTAGTAACATTTTTGACACTTTTAGTCACGTTTTTGTTGCTTTTAGTCGCATTTTTGTCGCATTCTTTTAGTTTTTGCAGCGATTTTGTCAGCGTTAGATGTGTTTTTTGTCGCTTTTAGTTGTTTTTTGTCACTTTTGATTGCGTTTTCGTTGCTTTTAGTCACATTTTTTACACTTTTAGTCGCGTTTTTGTCGCATTCTTTTACAGTTTTTTCAGCGATTTTCAGAGTTAGATGTGTTTTTTGTCACTTTTAGTTGTTTTTGTCACTTTTGATTGCGTTTTTGTTGCTTTAAGTCACATTTTTGACACTTTTAGTCACTTTTTTGCCGCTTTTAGATGCGTTTCAGTCCGGTGCAACAAACACAAAGCCGTTTTAACCCTCAAAGTGAAATCATTGCGACAGAGCAGAGCTGGGACGATGTGCTGTTCTGTTTTTCCCACACAGAGCTGTATCACGCTGCTGCTGCTTCCTGACTCTGTCCCAGACGCAGAAACACGAGTGAAATGAAAATAATCCTGGTGTTTGAGCTGCGCGGCTCGTCCGTCCCACAGATCCAGCCGTGACATTATCTCCAAACAAACAAACCCTTACTTCCAGGAACACGACCAGCTCGACACTCAGTGCTCTCTCTTTGCACTTTCCTTTGGAGCGATCTCTGTTCACAGCAGCTAAACGCATCATTTCTTACACGAACTTTCTTTAAAGCGTAAAATATATATTAACAATTCTTTTCATGCATTATTTCAATTTGTTGTTTTGACTTGGTTTAATTAAATATTATTATTGTTATTTGTTTTAATTACTTTAAATTAATATACTTCTTATGAGTCAAAATTAGCGTTAGCGTTAGCATTAAACCATTGTGTCAGTGACATACACCAGCTCACTGTTCACTGCCCAAAACTAGCTAAGATTGCGCTAAAACAGGGCTAAGACTGAGAAAACGCTGAGAAAACAGAGAGAAAACAGAGAGAAAACACAGAGAAAACACAAAGAAAACACAGAGAAAACACTGAGAAAACAGAGAGAAAACAGAGAGAAAACACAGAGAAAACACAAAGAAAACACAGAGAAAACACTGAGAAAACAGAGAGAAAACACAGAGAAAACGCTGAGAAAACAGAAAGAAAACACAGAGAGAAAACGCTGAGAAAACAGAGAGAAAACAGAGAGAAAACACAGAGAGAAAACACAGAGAAATTTTGTTTTTAAATTCCTCAGCTCTTATGTCGTTACACTGGCTTAGTCGACCAACATTTTCATCAGTCGACTAATGATTTTATGTAAATTAAATTATTATAAAATGATAAATATGGCATAAACGAGAAGATATGAAGTGAGTTCGCTGAAGATTGTTGAGTCTTACTGTATAAATCCACTGTTTCCTTGTACTTTTCTGGTATAAATAGTTTATTTTTTTGCATAAACTCCTCTACGGTTGTGTCTTTTGAGTGCAGTTTGAGTCAGATACATGGAAATACTTCATAGTTTTGGTGTATTTTGTCACACCCTCTTTTAAGGCTGGTCTTTAGTCTTCTACAGCCCTCGAGTAGAGCGCCCCCTACCTCCTCGTTGTGTCCACTGCAGACACAAACTGCACACAGTTTATTCCTGTTCGAAGCTGCAGAGTTTAATGAGGCCCCGCGGCGTCCGTCGGAGCGTTTTAAACCTGGACCGCGAGTCGGACTTTAATCCCGCCGACGCAGGCGGACGACGGCGGCAAACGAACGACGGGCGCTAACGAGGTCCGGACGAGCCGCAGCGACGCCGGGGAAACACACGAGGCAGCGGCGAGTCAGCAGGAGAGGAGCGGAGGACGGAGGGGTTTACGGCGGGATTTAGGTCCGAGAGACAGGACGGGGGTCGGAACTTAATGTGCGGCAGTCGATTTAAAGTTTGGAAGGAAGAAAAACAACAACTAAAGACACAATCTAAACTAAAAGTGACTAGACGTGACAAATATGACAAAAAGGCATCTAAAAGTGACACAAAGATGACTAAAAGTGACCATTTTAAAGTCTGGAAGGAAGAAAAACAACAACTAAAGACACAATCTAAACTAAAAGTGACTAGACGTGACAAATATGACAAAAAGGCATCTAAAAGTGACACAAAGATGACTAAAACAGACAGAAATATGACAAAAAGGAGTCTAAAAGTGACACAAAGATGACTAAAACAGACAGAAATATGACAAAAAGGAGTCTAAAAGTGACAGAAATATTACTAAAACAGAAATATACCAAAAAAGGCATCTAAAAGTGACAATAATGTGACTAAAACAGAGAAATTTGACAAAAAAGAGTCTGAAAATGACAAAAATATGACGGAAAGTTACAGAAATATGACAAAAAGGAGTCTAAAAGTGACAAAAATGTGACTAAAACAGACAGAAATATGACAAAAAGGAGTCTAAAAGTGACAAAAATATGACTAAAATAGAAATATAACAAAAAAGGCATCTAAAAGTGACAATAATGTGACTAAAACAGAGAAATTTGACAAAAAAAGAGTCTGAAAATGATAAAAATATGACTAAAAGTGACAGAAATATGACAAAAGGGAGTCTAAAAGTGACAAAAATAAGAAACATGACAAAGGTGCGTTTTTATCTCCTTTAGTCACATTTAGTCGTGTTTCTTTTCTTTTTCTCTCACTTTTCTTTCATTACTTTCTCTGCCAGTTGCATTTTTGTCACTTTTAGTCACGTTTTATTTTCAATTTTCTTCCTTTCAGACGCGTTTTTGACATTTTACAACCCATTCTTGTCGTTTTTGTCGCATTTTTGTCACTTGTAGTCACAATTTTGTCCCTTTTAGTTGCATATTTGTAATTTTTAGTCATGTTTTATTTTCAATTTTGTCGCTTTTAGTTGCATTTTTGTGAGGCCCCGCAGCGAGAAACAGGACGGGGATCGGCTCTTAATGTGCAGCAGTCGATTTAAAGTTTGGAAGGAAGAAAAACAACAACTAAAGACACAGATCTATGTTAAACGCAGATCAGAGCTGCAGAGTTAATGGAAATAAAAACGAAATCGCAATTTGAATGGACGCAATAAGCACATGGCAAAGACAAAATGTCCTGTTTTATTCTGCATCAAAACTGCAAACCCTGTAGTTTAGATTTGTTAAAACAGGAAACAAGTGACAAAAATGGAACTAAAAGTGACAAAGACGTGACAAAATGACAAAAAAGCGTCTAAAATGACAAAAATATGACTGAAATATGACAAAAAGGAATCTAAAAGTGACAAAAATATGACTAAAACAGAAATAGAACAAAAAAATCATTTTTTTTTTACTTTTAGTCACGTTTTTGTAATTTTTGTCACTTTCAGTCACGTTTTTGTAGCTTTTTGTCACATTTTTATCACTTTTAGTCTTGTTTTCACATTTTTATTGCTTTTAGTCACATTTTAGTCACTTATAGTCACATTTGCGTCGCTTTTAGATACGTTTTGTTGCTTTTAGTCACGTTTTAGCCACTTATAGTCACATTTTTGTCATGTTTTGTTGCTTTTACTCACATTTTTGTCACTTTTAGTCACATTTTTGTCGTTTTTAGTCACATTTTTATTGCTTTAAGTCGCGTTTTAGTCACTTATAGTCACATTTCCGTCACTTTTAGTCACATTTTTGTTAAGCTTTAATCACATTTTTGTCACTTTTAGTCTTGTTTTGTTGCTTTTAATCACATTTTATTGCTTTTAGTCACATTTTTGTCGCTTTTAGTCACATTTTTATTGCTTTAAGTCGCGTTTTAGTCACTTATAGTCACGTTTTTGTTGCTTTTAATCACATTTTTGTCACTGTTAGTCTTGTTTTGTTGCTTTTAATCACATTTTATTGCTTTTAGTCACATTTTCGTCGCTTTTAGATGCATTTTTGTTGCTTTTAGTCATGTTTTAGTCACTTATAGTCACATTTCCGTCACTTTTAGTCACATTTTTGTTGTTCTTAGTGGCGTTTTAGTCACTTATAGTCACATTTTTGTCACTTTTAGTCTAGTTTTTGCTTCTTTATAGTCACATTTTTGTTGCTTTTAGTCACGTTTTGTTGCTTTTAGTCAAATTTTTATTGCTTTTAGTGGCGTTTTAGTCACTTTTAGTCACATTTCCATCACTTTTAGTCACATTTTTGCTGCTCTTAGTGGCGTTTTAGTCACTTTTGGTCACATTTCTCTTCCTCTCACTGTTCTCTCATGACTTTCTCTCCGTCAGCCTCTCGTCTCGTCTCTTTCTTCTAAATCTCTCTGGGGGGATTCGGTCTTGGATCTCTGGATAGTCCTTGGTCCCGGTCTCGGTCTAAGTTAAGCCTGTTAGCTCTGGACTCCACGCCGCGACTGAAGCTGAAGACTATTTTCAGACGGACCTGAGGCTGCGGCCGGGGAAGTAAACACGGACGAGACTTTAAAGAGTCCAGAGCCAGAGAAACAGACAGAATGATGCTAGCTTTAACTTTAGCTTTAGCATTTTTGATGCTTATTGTCACGTTTAGTCGATTATAGTCATGTTTTGTCGTTTTTAGTCATGTTTTTGTTGCTTTTAGTCACATTTTTGTCACCTTTTGTCACGTTTTGTTGCGTTTTAGTCACTTTAAGTCACATTTTTGTCACTTTTAGTCATGTTTTGTTGCTTTTAGTCACATTTTTGTCACTTTTAGTCACATTTTGGTCCTTTATAGTCACATTTTTATTACTTTTAGTCGCATTTTAGTCACTTATAGTCCTATTTTCATCGCTTTTAGATGCATTTTGTTGCTTTTAGTCATGTTTTGTTGCTTTTAGTCACATTTTTGTCACTTTTAGTAACATTTTGGTCCTTTTTAGTCACATTTTTATTACTTTTAGTCGCATTTTAGTCACTTATAGTCCTATTTTCATCGCTTTTAGATGCATTTTGTTGCTTTTAGTCATGTTTTGTTGCTTTTAGTCACCTTTTTGTCACTTTTAGTAACATTTTGGTCCTTTTTAGTCACATTTTTATTACTTTTAGTCGCATTGTAGTCACTTATAGTCCTATTTTCATCGCTTTTAGATGCATTTTGTTGCTTTTAGTCACGTTTTAGTCACTTATAGTCACATTTTCATCGCTTTTAGATGCATTTAGTTGCTTTTAGTTATTTTTTTGTCACTTATAGTCACATTTTTGTCACTTATCTGACCCGGTCTCGGTCTAAGTTAAGCCTGTTAGCTCTGGACTCCACGCCGTGACTGAAGCGAGACTTTAAAGAGTCCAGAGCCAGAGAAACATACAGAATGATGCTAGCTTTAGCTTTAGCATTGTTGACGCTTATTGTCACGTTTAGTCGATTATAGTCGTGTTTTGTTGTTTTTTGTCGCTTTTAGTTGCAATTTTGCTCTTTTCAGATGCGTTTTTATCACTTTTAGTCACATTTTTGTTGTAATTTTGTTTGTTTCAGGCATATTTTTAACGCGTTTGGTCGCTTGTGGTCGTATTTTGTTGTTTTCTGTCGCTTTTAGTCACATTTTTGTCACTTTTAGTCGCGTTTTGTTGCTTTTAGTAATTTTTTAGTCTCTTATAATCACATTTTTGTCACTTTTAGTCGCGTTTAGTTGCTTTTAGTCATTTTTTTAGTCACTTATAGTCACATTTTTGTCACTTATAGTCACATTTTTGTTATGTTTAGTCACTTTAAGTCACATATTTGTCACTTTTAGTTACATTTCTCTTCCTTATTGTCACGTTTAGTCGATTATAGTGGTGTTTTGTTGTTTTTTGTTGCTTTTAGTTGCAATTTTGCTCTTTTCAGATGCGTTCTTATTACTTTAAGTCACATTTTAGTCTAATTTTGTTTGTTTCAGACGTATTTTTGCAGCGTTTGGTCGCTTGTGGTCGTATTTTGTTGTTTTCTGTCGCTTTTAGTCACATTTTTGTCACTTTTAGTCAGGTTTAAGTTTGAATTTTGTTCCTTTCAATCACGTTTTTGTTGCTTTAAGTCTCGTTTTAGATGTGTTTAAGTTACTTGTCATGTTTTAGAAGAAATTTTCTTTGTATCACATTTTAGTCACTTTTTAGTTTAGTTTTTAGTTATTTTATTCCTATCAGACGAGTGTTTGTTGGTTTCAGTCGCTTTACGGTGCATTTCTGTTGCTTTAAGTCACGTTCTTGTCATTTTCAGTCACATTTTAGTTTAATTTTTTTCCTTTTCAGATGCATTTTTGTCTCTTTTAGTCGTGTTTTGTCATTTTTGTCACTTTTAGTCAGGTTTAAGTTTGAATTTTGTTCCTTTAAATCACATTTTTGTTGCTTTTCATCTACTTTTTGTCACCTTTAGACGTGTTTAAGTTACTTTAAGTCATGTTTTAGTAGACATTTTGTCATGTTTTTGTCATTTTCAGTCACATTTTAGTTTAAATTTTGTCCCGTTTTTGTCTCTTTTAGTCGCTTTTAGTCGCTTTTTGTCACTTTGTCAGGTTTAAGTTACAATTCTGTTCATTTCAGACACGTTTTGGTCACATTTAGCTGTGGTTTTGTTTTTTTTAGACACGGTTTTGTTTGAATTTGTTGCCGAGATGAAGACTTGGACTGATCCAGGTCCAAACCAGTATTAAAGCTGGGTTCAAACTCAACTCCTCAATTCCTAAAGTAAACTTGATTTTGTTCTCTTTTAATCCAGGTTTAGTCCAGGTGCTTTAGTTAGTTAATTTCCTCCTCAAATAAACCAAGACTAAACCAGGACCAGTGAGAACAGGTTTAAAGGTTTAAATCAGGCCTAATCCAGGTCAGATTACTGAAATATTGGGGCTTGTGAGCAGGAATTAAATGAAAATAACACAAAAAAGTGTTATTTATTGTCAATTCCTCACTGTTGTGTACTTTCTATGGATTTTGGCCCTTGTTTTCAAAATGGTTGCTATGGTAACCGTTGTGTAATACATAATATTTGTTGCTCAACCAGGAAGTGACATTATAAACTCTACACAAACTGAACAAACTGAACAAACGTTTAGTCAAATCTGAAACAGAATCACTGTGTTTTGGTGTAATGTGTCGTCTAATCTGTCGCACAGACTTTAACCCGGAGCAGGTGGGAGGGGCCTGTTGCCGTAGTGATTCACTCTGGAGGAAGTGAAGCAGGTTCTACGCCAGGTTTAACCCCGAAGTGACCTCTGGATTAGGTTTGGATTAGGTTTGGACTGGGTTTGGATTTTTAAAAAATATTTGTGTCACATTTTAGTCACTTTTTAGTTGCAATTTTGTTCCTTTCAGATGAGTTTTTTTGGTTTCAGTCGCATTTTTGTAATTTTTGTTGCTTTCAGACACGTTTCAGTCGCTTTACGGTGCATTTCTGTTGCTTTAAGTCGCGTTTTAGTTTACATTTTTTCAGGTTTGGATTAGGCTTGGACTGGGTTTGGATTTTTATTTTTAAATGTTTCTGTTCAGTTCTCCTTTAGATCTGATTTAGTCCTTTTTTATGTTTGGACTGGGTTTAGATTTTTTTTTAACGTTTTTGTTTAGTTCTCCTTTAGACCTGGTTTAATCCTTTTTTATGTTTATGTTTGGACTGGGTTTAGATTTTTTATGTTTCTGGTTAATTCTCATTTAGACCTGATTTATTCCTTTTCATCTTTGGGTTTGGACTGAGTTTAGATTATTTAAATGTTTCTGTTTAGTTCTCCCTTAGGCCTAATTTATTCCTTTTTATCTTTGGGTTTGGACTGGGTTTAGATTATTTAAATGTTTCTGTTTAATTCTCTTTTAGACCTGGTTTAGTCCTTTTTTATGTTTTGCACATTCATAAACGCAGAGACACAGACCTCACACAGACGTGTTCTTCTCTTTTGTCTGAAGGGATTCTCCATCAGGACGTTCTTCAGATTCATTTGGACAAATTTAGTCAAATGTCGTGTTCAGCAGCGATAAATCGAAAGAATAGAGTTTAGATTAATCAGTTAGCAAAAGGATTGTTAGCTGTGGCACAAAATCCTGTTATAAACGCAGGTCTAATCCAGATCTAAACCCAGGTATAATCCAGGTCTAAACCCAGTTCTAAACCCAGGTATAATCCAGGTCTAAACCCAGGTATAATCCAGGTCTAAACCCAGGTATAATCCAGGTCTAAACCCAGGTATAATCCAGGTCTAAACCCAGGTATAATCCAGGTCTAAACCCAGATATAATCCATGTCTAAACCCAGGTATAATCCAGGTCTAAACCCAGGTATAATCCAGGTCTATACCAGGTTCTAAACACAGGTATAATCCAGGTCTAAACCTAGGTATAATCCAGGTCTAAACCCCAGGTTTTATCCAGGTCTAATCAAGGTTTTATCCAGGTCTAGTCCAGGTATAATCCTGGTCTAATCCAAACTCTAAACCCAGGTCTAATCCAGGTCTAAACCCAGGTATAATCCTGGTCTAATCCAAACTCTAAACCCAGGTCAAAACCCTGGTCTAATCTAGGTCTAAACCCAGGTCTAATCCAGGTCTCATGTAGGTCTAATCCTGGTCTCATGTAGGTCTAATCCCGGTCTCATGTAGGTCTAATCCCGGTCTAATTCCTGCAGGCCGTGCTTCTGTTCTGGTTTGTGGGTGAGGTTTAGCTCTGGGTGAACTTTGGAGCAGATCTGGGTGTGTCTTGTGTCTGAGTCACAGCAGCAGAACTCAATGTGCAGGACCAAACCTGCAGCAACACTGCACCGGGTTAATCTGACCTGGGTCTGTGTTTGACCTGGGTCTGTGTTTGACCTGGGTCTGTGTTTGACCTGGGTCTGTGTTTGACCTGGGTCTGTGTTTGACCTGGGTCTGTGTCTGACCTGGGTCTGTGTTTGACCTGGGTCTGTGTTTGACCTGGGTCTGTGTTTGACCTGGGTCTGTGTTTGACCTGGGTCTGTGTTTGACCTGGGTCTGTGTCTGACCTGGGTCTGTGTCTGACCTGGGTCTGTGTCTGACCTGGGTCTGTGTCTGACCCGGGTTTGACCTGGGTCTGTGTTTGACCTGGGTCTGTGTTTGACCCGGGTCTGTGTCTGACCCGGGTCTGTGTCTGACCCGGGTTTGACCTGGGTCTGTGTTTGACCTGGGTCTGTGTTTGACCTGGGTCTGTGTCTGACCCGGGTTTGACCTGGGTCTGTGTTTGACCTGGGTCTGTGTTTGACCTGTGTTTGTTTTTGACCTTTTTGTTTTTGACCTGTGTTTGTTTTTGACCTGTGTTTGTTTTTGACCTGTGTTTGTTTTTGACCTGTGTTTGTTTTTGTTTGTTTTTGACCTGTGTTTGTTTTTGACCTGTGTTTGTTTTTGACCTGTGTTTGTTTTTGACCTGTGTTTGTTTTTGTTTGTTTTTGACCTGTGTTTGTTTTTGACCTGTGTTTGTTTTTGTTTGTTTTTGACCTGTGTTTGTTTTTGACCTGTGTTTGTTTTTGTTTGTTTTTGACCTGTGTTTGTTTTTGACCTGTGTTTGTTTTTGACCTGTGTTTGTTTTTGACCTGTGTTTGTTTTTGTTTGTTTTTGACCTGTGTTTGTTTTTGACCTGTGTTTGTTTTTGTTTGTTTTTGACCTGTGTTTGTTTTTGACCTGTGTTTGTTTTTGACCTGTGTTTGTTTTTGACCTGTGTTTGTTTTTGACCTGTGTTTGTTTTTGACCTGTGTTTGTTTTTGACCTGTGTTTGTGTTTGACCTGTGTTTGTTTTTGACCTTTTTGTTTTTGACCTGTGTTTGTTTTTGACCTGTGTTTGTTTTTGACCTGTGTTTGTTTTTGACCTGGGTCTGTTTATGATCTATGTTTGTTTTTGACCTGTGTTTGTTTTTGTTTGTTTTTGACCTGTGTTTGTTTTTGTTTGTTTTTGACCTGTGTTTGTTTTTGACCTGTTTGTTTTTGACCTGTGTTTGTTTTTGACCTGTGTTTGTTTTTGACCTGTGTTTGTTTTTGTTTGTTTTTGACCTGTGTTTGTTTTTGACCTGTGTTTGTTTTTGTTTGTTTTTGACCTGTGTTTGTTTTTGACCTGTGTTTGTTTTTTACCTGTGTTTGTTTTTGACCTGTGTTTGTTTTTGACCTGTGTTTGTTTTTGACCTGTGTTTGTTTTTGACCTGTGTTTGTTTTTGTTTGTTTTTGACCTGTGTTTGTTTTTGACCAGTGTTTGTTTTTGACCTGTGTTTGTTTTTGACCTGTGTTTGTTTTTGACCTGTGTTTGTTTTTGACCTGTGTTTGTTTTTGACCTGTGTTTGTTTTTGACCTGTGTTTGTTTTTGACCTGTGTTTGTGTTTGACCTGTGTTTGTTTTTGACCTTTTTGTTTTTGACCTGTGTTTGTTTTTGACCTGTGTTTGTTTTTGACCTGTGTTTGTTTTTGACCTGGGTCTGTTTATGATCTATGTTTGTTTTTGACCTGTGTTTGTTTTTGTTTGTTTTTGACCTGTGTTTGTTTTTGTTTGTTTTTGACCTGTGTTTGTTTTTGACCTGTTTGTTTTTGACCTGTGTTTGTTTTTGACCTGTTTGTTTTTGTTTGTTTTTGACCTGTGTTTGTTTTTGTTTGTTTTTGACCTGTGTTTGTTTTTGACCTGTGTTTGTTTTTGACCTGTGTTTGTTTTTGACCTGTGTTTGTTTTTGACCTGTGTTTGTTTTTCACCTGTGTTTGTTTTTGTTTGTTTTTGACCTGTGTTTGTTTTTGACCTGTGTTTGTTTTTGTTTGTTTTTGACCTGTGTTTGTTTTTGTTTGTTTTTGACCTGTGTTTGTTTTTGTTTGTTTTTGACCTGTGTTTGTTTTTGACCTGTGTTTGTTTTTGACCTGTGTTTGTTTTTGACCTGTGTTTGTTTTTGACCTGTGTTTGTTTTTGACCTGTGTTTGTTTTTGTTTGTTTTTGACCTGTGTTTGTTTTTGACCTGTGTTTGTTTTTGTTTGTTTTTGACCTGTGTTTGTTTTTGACCTGTGTTTGTTTTTGACCTGTGTTTGTTTTTGACCTGTGTTTGTTTTTGACCTGTGTTTGTTTTTGACCTGTGTTTGTTTTTGACCTGTGTTTGTTTTTGACCTGTGTTTGTTTTTGACCTTTTTGTTTTTGACCTGTGTTTGTTTTTGACCTGTGTTTGTTTTTGACCTGTGTTTGTTTTTGACCTGTGTTTGTTTTTGACCTGTGTTTGTTTTTGTTCTTTGTTTGTTTTTGTTTGTTTTTGACCTGTGTTTGTTTTTGACCTGTGTTTGTTTTTGTTTGTTTTTGACCTGTGTTTGTTTTTGACCTGTGTTTGTTTTTGTTTGTTTTTGACCTGTGTTTGTTTTTGACCTGTGTTTGTTTTTGACCTGTGTTTGTTTTTGACCTGTGTTTGTTTTTGACCCGGGTCTGTGTCTGACCTGTGTTTGTTTGTTCAACACGTTTCACTGCTGCATTTATTTTATTATTTCAAGCTCAAATCATTTTAATAAAATATATAAACAAATACAAAAATAATCTCTACCTTTGACAAAGTGTCCAGTGAGTGTTTTGTGAGGCTCAGAGAAGAAGAAGAGGACCTCGTAAACAGGATTAACACGTGTGAAAGAAACAAAAACACACCTGCAGCTGTGTTTGTGACCAGGAACCGTCTTAGAACAGGATTTAAACATGTTTTTTTGGCGATTTTGTTCCTTTCCATCACATTTTTATCCCTTTGGTTCCGTTTATGTCAGTTTTTTCGCTTTTGACGCTTTTTTTTTTCGCTTTAAGTCGACATTTTTGCCACTTGACGTCACGTTTCTGTCGCCTTTTGTTACTTTTTTGACACTTTAAATTGCGTTTTTGTTGCTTTTAGTCACATTTTGGTCATATTTAGTTCTGTTTTTTACGCTTTTAGTCGTGTTTTTGTCACTTTCAGATGTTTCTTTGTCACTGCAAGTTTATTCCTTTGTCACATTTTTGTCACTTTCACTCACGTTTTGTTGCTTTTAGGTATGTTTTTGTCATTTGTCATCTTCATGTGCATTTAAGTCACTTTTGGTCATGCTTTAGGTGCGATTGTGTTTCTTTCACACACATTTTTGTCTCTTGTTGCATTTTTGTCGCCTTCATATGTGTTTAAGTCACTTTTAGTTGTAATTTTGTTCCTTTCAGACACGTTTTTGTCACTTTTAGTTGTAATTTTTTTAGCTGTTTTTGTCATTTCTGTCACTTAGACGTGTTTTTGTCGCTTTAAATCACGTTTTTGTTGCAATTTTGTTCCTTTTCATCATGTTTTTCATCCCTTTAATCATATTTTCTTCACGCTTTTGTTCATTTCAGATGCATTTTCGTCACTTTTAGTCATGTTTTTGTCGCTTTCACTCAGGTTTTTGTTGCTTTTAGTCATGTTTTTGTTGCTTTCGATGCATTTTTGTTGCTTTTAATCAGGTTTTTGTCACTTTTAGTCATGTTCTTGTCACTTTCGGTCAGGTTTTTGTCACTTTCAATCATGTTTTTGTCGCTTTTGATACATTTTTGTTGCTTTTAGTCAGGTTTTTGTCGCTTTCAGTTATGTTTTTGTCACTTTCGGTCATGTTTTTGTCACTTTTGATATATTTTTGTTGTTTTTAGTCAGGTTTTTGTCACTTTCAGTTATGCTTTTGTCTCTTTTGGGTGCGTTTCATTGTCATTTTGTTCCGTTCAGTCACATTTTGCAGTGTTTCTGTGCCGCTCCACGCTCCGGTGCTGGAGTGCAGACACATTAACAGCTCTGAGCACAGTTTCAGACACTTTTAGCGCCATTTTTTATCATTTCTGTGACTTAGGCGTGTTTTTATCGCTTTAAGTCTCGTTTTTTTGTTGCAATTTTGTTCCTTTTTATCAGGTTTTTTTATCCCTTTAGTCGTATTTTCGTCACGCTTTTGTTCATTTCAGATGTGTTTTTGTCAATTTTGATGCATTTTTGTCACTTTTAGTCATGTTTCTGTCACTTTCGATGCACTTTTGTTGCTTCTAGTCATGTTTTTGTCTCTTTTGGATGCGTTT
Source organism: Rhinogobius similis (assembly GCA_019453435.1). NCBI lineage: Eukaryota > Metazoa > Chordata > Actinopteri > Gobiiformes > Gobiidae > Rhinogobius > Rhinogobius similis. Next base: position 3,136,648 of record CM033633.1, read on the forward strand.
CATTGCAATTTTGTTCCTTTCAGTCACATTTTGCTGCATTTCTGTGCCGCTCCATGTCTGTGTGATCAGCTCTTATGCCGTACTTTAGTCACTTTTAGCACCATTTTTGGTAATTTCTGTCACTTAGACATGTTTTTATCGCTTCAGGTCTCATTTTTGTTGCAGTTTTGTTCTTTTTTATCATGTTTTTCATCCCTTTAGTCGCATTTTCTTCACGCTTTTATTCATTTCAGATGCGTTTTTGTCACTTATGGTCACGCTTTCGTCACTTTAAGTCATGCTTTTATCGCTTTTAGTCATGTTTTAGTCACTTTCAATGTATTTTTGTTGTTTTCAGTCAGGTTTTTGTCACTTTCAGTCATGTTTTTATCGCTTTCAGTCATGTTTTTTGTCACTTTTGATGCATTTTTGTTGCTTTTAGTCAGGTTTTTGTCTCTTTCAGTCATATTTTTGTCGCTTTTGATACATTTTTGTTGCTTTTAGTCATGTTTATGTCAATTTAAGTCATGTTTTTATCACTTTCAGACATGTTTTTGTCACTTTTGATGCATTTTTGTTGCTTTCAGTCACGTTTTTGTCACTTTCGATGCATTTTTGTTGCTTCTAGTCATGTTTTTGTCACTTTTGATGCATTTTTGTCGCTTTTAGTCATGTTTTTGTCACTTTCAGTCACGTTTTTGTCACTTTTGATGCATTTTTGTTGCTTTTAGTCAGGTTTTTGTCTCTTTCAGTCATATTTTTGTCACTTTCAGTCACGTTTTTGTCACTTTTGATGCATTTTTGTTGTTTTTAGTCATGTTTTTGTCACTTTCAGTCACGTTTGTGTCACTTTCGATGCATTTTTGTCGCTTCTAGTCATGTTTTTGTCGCGTTTCATTGTCATTTTGTTCTTTTCAGTCCCATTTTGCTGCGTCTCGGTGCCGCTCCACGCTCCGGTGCTGGACTGCAGACACATTAACAGCTCGGAGCACAGTTTGGGTCGTATCTCCTGTTTCCGTGCCTCTTGTTTCCGTCAGTTCCTGTGGAGTGGCAGTGAAGCCTCTGTGAGCTCAGATAACGCTGCACCCACATGTCACGCTGCCCTTTTCTGTTTCCTGCGCTCATCTTTTCCACTTCCTGTTGTCAATATCTGAACCTCCAGCCAACGACGGACGGGTCAAACGTGCAGGACAGAATGTACGGCTCGTGAAGAGTGGACAAAACGGCAAAAATGCATGTGTGGCTGGATCTTTGCCCTGTTCAGTCATGATTTTGTCGCTTTCGATGCATTGTTGTTGCTTTTAGTCAGGTTTTTGTCACTTTCGGTCATGTTTTTGTCGCTTTCTGACGCGTTTTTGTGACTTTTAGTTGTAATTTTGTTCCTTTCAGACACGTTTTTGTGACTTTTAGTTGTAATTTTGTTCCTTTCAGACACGTTTTTGTCACTTTTAGTTGTAATTTTGTTCCTTTCAGACACGTTTTTGTCACTTTTAGTTGTAATTTTGTTCCTTTCAGACACGTTTTTGTCACTTTTAGTTGTGATTTTGTTCCTTTCAGACACGTTTTTGTCACTTTTAGTTGTAATTTTGTTCCTTTCAGACACGTTTTTGTCACTTTTAGTTGTAATTTTGTTCCTTTCAGACACGTTTTTGTCACTTTTAGTTGTGATTTTGTTCCTTTCAGACACGTTTTGTCACTTTTAGTTGCGTTTCAATCGCTTCTTTTAACAAATCTACAGGGTTAATTTTTTTTGCCATTTTTGTCATTTCTGTCACTTAGACGTGTTTTTGTCGCTGTTTTGAGCTCAACATTCAGGTAATATTTTAAAAAAGCATCAAAATTAGCTAAAGTGCGTCTGCAAATGAGGTTCAAAACGTAAATGGACCATAAAATTACCCACAAAAGTGCAGAATTACCACTTTGTACTGTTGTTTTGGAGGTTAAATTAGACTTTTTTTTAGACTTTTAGAAGTTTTTTTGGCGATTTTGTTCCTTTCCATCACATTTTTATCACTTTGGTTCCGTTTATGTCAGTTATTTTTCACTTTAGTGGTCTTTTTTTTGCTTTAAGTAGAAATTTTTGCCACTTGACGTCACGTTTCTGTCGCCTTTTGTTACTTTTTTGACACTTTAAATTGCGTTTTTGTTGCTTTTACCCACATTTTGGTCATATTCTGTTCGGTTTTTTATGCTTTTAGTCGTGTTTTTGTCACGTTCAGATGTTTTTTTTGTCATTGCAAGTTTATTCTAAGTTTATTATTTAAATTATACACGATATACTTGATATTCTAAATGTGCAGATCTCCAAAACAACAACAGAGCGGCAAAAACACACGAAAGTCAATGGTGGGTGATGACATTTTCTTCTGTAAAAGCTAAAAACACGACTAAAATGTGAAAAAGCTGCAACGGTCTGAGAACAAACACAAAAGTCTACAACTCTGATCAACGTCTAGTTTGTATCTGAGAGCAAAAAGAAGAAAATACTACTGTACAACAACTTCTACAACAAAAAATACACACTTCTGCTGATTTTAAACCGTGTGCCTTGACGTTTTCTCAGGTTTGCTTTGAAAAAATGAATCGATAATGTGGATGTCTTGGGCTAATTTACATTTTTGGAGCGTCCCGGGCAACTCCTGCACCAACAAAACGGTTTGAAACAAGTGAAATAATCTAGTTCCATCAAATAAATCGTCTGCACTGATCTTAACGAGTCAAAACGACTGAAATTCAGATTAATATCCTCAAATCAAGACATTTTAACTCATGTAGACATTCATTTTTGCAGAGCACAGACTGAAGCCGTTGCACAATCAGCGTCGCTCGTGTTTCACAGGGACACGGCAGGTCATCTGACACGTCGTGAAAACAAACAGGGCCCAATGAGGCGAGGACGAGCCGAGGGCGCGGTGTGGGAACGGCCCGGAGCTGGACCCTGGACCCGAGTGACGCCGCGGGCCGGGAACGTGGGCCGGGACTCCAGAACAAACAGTGACGAGCGCCGGGGCACGTCACTCCATTTCACAACAACAGAAAGCACAAAAAAGACTGAAAAGAGTGTGATTTGTTCATTTCAGTCACGTTTTTGTCACTTTTAGTTGTAATTTTGTTTCTTTTTCATCCCTTAAGTCGTATTTTTGGTACGCTTTTGTTCATTTCAGACGCATTTTTGTCACTTTCAGTCATGATTTTGTCGTTTTCGATGCATTTTTGTCACTTTTAGTCATGTTTTGTCACTTTCAGTCATGTTTTTGTCACTTTTAGTTGTAATTTTGTTCCTTTTTCATCCCTTAAGTCGTATTTTCGGCACGCTTTTGTTCATTTTATTCACGTTTTTGTCGCTTTTAGTCATGTTTTTGTCGCTTTCGATGCATTTTTGTTGCTTTCAGTCATGTTTTGTCACTTTCAGTCACGTTTTTGTCACTTTTAGTTATGTTTTTGTTGCTTTCAGTCATGTTTTTGTTGCTTTCAGTCATGTTTTTGTCACTTTTAGTTGTGATTTTGTTCCTTTTTCATCCCTTAAGTCGTATTTTTGGCATGCTTTTGTTCATTTCAGTCACGTTTTTGTCACTTTCGGTGCATTTTTGTTGCTTTCAGTCATGTTTTTATCACTTTCAGTCACATTTTTGTCACTTTCAGTCACGTTTTTGTCACTTTTAGTCATATTTCTGTCACTTTCGATGCACTTTTGTCACTTTCAGTCATGTTTTTGTCACTTTTAGTCATGTTTTTGTCACTTCTAGTCATGTTTTTGTTACTTTCAGTCATGTTTTTGTCACTTTCAGTCATGTTTTTGTCACTTTTAGTCACGTTTTTGTCACTTTTAGTCATATTTCTGTCACTTTCGATGCACTTTTGTTCCTTCTAGTCAGGGTTTTGTCTCTTTTGGATGCGTTTCATTGCACTTCTGTTCCCTTCAATCACAAACAGTGACCAGCGCCGCGTCCCGTCACTCCATTTCACAACAACAGAAAGCACAAAAACGACAGAAAACAGAAAGTCTGACATGTCGGGAATCAGAAAGAGTCAACGTGTGGAGGATTTACTGAAAGACGATGTCGCTAAAATAATGTAAACCCCTGATTTTCAACCACAAAGTGTCCTGATTTGAGTAAACAGAGTCACAAATGTGGATGTAATAGACGCATTTACCTGTTTGTGCGCCTGTTTGTGTGTCCTGAGCAACTTCTGCACCGAGAAAAGAACACAAAACCATCCCTGCTGCCAAAAGTAAAGAACAGAAGGCGGCACAAGCACTATTTGGCTCATTATGTACTAGAGTTTTAGCTAAATTAACTGATTTTATCATGTTTTTGTAGCAGGTGGTGGGCCTTTGAAACCCAAAAAGTGCCAAGAGAGTCTGGCTGCAGACCTTAACCAGGAGGCGCCTTCACCCACAGGTCCAGAAGTACGTTGCACGGACGAAAATAGTAATAAAAAAAAAAGGTTACGCCGCACACTGCAAAAAGGGATTATCTAACTTAGTTAAATTTACTTGAATTAAGCAAATTAATCTTAAAAGTCCAATTTTAAGATCTTTTCACTTGACAGGACGACTTCAAATTGACATTATTTGACTGGTTTTAAGTAAACTTGATTAGTAAAATAATCTTATTCCACTGGCAGATAATTTCACTTAAATTAGGGTAAAAAGGTCTTATTTTGAGTTTATTTTTCTTATTTTTTGACAGGCCTTTTACTTTTTACTGACCTAAGTAAGAGGTTAGTAAAAATATGTTTAAAAACAATCAGAAAACATTCAAACTGAACGAAAGATTGACAGTTTATGGAAATATTGAAAGCACTGCAAATCAAAATATTGAACATTATAATCAGAAAAAAAAACAGTTTGAAAAAATTAAAAACTTGAAAGAAAGACCACATGCATCACTCATTCATCTCATTACATTCACAAACAAAGCCCCTCCATCCACCACTTCTTCATAAAATGTCCACGTCTTCCACACAAACAAATACGATTTTAAAAAGCTCCAGCTCCTCCTCGTGTTCTTCATCGTCAGATTCCAGTCTCATCTTTATTGACGATGGATCTATTTCTACAAATTCACATTAAATTTGCGATTAACAGTAAACTTCAGCCCTAGTTTTTCAGAACATGTGACTTAAAACTCCACTTCAACACCATTAACATTAGACATTAGAAGCGATAATATGTTGTAATATCTAAATAGCACGATACAAATTCTAATCATCACATTTTGTTAAGATTAATCAGCGGAGAGACTAATATTTAATTTAGTTTCTACCTAATTATAAATGAACAAGAAGAGGAATGATTGAATTAAAAACATAAGGTGCCGTGTGTTGATGTTGGTTATTTTTGACACATCCGGGCTCTGGTAGGGCCTCTGGGTTAAGGTACGGGTCACGTGGGCGCCTCCTGGTTAAGGTCTGTGGAGAGGCGCCTCCTGGTTAAGGTCTGTGGAGAGGCGACTCTGGATTAAGGTCTGCGGAGAGGCGCCTCCTGGTTAAGGTCTGCGGAGAGGCGCCTCCTGGTTAAGGTCTGTGGAGAGGCGCCTCCTGGTTAAGGTCTGCGGAGAGGCGCCTCCTGGTTAAGGTCTGCGGAGAGGCGCCTCCTGGTTAAGGTCTGCGGAGAGGCGCCTCCTGGTTAAGGTCTGCGGAGAGGCGACTCTGGATTAAGGTCTGCAGCTAGAGGCCTCTCAAAAGTGCTGCCACATCGAAGATAAACCGTGCTGCTTTAGACGAGAACCAATAAACGACTACAACGTTTACTTGAGGAACTTTTAAACTAAATTGTTCTTTAGATTTCTGAGTCATATTTGAGTCATATTTATGAGCCTTAAACTACAGGCGTTCATGTTTAACCAATGAGCCGTTTAACCGTGACTAAACTCACGTCCGGTTTAATATTTTGCCACGTTTAATTATTAGCCTTGTTTAATTACTGTAATATGCAAATTAGGGCTGGACGATACAACAAAAAAATGATTATTATGATTTTCTTGGGTCAGATCATGATTTGATTTTATCCCGATTTGTGTTCACTTTGTTTTTTTTCTGTTGCCTTTAACAGAGCTGCACCATTTAGGACAAATATCTAATTGGGATTTTTTGACCAATGCGATTAGATTTGCTATTTATGAAATCAAATTCACATTTTAAACACAAATTTGTCGTTTTTATTTGCGTTTTTGTCACGTTCAGTTGTGTTTGTCATATTTAAACATGTTTTTGTTTTGTTTTTTGTCGCTTTTTGGTCATGTTTTGTTGCATCGAGTCACGTTTGTTGTTTGTTTTTGTCACAATTGAATGCATTTTTATCGCTTCTGGTCGCTCTTTTGTCGCTTGTACAAATCCAAACTACAATGTTAGCCGTTTTTATTCAAATCAAAGCAATACATTTTGTTGTTTGTGGAAGAAATGTGCCTGTTTGTATCCTAAACAACAGGAGAGGTGAATCACGACACGAGGATTTCACAAAAATAGCAGATAGTCATAGGGACGAGCTCGCGATTCGATTTTTATCACCGTATCGCCCAGACCTAACGCAAATGTCCCACCAGAGGGCGCCGGAGCCAGCGTTTCACACCAGTCTCATGTATCTCACTTTAATGCGGCATCATAAATATTCACCTCCAGGAGTTTAAAGCACTTTTCACCAGAGCGCTAAAGCTAACAAACATTAGCATAAATGCAGACAAGGAAAAAGGCTGAAAGTAACAAAAACAAGGCTAAAAGTGACAAAAACATGACTAAATTGACTTAAATGCGACTTAGAGTTACAAAACATGAAAACTCTTCACATCAGTCTCATGTTTCTTGCTTTAATTCAGTCCCAGCGTCATAAATATTCACCTCCATGAGTTTAAAGCACATTCACCAGAGCGCTAAAGCTAACAAACATTAGCATAAATACAGACAGGGAAAAAGGCTGAAAGTAAAAAATCAAGGCTAAAAGTGACAAAAACATGACCAAAAGTGACCAAAACAAGGCTAAAAGTGACAAAAACATGACTAAATTGACTTAAATGTGAATAAAAAGTGACCAGATTACGACTAAAAATTACAAAATATGACCAAAAGTGACAAAAACAAGGCCAGAAGTGACAAAAACAAGGCTAAAAGTGACAAAAACATGACTAAATTGACTTAAATGCGACTTAAAGTGACAAAACATGACAAAATGCGACTTAAAGTGACAAAAACTCTCCACATCAGTCTCATGTATCTCACTTTAATTCAGTCCCAGCGTCATAAATATTCACCTCCATGAGTTTAAAGCACTTTTCACCAGTGTCTGAGCCCAGAGCGCTAAAGCTAACAAACATTAGCATAAATACAGACAGGGGAAAAGGCTGAAAGTGACAAAAATAAGGCTAAAAGTGACAAAAACATGACTAAATTGACTTAAATGTGAATAAAAAGTGACCAGATTACGACTAAAAATTACAAAATATGACCAAAAGTGACAAAAACAAGGCCAGAAGTGACAAAAACAAGGCTAAAAGTGACAAAAACATGACTAAATTGACTTAAATGCGACTTAAAGTGACAAAACATGACAAAATGCGACTTAAAGTGACAAAAACTCTCCACATCAGTCTCATGTATCTCACTTTAATTCAGTCCCAGCTTCATAAATATTCACCTCCAGGAGTTTAAAGCACTTTTCAGAGCGCTAAAGCTAACAAACATTAGCATGCTAACGGTGCACGTCCTGCTTCTCGTAGAATAAAACGCTCTACAAACAGACGCAGAGTAAAAGTTGTGGTCTCATTTCACCTGAATAGATGCTTTACATTATGTCTGAGCTGGAGAGACACAGAGTTTACTTTATTTCATGCAAATAATCAGGAACACGGACCACACAGCGAAAAAAACGTATATCTAGCCTCACTTAAAATGACTTGAATTTACCATTTCTATCTGGATTGAAGTAGATTTGACTCAATGAGATTTAATTTCTTACGTGATGCAGAATAATTCACAGATTTCAAGGTATTTCTGCCTGATTTAGTGATAATTTAGCTTAAAATAAGACAATAAACGTGCCAATGATGTAAGTAAAATAATCTTAACCCACTGAATGATAATTTATTAATTGAAACAAGTCAGAAACAGGTTTAAACAAGTAAAATAATCTAGTTCCATCAAATAAAGACTCTTAACGAGTCGAAACGTCTGAAATTAAGATGAAAATCCTGAAAACAAGACACTTCAACTCTTGTTGAGTTTTGCGGTCTAGTTCTGCTTTTCCCGTTTCACAACAGTAAAAACAGTAAAAAAAAAGTACAGCCCCTTTAAACATCTGTAAACAGCGGCGGCTCGTGGTGTGTTTGTGGGGAATGCGCCTTTATAAAACTTGAATTCTGTCGTTTTTCTGTTTGAGCAAAAGTGAGAAAAATGTGTTGAAACGGCTCTTGATCCCGAGCGCTAATCCCACCGAGCTAAACTTCGATATAAGACCATTAACTTCACTCCACAAACAGCTCTCTGATTAGGTTTGAAGCTGAAATAAATGTCGTTTTGCTCCGAAGAAGAATCAGCGACAGAAGCTGCAGCCGAATCACAAAAAATGCATCGGAAAAATGACAGAAGTGAATCAGGGCAGGGCCGTCGGAAAGGGGGGGGTAAAGGGGGCTGGTTCCCCGGGGCCCACTTTAGAGAGGGGCCTCAAAAGAATGTGATTTTTTTTTGTTTCTCACAGTTGCATTTTTCTACGCTTCAATCTATTCTTTGTCGTAATAATATATAATGTTTGATTAAAGTCGTTGAGAGACTAAACACTGGAGCTGGGATCCTTTAGTCGATAGTGTTTCAGTCGACTATTTGTTTTCTTTGCATTCAACAAAATTCTGTCGCAAAAACGAGAAGATTTGGAGTAAATCTCTATTTCTAACATAAATACACTGTTTACTTGTACTTTTCTGTGTAAATTGTTATTTTGCATGAACTCCAGGGCAGTTTGGGTCTTTTTTATTTTTGCCACGCCCCTTTTTAGTCGACTAATCCAGTGGTTCCCAAACTTTTCTGGCCAGGACCCCCAAAATAGCCATGCAACCAACTCGGGACCCCAAAGTGAGAAGAAAAATAATTCCAAGTGTCAAATCAGGTTTAATGTTGGTTATTTGAATAGTTTATTGTCTTATTAGAGCCTATTTCACTAAATGATACTGTGTTTAATTAGAAAAATAGAGCAAATACAGTTTCATATTTCTGCAAATTAGATCTTGAAATCATCTCGTGACCCCCACTTTGGGAACCGCTGGACTAATCGGTCGATGGGGCGGGTCTTTAGTCGACCAGGAATTTCTTTAGTCGACGACAGCCCTAATAAATAAATACAGTTATGTGTGACATCAGGGTCCCTCGAACCTTTAATAAAGAGGACAATCACGGCTCACAAATGAACCAAGATGTTCACAAAGAAAATAGTGATTATACTTTGCAGTTTGTGTATTTTCAGAGAACAGAACTGTGTCAAGATGTTTATAAAATGCGGTTAAGACAAATATATTTCAATTTCCACTGTGACGGTTTGTACCTGGGGCCCAGTATTTGGTGATATGACCCTGGAGGGCGGGGCTTCACGGCTGTAATCTAAACTACCAGCCTCGTCTGTAAGTCCAGCTTTTGTACGAGTTTGTTGTCAAAATACGTCCAATAACTACGTCTGTGAAAACGTACACACTTTACACTTTCGCTGCTTGAGTTTTTTAACGGAAAATGCACATAATTCACGTTTTGTAGATGATTTTACACAAGAACGTCAATCGAAACATGTCAGTCAACAACAAAAACATACAATAGCGACGTAAATGCATGAATTATCTACATATTTTTCTGGGGTTTGAACCAATGACCAGCAGCTTCAGACTGACATTCAACGCCACAGGGTTCAGAAGCATCGAAAACCAGACAATAATCCACTAGAAAACTGTCTCGAAACTAGATTCTAGAACGATCTGGAGCTGAAACAAAACTACAATGAGTTTAATAAACGTTTAATAAAGAAACTTCTGTTATTATTGTTTGCTGTAAATGTCGGTTCACATGAAAGTCGGCACGGGACGATATTGAACTTTTATGTCACGATTGTCACGGCCAAAATAATTGCAATTAACGATAATATCACGACAGTTATTAAAATAGTTGACATATAAAGACGTTACTCTCTCATTATAAATAACTTCTGACATATTTGTAGTTTATTTTAAGTGAAAACAAACTCGATCTAGAGGAAAACATAAAGGGTACGTTGCTTTTTTTCTCGTTAAAAAATGGCGATTATCTTTGTTGGCGATTATCACGATTATTAAACAAAATGTAGCACAAACGATTATTGTCTTCCCTTTTCATCACGATAAACGATATTATTGTTTATTCTAAAACCTTCGACTAAAACAGAGCATTTTTTAATAAGTTTGGGATCAAAAGGTGAGTATTTTTGTGACAAAACTAGAGACAAACCCAGCGAAAGTCAAACCCACAAACAAAACGATGCAGTGAAACGACGGTTAAAGGGCCCCTGACAGGTCAGACACTCATTTGACAAAAATGCAGTTAAGATAAATGTGTTTCAAATTGTGTTAAAAATTTCAGTGCGGTTTAGCAATTTTTTAGGTTTTTTTGTCTTACTTCCTGGTTGTAAATGATGACGTCACACTAGGAAATTACCATAGCAACCACACAGTACACCGGGCCAAAACTCATCTAATGTCACAGATTGCTTTATTTTACAAATAAAAATACACGTTAACACCTTTACTTTATTGAATTCTTGTATAAAGGGTCAAAAAAAGTAATTTATTTTGTGTAAATTATGCATAACCTTTGTCTCCCACAGTGTGATGTCATCAGTTTGTTCACTTCCTGTAATTTTGAACAGATTTTTCAACTTTTCTCCACAAACGGCGGCTTGATTGGTGTAAAACTATAATTTATATTTACAACAAGTATTAATACACTGAATAAAGTCAAAATTAGAAAATCATGAAAAGCTGTCACACGCCCTTTAAGTCGTTTTTACACAAAATATGACACAAACAGCCGAAAATACAAGTATGATTTCATCTGAGTCGACTCTAGCGCCCCCTGTTGAGCCGCTGTCACGGCCTGGAAACAACAACGTCCTGAATTCCAGACGGAGGCAAAAGTGACGAGATTTCACTGGGATTAACCTCAAAATGCGGTTAAGATAAATATATTTCAATTAATATTAAAATACTTCACAAATTGTATCACGGTTTTTTTGTATCACAATTTTTTTGTTTTACTTCCTGGTTGTAAATGATGACATCACACTGGGAAATTACCATAGCAACCACACTGTACGCGGGGCCAAATTCATCAAATGTCACAGATTTTTTTAATTTTACAAATAAAAATACACTTGAACACCTGTATTTTGTTGAATCAATGTTTAAAGAATTTTTTAAAAAGCATAAATGATGCGTAAACTTTGTCTCACATCAGTTTGTTTACTTCCTGTTATTTTCAACACATTTTTCAACTTTTCTCCACAAATGGCGGCTTCATTGTTGTAAAACTAAAATGTATTTGTACAACTGGTGTTAATACAGCAAATAAAGTCAAAATTAGAAAATCATAAAACCTGTCATAGGCCCTTTAAGTGTTTGTACAAACCATAGGGTGTGTATTTTCTAGTAAAAACGAATTAAAAATAAATATAAAAACTGAATTTTCTGGGATAAATGATGCCACATCTACATTCAGTCTCAGTGTCTTAATATCAGGTCTGTGCTGCACCAAAATGTTAGTTATTTAGGTTTTACAACAACGTCCTGAATTCCAGACGGAGGCAAAAGGCAAAAGTGACGAGATTTCACTGGGATTAACCTCAAAACGTCACAAAATATGAGAAATCCACGTTTAACACTGGATTTTACTGCATTTGCTGAACATTTAAAGCTCTTTACGACACACACTTTGCATTTTTGACGAAGGAAAAGCCTGATTTTTAGATTTTACTAAAACATTTACGGTGGATCTTAAGCAGCTTTCTTTCCTGCTCAAACCTGTCTCCAAAAACACTTCAATAAAACACGGAAAACTAAACATTTTACTTAAAGTGAGACGCTGCAGGTGAAACAGGAAAAAATATTACATTTAAAGACATGAATGTTAAACTTTTCCTGTTGTTTAGTCTCATAAATGTAAGAAAAAAAAGTATTACAAGTTTTTCATCGTGTCATGTTTTCATGTAGAAATCAGCCATTTTATGCACCGTAAACCCCAGTACAGTATTTTCCGCACTATAAGGCGCACCGCATTATAAGGCGCATAGAATAGAAGCTCCAGTAGTGGCTGTGGTTGCGGCTCAGTATTGATCCATATATAAAGTGCACCGGATTATAAGTCAGTTTTTTGAGAAAATTGAAAGCTTTTAGGTGCGCCTTATAGTGCGGAAAATACGGTAAGTTCGGTGAACTCAAAAATGATGTGGTAACTGATTACAAAATAAAATTTGAGTTTCATAATTTTTAAGTTCAGATCAATGTAAAAGTTCTATAGTTAACAAATGTAAAAGTTATGCATTCAAGATACTTAACATTTATAAATATATTTTTCTCTACTTGTTTATAACTCAATATTTTTATTTGAAAATGTAATATTTTTAGCCTTGAACAACATAAATTATATAGTTTGAATAAACTTTATTATTGTGACCTAATGTATTAAATAAGTTATAATTTCATTCTGCTGATAAAAGACCCAGTAATGAAAATAAGGACATTTATTTAAAATATACTTTTTGCCCACATTAAACACATTCAACATTAACGATGAAAACAAAACAAAAATCCACATATTTGTGACATTTAAATCTGAAAAATGGACAGAACCAGGTTTAAATTTCTTGGTTCATTTTGTCACATATTAGTTATAAAAATGTACAGAGAGGATTTGGATTTATTATTTAGTTTTTAAGTAAACTAGATCTGACTGAAAATTGTCCTAAACATTCAAATTCCACCTCATTTTTTTTCTTAAAACTTCAATAAATCAGTTTTAGAATCAGATATTTAAAAATCCTTGTTTGGTCTAAATGTGTTGAGTCCAGATTGTACAGTTTGTGTGGATCTACTTTATGATCTTTATGTCTCGAGGGACAAAAATGCATTTGAAGAAAACAATGTCAGAGAAATCTATGGATGAAGTGGATTCAATGGAAGAATCAAACATCAGGAGCAGATTGGACACGATTGTTATTTCCACATGAAAGACATCGATGTGTGAGAGAGAAAACTGGCCAAAAAACTAAAAAATTAAGAAAAAACTGAGCCTTGCCTGTCGAGTCTCGCCTTAAACGCAGCTCTTTTCCTTTCACACTCCGTCACTTTCCAGCCCTGAAATAAATCTAAGCCTAAAACAAACCAAAAACGTCCCCAAAGCCGTGCGTAAAACCGCGCAAAGCCACCGCGCGACAACAGCCACAAACCCGGCGCGTAAAACCCGCTCGAACACGGACCGCTCCGCTCCGCGCGCACCGCACGTTCAGTTGGGATTTTGTTCCTTTTTTGTTCCTTTAACTCGTATTTACGGCCCGCTTTTGTCCATTTAGGATGCGTTTTTATCACTTTCAGTCACGTTTTTGTCACTTTTAGTCATGTTTTTGTCGCTTTCGATGCATTTTTGTTGCTTTTAGTCACGTTTTTGTCACTTTTAGTCATGTTTTTGTCACTTTTAGTCATGTTTTTGTCGCGTTCTATGCATTTTTGTTGCTTTTAGTCAAGTTTTTGTCACTTTTAGTCATGTTTTTGTCGCTTTCGATGCATTTTTATCGCTTTCAGTCACGTTTTTGTCACTTTTAGTCAAGTTTTTGTCACTTTTAGTCATGTTTTTGTCACTTTCGATGCATTTTTGTTGCTTTCAGTCATGTTTTTATCGCTTTCAGTCATGTTTTTATCGCTTTCAGTCACGTTTCTGTCACTTTCAGTCGCGTTTTTGTCCCGGTGCCTCTTACCGTTCCGGTGCGACCTGCGAGCCTTGACGCACGCCGCGCAGACGACGCACAGCAGCGCGCCGAGCAGGAGGAGACACTTGTGGAGCGCAGCCATTCCGTCCGGAGTCCGCGCGTGGAGAGGTCTGTGCGGGGCGGCGCGCGGGGCTCGGCTTAAAGCGGGAGGAGGGCGCGCCGCTTCCGCCCGGAGCCGGTGACGCGGCGGCGCGAAGTGAAAGCGGAGCCGGCGCCAAGTCCCGCCTTTTGTCACGGAGAGACATTATCAGAGCAACGATAGATGTGACCGGGTCAGAGGAGGAGAAGAAGAAGAAAGAGGAGGAGGAGGAGGAGAAGGAGGAGGAGGAGGAGAAAGAGGAGGAGGAAAGAGAAGGAGGAGGAGGAAAGAGAGGAGGAGGAGGAGGGGGAGGAGGAGGAAAGAGAAGAGGGGGAGGAGGAGGAGGAGAGAAGAAGAAAGAGGAGGAAGAAGAGAAGAAGAAGAAGAAGGAGGAGGAGGAGAGGAAGAAGAGAAGAAGAAGAAGAAGAAGAAGAAGAAGAAGAAGGAGGAGGAGGAGAGGAAGAAGAGAAGAAGAAGGAGGAGGAGGAGTAGGAGGAGAAGAAGAAGAAGAAGAAGAAGAAGAAGAAGAAGAAGGAGGAGGAGGAGAGGAAGAAGAGAAGAAGAAGGAGGAGGAGGAGGAGAAGAAGAAGGAGGAGGAGAAGAAAGAGAAGGAGGATGAGGAGGAGAAAGAGGAGGAGGAGGAGAAGGAGAAGAAGAAGGAGGAGGAGGAGGAGGAGGGGGAAGAGAAGGAGGAGAAGAAGGAGGAGAAGAGGAGGAGGAGAGGAAGAAGAGAAGGAGGAGGAGGAGGGGAAAGAGAAGAAGGAGGAGAAGGAGAAGAAAGAGGAGGAGGAGGAGAAGAAGAAGAGAAGAGGAGGAGAAGAAGAAGAGAAGAAGAAGAGGAAGAAGTAGAAGGAGGAGAAGAAGAAGAGAAGGAGGAGAAGAAGAAGGAGGAGAAGAAGAAAGTCTTAAAAGAGACGCTGCAGGTGAACAGGAAGAGAACTTAAATTTAAAGATATCAATGTTAATCTTCTCCTGTAGTTTAGTCACATAAATGTAAGAAAAAAATGTTTTCATCACGTCATGTTTTCATGTAGAAATAAGGCATTTTATGTAAAAAAAAACAGACAAAAATCCACAGATTTGTGACATTTAAATCTGAAAAATGGACAGAACCAGGTTCAAATTTCTTGGTTCATTTTGTAACATATTAGTTATAAAAATGTACAGAGGGGATTTAGGATTTATTATTTAGTTTTTGAATAAACTAGATCTGACTGAAAATTGTCCTAAAAATTCAAATTCCACCTCATTTTTTGACTTAAAACTTCACTAACTAATTAAGTTAATTAGCATCAGATATTTAAAAATTCTTGTATGGTTTGGTCTAAATCTTGATTGTACAGTTTGGTGTAGGATCTACTTAAGGCTGATCTTTATGTCTCGAGGGACAAAAATGCATTTTAAGAAAACGTCCTTTGAAGTTACAAAGTCCCAGAGAAATCTATGGATGAAGTGGATTCAATGGAAGAATCAAACATCTTCAGGAGTCGATGTTGAAAGAACAAACAAACCAAAAAAACAAAAAATTGAATAAAGTGGCTTTTGAATGTGGAGTCTGGCCTTAAATACTGAAAGAGTTTAATCAAACCATAAAACATTTTCAATAATAAACATAAACATCATTCAGGAGCAAATGAGCCGTGGCTTCGTCCCAGGGTTTGTCGGTTTGTTTTGCTTTTCTATTACAAAGAAATCTTAAAAGTGAACTTTGAAAGTGTGTAATATAATATGTGTGAGACGAAGTGAGCTCTACACTCATCTTGTCCCTTTGTCTGCACACACACACACCTCACACACAATACACACAATATAAGTTACTGCTAAGCTACACCATAGAACTATAATAAAACCTGGAAGATGAATCCAAGATGGCCGCCCTGTTTATCCCTATGGAGTGAGCTCATTGGCGCATGACCCCAAAAAAGTTTCTTACTTCCGCATTTACTTCCTGATACGGAGGCGGCCATCTTTGTTTTACTTCCTGAAACGATGGCTGCCATCTTTGTTTTACTTCCTGATACGATGGCTGCCATCTTTGTTTTACTTCCTGAAACGATGGCTGCCATCTTTGTTTTACTTCCTGATACGGAGGCGGCCATCTTTGTTTTACTTCCTGATACGATGGCTGCCATCTTTGTTTTACTTCCTGAAACGGAGGCTGCCATCTTTGTTTTACTTCCTGAAACGATGGCTGCCATCTTTGTTTTACTTCCTGAAACGATGGCTGCCATCTTTGTTTTACTTCCTGATACGGAGGCGGCCATCTTTGTTTTACTTCCTGATACGGAGGCTGCCATCTTTGCTTTACTTCCTGATACGGAGGCGGCCATCTTTGCTTTACTTCCTGATACGATGGCTGCCATCTTTGTTTTACTTCCTGATACGATGGCTGCCATCTTTGTTTTACTTCCTGATATGGAGGCTGCCATCTTTGCTTTAGGGCGCCACATGACCACAATCCCCCACTTCATATAAAAACGGTAATTTAGGTGATTTTAGAAACGGTAGAAAAGAACATTTCCTTCTATTTTATTTAAATACCGATAATAATTCAGTCCTGTCTGCAATTATAATGTGCAATTATAGAAAAAGGCTGGGCCCAAGAGGCTGCAGTACCTCACACGACCACTAATCAATCTGGGACAACAGTCAGAGGGGGCGTGTCTTATCCAGTTCATTTAATACATCCATGAGCTACACTCACATATCCCGGGTCTTGTTTGTGTTAGTCTTAGTTAGTTTGTTCAATTCAGTACAATTCATTTAATTCAGTGTTCATTTAAAAACCACACTTGGACATTTCAGTTTGACAATTTATTAATTTTCCATTGGTTTAAAGTATTTTGTGTTCAGAGTTTCTTTCCTGCTTACCTGGTCCATGTGGTGAAGGATAAAGGGAGAGCCGCCCTCCTGTTCCTGCTTTTAAACTCTGTCCCATCACCAGAAGGTACTATCTGGAGAGGGGGTTTCCTACTGTTTAATCAGTCTTTCGTAGATCCTATAGATTCTGTTGTTGAAATTGATAACCCTGTGTTATTATTTACTGTCTGGGCAGATATTTTAATGATTCTGGTTGGTTCTGTAATTGTAATTTGTAAATTGTACTGATGTTCACAGTTCCAGTTAAGTGGACTAGGCCAGTTGGATTGGCCTGACTATAGAAGGCAGGTGTGTGACTCATTTGAGAGATTTTTGTCTGACCTGTAAATACCTGGGTGGCACTGTAAATAAAATTGCACTTTTTTGACTGGAATTGCCTCCGAGCCTCTCTTCCCTGCCATTTTAGCCACTCAGTGCTACACTACTTCACATGTGCAGGCGCAATTAAAGATGCAATTAGCAATAATTTGATTTAAAGGTCCCATATCATGCAAAATGGACTTTTCAGAGGTTCTAACCTTCCTCCAGTGCTATTTGGGCCTCGTATGTTGTGCCCAAAGTGGTTTTTTGATTGATTCCCTCATGTTTTCACTAGAGAACTGTCTTTTCCGTCCCCCTCGGCTGAGCAGCAGACGGGGGCTCCTCACTAAGATGACGCGGTGTTTAAGCCACGCCTCCAGGAAGAATAAAAACAGCTAATGCTAATGCTACACAGTAATTACACGATGGATACGACAGATAGAAGAGTTAGCTTGTTATTTACCAAACGGCACGTCCGTGGTTGAGGCCCTGGAGCACGTCAAACTCCAGGTCAGATCCAGGACGTAGGACTCAGCACGACGCACCGTCAGGACCAGAAAATGTTTATTCAGTGTTTGTGTATCGCTGTTTACCGGAGCACACGGCGCATGCACCATCTCCACTACAGGGGAGGCACGGGTTGGGCGGGGGAGGCAGTCTGCTCTCTGTTCGGGGGGGTCAGATCTCAGAGTGAGCTGTTTGCTTTTGCAGGAGGGGGGCCAGTCCAAGAAATGGGTGTTTTTTGTAAACTGTTATGTTATGGATATTACACAACGAGAAAATGTATCAACAAAGCCCTTAGGACAGACTGTGTGAAGGGAAAAGAGCAGGATATGGGACCTTTAAACTGGAGCAGATGAAGCTGCAGTGTGTGGTGTCTGTGCAGCAGGACACGGCACCAAAGATGATAATAATAATAACAATAATAATAATAATAATAATAATGCATTATACTTATACAGTGCTTTTCACTTAAAGGACAAATATTCATTTTTCATTTTATTCGACTTTAAACCTGCTCATGTTTTGAAACAACAAAAGTTCATTCATGAACATTTTCTCCGTCGTCTGTAACGACACGAGTGCATCCAGCCAGCAGATGGCGCCCAGCGCTTACATCATCACTTTAACAGAGGCTGTGATGCCGTTGCTGTGGCGGTGAATGTTCCGTCATAAAAACACACCTGAGCGTCAAACACACGTCCTGCTGGACTTCGATCAGTGACGATGTTTCAGAGCGTCACGTCCTCTTAAAGTGACAGCACCGCTCTTATCCTGCTGTGATAGCATGACTGAGTAAGACATGTCCAAACTCAGGCCCGGGGGCCAAATGCGGCCCTCAGACCCATTTTTCTTAGCCCTTAGGCGTCCTGGTGAATATTGTCTTCAGAAGTACATTTTTACAGCTGTTGTAACGACTGGTGGATCAAAAAATAATGCAGACTTGAATAGTTCAAAAGTACAGGATTTATTGAGGAAACAGGACAGCTGGATACTGGACCGAGGAGCACAGGTGAGTACTGGAGTGGCGGAGTGGAGCAGACTGGACCGAGGAGCACAGGTGAGTACCGGAGTGGCGGAGTGGAGCAGACTGGACCGAGGAGCACTGGAAAAAACAGACAATCCAAGATGAGGAGAATCCACTTGGAACATTACTGGAAAAATCAAGGAACAAAAGGCCTGGGTGTTCACCACGAATGTAGACTGAACGATCTGGCAGGGTGTGGATGAATGAGCCGAGTCTTTATACTGCAGAGGTGTATGCTTGATTGGAGATGGGTTGCAGGTGAGTAGTGGGAGGAGCCGTTGAAGGTGGTGCAGCATGTCTATTCTCCGCCCAGCTCCAGACAACACAGATGGGAGGGGGAGAACACAGGAATCTTGACAGTACCCCCCCACTAAGGGACGCCTCCTGGCGGACCACCAGGCTTGTCAGGATGGGCAGCATGAAAGTCTCTGACCAGAGCAGGGTCCAAAATAAGAGACCGGGGAACCCAGGAGCGTTCCTCCGGACCATACCTCCCAGTCAACCAGGTACTGCAAACCCCTACCCGTCGGCGCAGCATCAAGAAGCCGACGAACCGTGGAAAGCCGGGTGATCATCCACAACCCGGGCGGGAGGAGGGGGAACGGCCGGAGGGCACAAATCACTGGTAACAACTGGCTTTAACTGGGACACGTGGAAAGTGGGGTGAATACGAAGAGCAGAAGGCAACTGAAGGCGCACAGCAGAAGGACTGAAAACTTTGGCAATCTTGAAGGGGCCCAAAAAACGAGGAGAGAGCTTCCGGGAATCAGTTTTAAGAGGAATATTTTTCGAAGATAACCAAACTGACTGACCCGGTTGGTACTGAGGAGCAGGAGCGGCGGTTGTCAGCTGCTGCCTTGGTTGTGGCTGTAGAGCGATGAAGCGCTGCCCTGGTCTTCTTCCAAACACGCTGGGCAACGCTGGAGATGGTGCTGGACTGAGGGCACTGCCAAATCCACCTCTTCAGATGGAAACAGTGGAGGCTGATAACCTAGAGAAGCTTGAAAAGGGGACAGACCAGTTGCCGAGCTAACCAAAGAGTTATGGGCATATTCAATCCAGGGTAAGAAGGTGCTCCAGGTAGATGGGTTAGATGCAGTGACACAGCGCAGTGCCGTCTCCAAGTCCTGATTGGCACGTTCAGTTTGCCCATTAGTCTGGGGGTGAAAGCCAGATGTAAGGCTGACTGTCGCACCCAGACCTTCACAAAAAGAGCGCCAAACTTGGGAGGTAAACTGAGTTCCTCGGTCAGAAACAATGTCCAGTGGTATACCATGGAGCCTGAAAACATTGTTAGTTATGCAGTCTGCAGTTTCTTTAGCTGTGGGCAGTTTGGGCAGAGCAATGAAATGAGCAGCTTTAGAAAACCGGTCTACGACGGTGAGTATGACTGTATTACCTTGGGACGGAGGCAGGCCGGTAACAAAGTCCACTGCTATGTGTGACCATGGGCGTTTGGGAACAGGCAGAGGTTGGAGCAGACCGGAGGGTGGAGAGTGGGAAGCTTTGCCCCTGGCACATACTTGGCAGGCCAGAACAAAGGCTCGTGTATCTCTGTCCATAGTTGGCCACCAAAAATAACGCCTCAGGAGAGAAAGCGTCCGGTTGACTCCAGGATGACATGAGAATCGCGAACAATGAATCCATTCCAGCACTTTTGAGCGGGCAGCATCTGGAACAAATAAAGCACCAGGAGGACCATTACCTGGATCAGGCTGAGTGCGCTGTGCTTCCCTGATGTGATTTTCAATGTCCCAACTTATTGCAGCGATCACACGGGTGGATGGAAGGATAGGGTCTGGAGCAATGGGCCTCTCTTCCTGGGAGAACTGGCGGGAGAGTGCATCGGGCTTGACATTGCGAGAACCTGGACGATACGTGAGAGAAAAATTAAATCTACTAAAGAAGAGTGCCCACCGGGCTTGCCGTGAGTTTAGGCGTCTTGCAGATTGTATATAAGCCAGGTTTTTATGGTCTGTCCAAACCAAAAATGGAAGCTCAGCCCTTCCAACCAGTGGCGCCATTCTTCCAGTGCGAGTTTCACAGCAAGAAGTTCTCGATTCCCCACATCATAATTCTTTTCTGCAGAAGTTAATCGTCGAGAGAAAAAAGCACAAGGGTATAAACGATTGTGTGGGTCAAACCTCTGAGAGAGCACTGCTCCAACTCCTGTCTCAGAAGCGTCCACTTCCACAACAAACTGGCGTGAGGGATCAGGTTGACGCAGGACTGGGGCAGATGTGAAGAGATCTTTCAGTGTGGTGAAAGCGGACTGGGCTTCAGGAGTCCAACAAAACTGCTTGGAAGGAGAGGTAAGTTTAGTCAAGGGTGCCACCACACGGCTAAAGTTCTTAATAAACCTCCGATAAAAGTTTGCAAAACCAAGAAATCTCTGTAGTTGCTTTCTGCTACTTGGTATAGGCCAATCTGCAACTGCTTTCACCTTCTCCGTGTCAGCCTTCACCTGCCCACTTTCAACAACAAAACCCAAAAACTGACCTTACTGGTGTGAAAATCACATTTTTCAGCTTTCACATAAAGCTTGTTCTCGAGTAGTCTTTGGAGGACCTGCCGCACATGCTGCTCGTGTTCCTGTGGAGTCTTCGAGAAAATAAGAATGTCATCCAAGTACACAAAAACGAAACGATTCAGAAAATCACGCCAATACATCATTGATTAGTGCTTGGAAGACAGCCGAGCATTGGTTAAGCCAAATGGCATGACTAAATACTCAAAGTGCCCCAGTGGTGTGTTAAAAGCTGTCTTCCACTCGTCTCCCTCCCTAATGCGTACTAAGTGGTACGCATTCCTAAGGTCAAGTTTAGTGAATATGGTGGCGCCATGAAGAGGTGTGAAAGCTGAGTCAATGAGCGGTAATGGATACTTATTTTTGACAGTGATATTGTTTAGGCCCCTGTAGTCAATACACGGTCTTAATGTTTTGTCCTTTTTGTCAATCTAAAAGAACCCTGCTCCCACAGGTGAGGAAGAGGGTCGGATAATACCAGCAGCTAGAGAGTCTCGAATGTAGTGCTCCATGGCCTCCTGTTCAGGTCTTGAGAGATTGTAGAGGCGGCTGGAAGGCAGAGGTGCACCTGGCAGGAGGTCAATTGCACAATCATATGGTCTGTGGGGAGGGAGAGATAGAGCTCTACTCTTACTGAAGACCTCTCCCAGATCATGATACACACTGGGCACGGAAGAGAGGTCAGGCTTGTCCTCGGAAGTTGGCGTTGGGACGGAGCTCCCTCTGATGGCGACAGAGCTGAATGAAGACAATTTGCATGGCAAAAGGTGCTCCACTCAGAAATCTGTCCACCGGACCAGTCTATGATTGGGTTGTGTTTGACTAGCCACGGATGGCCTAAGATCAGTGGTGTGATGGGGGCAGAGATGACAAAAAACTGTACTTTCTCCTGATGATTACCAGACAAAACTAGAGAAATTGGTTCAGTGACATGTGTTAAATTCCTGGCCAGAGGTTTTCCATTCAGAGCTAATGCGGTCAATGGTTTTTTCAGTGGTTCCAGAACTATGTTAGCCTGCTCTGCCACCTGCTGGTCTAAAAAGTTCTCCTCTGCGCCCGAGTCAATAAGAGCTTGAATAGGCAAAGTCACACATTTACAGCAAAGTTTAGCGGGGATCTGCCGTCTAGTCTTCTCTGGGAGATTGTCTTGGCCCACCAGTACTCCCAGACCTACTGGTGAGCACGGTCTTTTGGGCGAACTGGACAGGCTGCGAGGAAGTGACCTTTCTCCCCACAGTACAGGCACTCACCGGCCTGGCGGCGTCGTAGCCGCTCCTCAGGAGTGAGCCGTGCTCGGCCCAATTGCATAGGCTCCTCTGTGGAGGGTGGTGTGGATGGGGATATAGCCGGAAGTGGAGGGAAGTTGGGTTGTAGTGCTGGACCTGGGCGCCGGGTAGCTGAGGAAAGAGAGCGTCTGTCTCTTTGCCGACTTTGAAGACGGTTATCAATCCGATTAGCTAGGGAAACCAGAGACTTGAGGTCAGCCGGGTCATCACGAGAAATTAGTTCATCCTTTAATTTATCACTTAGGCCTTTGACAAAAACAGCTTTCAATGCATTGTCGGTCCAATCAACATCCGCAGCTAGGGTCCAGAATTCAATTGTGTAGTCTGCAACAGATCTTGAACCTTGAGAGAGATTCAACAAGCGCAGAGAGGCATCAGCTTGATAGTCAGGATGGTCAAAAACAAGTCTTAGTTCCTCCACAAAGTCCTCAAAACTGACTTGATCAACAGGAGTGTGAGAAAACTTAGCTTCGGCCCACTGAAGTGTTCTGCCCCTCAATAATCCACACATGTAACGAATCTTAGCAGAATCAGAGGTAAAAGATGCAGGACGTTGTTGGAACACTGAGGAACACTGGAAAAGAAAACCACGGCAATGGCTCGGCTGACCTGTGAATGGTTCCGGGTCTGTGCATCGGGACTCCAAGGGGCGAGCAGAAGAGATTGATGCCGTAGCAAAGATGGGTGCAGTAGAGGTCGGAGACTGGAGAGTGAGCAGGGCCGAAACCTGGCTGGTTAACTGAGAGACTTGTTGAGCCAGGGCTTGGTTGCTGTCAAACAGAGACCGGATACTTTGTTCATGCTGGCCAATCATGATGCCTTGATGTGAGAATGCTCGATGTAAAGTCTGGTTAGTTTCATCGTCTGCTTGATCCATGTTGGCCAGATCGTTCTGTTGTAACGACTGGTGGATCAAAAAATAATGCAGACTTGAATAGTTCAAAAGTACAGGATTTATTGAGGAAACAGGACAGCTGGATACTGGACCGAGGAGCACAGGTGAGTACTGGAGTGGCGGAGTGGAGCAGACTGGACCGAGGAGCACAGGTGAGTACCGGAGTGGCGGAGTGGAGCAGACTGGACCGAGGAGCACTGGAAAAAACAGACAATCCAAGATGAGGAGAATCCACTTGGAACATTACTGGAAAAATCAAGGAACAAAAGGCCTGGGTGTTCACCACGAATGTAGACTGAACGATCTGGCAGGGTGTGGATGAATGAGCCGAGTCTTTATACTGCAGAGGTGTATGCTTGATTGGAGATGGGTTGCAGGTGAGTAGTGGGAGGAGCCGTTGAAGGTGGTGCAGCATGTCTATTCTCCGCCCAGCTCCAGACAACACAGATGGGAGGGGGAGAACACAGGAATCTTGACAACAGCACATTTCATCTACATCTTACGTTTTCTACAATTCCAACCTAAATAACTAACATTTTGGTGCAGCACAGACCTGATATTAAGACACTGAGACTGAATGTAGATGTGGTGGAGCTTAAAACATCAGATAAATGCAGCTTTTTTGAACCTTTCGCGATTGATTTGTGGCCCTCCGCTTGGTCTATATTTCAATATGTGGCCCTCGATGGAAAAAAGTTTGGACACTCCAGGTGTAAGAGCTAGGCGCCATCTGCTGGCTGGATACACTCAGTGTCATTGACCACAACTGAGAACAATTTTCATTATTTCATAATAATTTTTCTTTTTTGTTCCAAAACACGACGTGTCAAACTGAAGACACTCAAGAGCAACGGCTAAAAACAACATGAAAACACATATATGTCCTTTAAAATATGACGGATTGTACTGTTATCACTACGTGTTAGATACGTTGTGTATGTGGACGTAGATCAAGCCAAACTCGGTTTTCACGAGCCAGGAATCTGAGCGTCTTGCTCCTCTATTGTAGTCTTTTACACAGCTTACAATTGTGGCGTGAAAAGCTCGAGTGAAACTGTAAAACAAACAGAAATACATTGTACATTAGCTTTCTAATATACCAAATAAATAAATGCACCAGGGAATAGTTGCTAAACTAGAGACAAACAAAAATAGCATTACATTTTCATGATCTTTGAGACACAGGGGGAACAGTTTGAACATCTACAAGTAAACTTTCTGTAACACATTTTTCCTCTGGCTGCTTCCTGTTTCAGCTACCCACAATGCATTAACCTGGCCTTCAAAATAAAATACAACTAATCCAATACTGAGAGCAAAGTAATTATTTTTACCCTGTGGCTGTTGTTTAGCATGAGTAGAGACATATTTATTACAAAATTATAATCAACTGTCCTTTGCTGTGTTCTTTAACCCTTTACTAAGACACTTTTAACTGTGGGCAGAACACGGATCATTGTGTATTTTGGACGTTTTAAAGTGAAATGTTTCTATATTTTTGAGAGAAAGAGAAGAAAGAGCGACAAATGAAATAATATGGTTTAATATGACACGTTTTTAAGGTGTTTTGTTATTTGCAGCTTCTGGACACAAAACCCACAAAAGTACATTTGGGCTCGTTTGTCACACGGTGTAAAATAAACAAACGTCTTCATAAAGAGAGGAATGTTTGCGGAACCTGTTCAAATGTGTGTTTTGGCTTTGACTTCAGTTTATTTCACTGAAGGGTTTGCTTTGTTTGGTTTTCTGCATAAACGGCTCACTTTGGTCCAGGTCCAGTGAGCGTAAAGTGAGCGTAAAGTGAGCGTGCAGTGAGCGTGTTCTGGGCCTGGTTCACGCTGCAGTCGTTGGTTCACGCTGCAGTCATTAACCTTTCAGCTGTTCTTCTCGTTGGACTCGGCTGAAGTGTGAAGGAGCGTCAGCAGACAGGAATGTGCCGGCTTTAGTCACCGTCTGCTTCACCAACACATTTATTTAACCCATCGAGATCAAACAAGGGGCATTTAAGAACAAAAAACAACTTCTAGACGAGTTAAATGGTCTAGATTTGATCTTAATTTCAGACAATTTGAGTAGTTAAAATCAGTTCAGACTATTTATGTGATGGGACAAAATTATTTTCCTTCCTTCGAACCATTTCTGATTTGTTTTAAGGTGAGACTCTACAGGAAAAACAATTTTTTTCCACTTTTTTTGGGTCATTTTGCTCTGAACATAATCGACTTTCAGATGGAAACAACACACGGACTATAATAAGGTAAAAATGTGAGTTAGTTCTGCTTTAAAATGAAGTGAAAACTAACATTCTGTATAAGAATATCTTATTATTTCAAACTTGAATCGTTAAGATTCTGCAATGCATTGTGATTGGTCAGAATGTCACATGGTACGGGACGTACGCTCCGTAACCTGTTGTATAAGCTCCACCTGCCTGTTCACCCATATCATTGCAAGCTCCGCCAGTAAAGTTGAATTATAACGTGATATGGTCGTACTGACTTTTATTGTACACACGATACATTATAACATACAAAAACAGAACAAAAACCTCTGAGTGAAACGCGCTCACATGGCCGCAGTTCAGTTCGGAGAGAGTTCCAAGTTGTGGGAGCAGCATAACAGAGCTATTCTCCCAGTGAGTCTGAACCAGAGGGACTGACAGCTGTAAAAGTGGGCAACACTCCAGAGAATAAAGAACGCCCTCGTTAAAGAATCCTGGTCTAATTATTTCTGCTGATAGTGAGACACTTCCTGTTGTAAATATTTATTGTAGTTTATCATGAGTCAAATATTCTGAGAAAACGACAGGGACACAGGGAAAAAAAGTGCAATCTCAAATAAAATAATTGACAAGTGAATTAATGAAGCTGAATTATCTTGATTTTGTTCCATTTTTGAAGAAGTACATTTTGTTCTTATTTAGTGCCGTAGCATTTATTTTTCTAATTTCAAGGAGAAAATGCTTTGCTTATTTTAATTAAAACAACATAGATCACATTTTAAAGCAGTCAAAATATACTCAGTACCAGATAAATACGACTTATTTATTAATGTGTGTTTATTTCAGGCGAGTCATTTATTTCCATGAAGTTGCCGTCGTTAAAGTTTCATCCAAAAGTCCAAGGACCACATTTTTCTCACAGTTTAAAGCCCATTTTCGTGGCATTGGTTTGTTCTTTTGTCGATAAAACCTGTGGTAAATGTGTATCGTCGTTTTTAAGTGACATTTTGTGAAAAAAAGGGAATAATTACAAGTAAACCTGCAAAATACAGACAAATTACGCACAAGAAGCACGTTTTTCTGACCGTTTGAACATCCGTATCACAAAATAAAGCTGTTTTATTATTATTTTTATTTGTTAAATCTAAACTATTGTGTAATTTCGTCCTGTTTTGGCCCTTGTTCACTGTGTGCTTTTGTGTTCCAGAGTGAATTGGCAAAACAATGAGCAATAAATTACAGCAACGCAACACAATTTATAAAAAAAAAAACACTCAGATTTCTGTGCGACGTGTTCAGGGAGCACAAGCTTAAAGGGGCTGCACCTTTTTTTTTTTTGTTCATGTGATAAAGTTAAGTGTACACAGCAACAAATGTACACCTCGTCAAGCTTAAAATGACTTGAATTTGCGATTTTGATCTGGATTTGAGAAGTTTTGACTCAGTGACATGTAATTGTTTGTGTGATACAGAATGTTTCACTGGTTTCAATGGTATTTCTGATGATCCTGCGATAATTTAGCTTAAAATAAGAAAATACATTTGTCAGCGGGTTTAGTAAAATGATCTTATAAATAGGAAGCAGCTCTGGAGGCTCCGGCTCCTTCAGGCTGAGCTCCATTCACTTCCTGTGACACTGGAGCCTTTACTCTGTAACTGTTTCAGTCAAACTCACATCTGGAACTAAAATGTCCGTCTGACTCACTCCACATGATCCTGGTGTTTTTTTCTCGTTGGTTGTTCATAAATCAAGTTATTACAATAATAACTGACCAATCAGGTGCTTCCTTTTCACTCGTGTTAGCAACAGGTTTGATTGACAGCTAGCGCCGCACGTTGCTGCCGTCTCCTCCCACCGAGGGGCGGAGACCGTTAGCAACCTCCTCCTGATTGGTCCGTGTGGTCGACACGATACGCACTCGGATTTAAATATGGAGTCTGGCTCCACTTTAGCCGCTATAACTGTTAGCTCCACTTTAGCCTCTATAACTGTTAGCTCCACTTTAGCCGCTATAACTGCTAGCTCCACTTTAGCCGCTATAACTGCTAGCTCCACTTTAGCTGCTATAACTGCTAGCTCCACTTTAGCCGCTATAACTGCCAGCTCCACTTTAGCCGCTATAACTGCTAGCTCCACTTTAGCCGCTATAACTGCCAGCTCCACTTTAGCCGCTATAACTGCTAGCTCCACTTTAGCCGGTATAACTGCTAGCTCCACTTTAGCTGGTATAACTGCCAGCTCCACTTTAGCCGCTATAACTGCTAGCTCCACTTTAGCTTCTATAACTGCCAGCTCCACTTTAGCCGCTGTAACTGCTAGCTCCACTTTAGCCGCTATAACTGCTAGCTCCACTTTAGCCGCTGTAACTGCTAGCTCCACTTTAGCCGCTATAACTGCTAGCTCCACTTTAGCCGCTATAACTGCTAGCTCCACTTTAGCTGCTATAACTGCTAGCTCCACTTTAGCCACTATAACTGCTAGCCTCGATGGGCTTCATTTAGCTGGAGTCAAACGCTATGACGTCACAATCCCACAGTCCATCGATATGTGTGGTCTATGATTGAAGCAAGTCAGAAACGGTTTGAAACAGGTAAAACAATCTAGTTCCATCATATAACGACTCTTAACTAATCCTCAGTCAAAAAAACAGTCAAAACGTCTGAAATTAAGATAAATATCCTGCAGTCAAGACTTTTTAACTCATGTAGAAGTGCATTGGTTGCTGTGTAAATGTAAGTTGTTTATTCAGATGAAGATGAGGCCAGCGCCGTCGGAGTCTCATGATGGAGCGTTTTAATAAACCTGAACTGGCTCAGGGCTCAGGGACGTGAAAAGCACCATCGATTTTCTGATGTTCTGTTGGTAAAACAACCATCGAGTCCCGGGACGACACCAGGCTGTGGCTTTGGGCTTCACACAAACAAACTGAACCAGGAGCGCTCACCTCAGGAGGAGAGACCTGTTCAGAGTGAGGGAGTGACAGGTGCGGCCCTGCAGTGATGTGGGTTCTGTATCGGACTGTTGTGGTGAAGAAACATGGATGTATTAAATGAAGTGGATAAGCCCCGCCCCCTCTGTCTGTGTCCCAGATTGATTAGTGGTCTTGTGAGGTACTGCAGCCTCTTGGAACCAGCCTTTTTCTAAAATGTCACATTATAATCACAGACAGGACTGAATTATTATCAGTATTTAAATAAAATAGAAGGAAATGTTCTTTTCTACCGTTTCTAAAAACACCAAAATTACCGTTTTTATCTGAAGTGACGTCACACAAACATGTGTGAGTCACATGAACGAGCGTCGGACGATACAAACAGAAGCTCGTGGAAAAGGCTCGACTAGAGACACCTGTAAGTTGTATTTTATTTCATTTCAGACGCTTCACGTGTGTCTAACATGAAGAACACAATTACAATCACACAAGCTAACGCTAACACAAAGACCTGCAGCTGCTGGTCGTTCACGTCCCTCAAAGCATCATGGGGGATTGTGGTCACGTGGCGCCCTAAAGCAAAGATGGCCGCCTCCGTATCAGGAAGTAAATGCGGAAGTAAGTAAGACTAGTGCTTTACTTGGTCTGCAGGGGGTGCTGTTCTGTACTTAAACGTAATTGGGTGCAGGATCCAGGCTCAGACCTGGTCCAGGCTCAGACCCAGTCCAGGCTCAGACCCGGTCCAGGCTCAGACCCGGTCCTGGTCCAGGCTCAGACCCGGTCCTGGTCCAGGCTCAAACCCGGTCCTGGTCCAGACTCAGACCCAGTCCTGGTCCAGGCTCAGACCCAGTCCAGACTCAGACCCGGTCCAGACTCAGACCCGGTCCAGACTCAGACCCAGTCCTGGTCCAGGCTCAGACCCGGTCCTGGTCCAGGCTCAGACCCGGTCCTGGCTCAGACCCGGTCCAGACTCAGACCCGGTCCAGACTCAGACCCAGTCCTGGTCCAGGCTCAGACCCGGTCCTGGTCCAGACTCAGACCCGGTCCAGGCTCAGACCCGGTCCTGGTCCAGGCTCAGACCCAGTCCAGACTCAGACCCGGTCCAGACTCAGACCCGGTCCAGACTCAGACCCAGTCCTGGTCCAGGCTCAGACCCGGTCCTGGTCCAGACTCAGACCCGGTCCAGGCTCAGACCCGGTCCAGGCTCAGACCCGGTCCTGGTCCAGACTCAGACCCGGTCCTGGTCCAGGCTCAGACCCGGTCCTGGTCCAGACTCAGACCCGGTCCAGGCTCAGACCCGGTCCAGGCTCAGACCCGGTCCAGGCTCAGACCCGGTCCTGATCCAGACTCAGACCCGGTCCAGACTCAGACCCAGTCCTGGTCCAGGCTCAGACCCGGTCCTGGTCCAGACTCAGACCCGGTCCTGGCTCAGACCCGGTCCTGGTCCAGGCTCAGACCCGGTCCAGACTCAGACCCGGTCCTGGTCCAGCCTCAGACCCAGTCCTGATCCTGGTTTCACAGAGACAGAATCGATCACAGACACATTTCCAAACATGAACAAAACAAAATGAAGTCTCTTTGGTTTTCACTTTTGAATTTTAAAGTTCAAGCCGCTGGTTTTTCTTCAGAACAGTCCGGGCCCGACACTTTTGCAGATCAGAGGTCCAGAGGAAGTTGATTAAAAGTGTTTTTGAAGCAGATTTTGCTCCGGCAGAAACAGCCTCAGGGGTTTTTTATTGTTTGATTCACAAAAGGAAAAAGAGAAGAGCAGTGTTTTAATCAGAGGCTCTTGTTCTGTCGCTGCTGAGGTCAGAGCCGGTCGCCTCTAATGAACACGACGTCCGCCCTGGAACATCACCATTTTACATAAACACTGAGGAAACTGTTCAATCTAAAGCCAGGACTAACACATAAAGGACTCAGCTCTGGACGATACGGTGATAAAGATGGAACCGTGAGCTCTTTTTGTGACGTAACACTGTAGTTTGGATTTGTACAAACTCAAACAAGCGACAAAAGAGCGACCAAAAGAGAGAAAAAAGTGTTTGAAACCGACAAAAACGCACAAACAACAAACACGACTCAGTGCACCAGAACACACACGTGTGGTTTAAAGTGTGAACTGTTCAGAAAATATTCTGAACATTTGAAGCTTAATTCTGTACTATAAATTTGGGTCATATTTACATTTCTGTTTGGACTTGATTATAGTTGTATTTTTATGGTGCACCAGGTCCATGCGTCTCAGTCGCTGTAATCGATGGCACGCTTTTGTTCAAGCTGTTTGTCAATGTTTTCGCTGTAAAACTGACCAGAGCTCGATGAACACGATCAATGCCCCGAGAACGAGAGAATCCATCACCGAGTCTGGACCTGGACCTGGTCTACAGGAGGACCTGGTCTACAGGAGGACCTGGACCTGGTCTACAGGAGGACCTGGTCTACAGGAGGACCTGGACTACAGGAGGACCTGGACTACAGGAGGACCTGGTCTACAGGAGGACCTGGACCTGGTCTACAGGAGGACCTGGTCTACAGGAGGACCTGGTCCTGTCACGTTCATATTGAGATGATGTGTTCTGGTGGACGTTGTATCTTTAGTTTGTTCTAACGGATGAATATAATGAGTTATATTTTAATGGCGCTTCCCAAACTGTGGTCCACAGGTTTATATAAAGTCCAGGAGACATAGAACCGGGTCGTATCATTCTGTGTTTTGTAAATGTCTGTGTCGCTTTAACAGATGGAAAGGAGCATGTTTTACCCTGACTTTCCCTCTGATCACGACCACTAGGGCTATCCGTGAGGGAGACCGTTCGGGGCCCCAGTTCACCCGATCGCCCACCAGGTGGGTGATCGGGTGAACTGGGGGCAAAGTAGCCCGTTCAGAGGTGCCCGCATTGAGATTGAGAGCACTTGGGCTACTTTACCGTTCATTTTGGAAGCCCGAAGGAGTTCTTTCCCCCAGACCACAGAGGTCTGTCAAACATTAATGAAGTGACACATTCACAGTCGCACAGGTAGATTCCACGGCAAAAGAAAATTAATTTCTGTGAACTGAACAAAAGCTTTCTGAGCTTCACACAAGACGTGTGCCGAGACAGAGAGGGGGAGACAGAAAGGGGGAGACAGAGACACCACTCAGACCTGGAGGTGAGGTGTTCATGGAGAATATCAGCACCAATAAGAATCAACACCCGCCACTGTCAAGAAATAATAATACAATGAACAAGAGCCGTCGTCCTCCTGGGCTCAGACACACGCCTCTGTCTTTCACTTTCACTTTCACTCGTCCCATTCACTCGTCCCGTTCTGCTGCCGGGAAACAGTCCTTGACCTGAAGTGGCCCTCTCTCTGGTCCACTCTGCGCCGACAAAAAACACAAGGATGAGATTGTAAGTGTCATTTGGGCCTTTAGAGAGAAGACGATTCGCTGCTCATCAGAGTCGCTTCTTCATCTGACAGAGAAACGGTCCAGTTTGTCTGAGCCACGGGACGGTCCCAAAGCACATGGTCCACATGAGTCTCTCCAGCGGTGGGTGTTTCCATGTGAACAATGAGCACTTTGACATCGACTTATGAAGTGACATGGCGAGCTTTTCCAACAGAGATCTTTCCAAACATATGTGCACTTCAAAAAAAGAATTTATAGACGAGTTAAAATGTCTAGATTTCTGGATATTACAGTTGATTTCAGATGTTTTGACGTGTTGGGGTGCACGGTGGCAGAGCGGCTAGAGCTTCTGCCTCTCAATAAGGAGATCGTGGGTTCGAATCCCAGACCACCCCAACATCGTGGTTTCGAATTCCGAACCACCCTAACATCACACGATCTCTCTGGGTGGAGTCTGCATGTCCTCCCCGTGTTACCGTGGGTTCTCTCCAGGTTCTCTGGCTCCTCCCACCGTCCAAAGACATGACTGTTCAGGTTAATTGACAACTCTAAATTGTCCCTAGTGAATGAATGTGAGAGTGAATGGTTGTCTGTCCATGTCTCTGTCTCTGTGTTTGCTGCGACGAGTTGGCCACTGTCCAGGGTGTACCCCGCCTAAGGCCCAAAGTCACTGGGACAGGCTCCAGTCACCCGCGACCCCTAACGGGAATAAGCGGTAGAAAATGAATGAATGAATGAATGAAAGGCGAGACTCTAAAGGCAAAACTCATTTTTTTCAATTTTTTGTTTTTTGGTCAGTTTTCTCTCTCAACAAAAAACAAACGTGTCCAATCTGCTCCTAAAGATGTTTGATTCTTCCATTGAATCCACTTCGTCCATAGATTTCTCTGGGACTTTGTAACTCCAAAGGTCGTTTTCTTAAAATGCATTTTGTCCCTCGAGACATAAAGATCAGCCTTAAAGTAGATCCTACACCAAACTGTACGATCTGGACTCAACAAGATTTTAACGAAACGTACAGAAGGATTTGTCGATGTCTAATTCTAAAACTGATTTATTGAAATTTTAAGTAAAAAATATAAGGCTTATTTTATATTGTCTTGTCGAGTGTTTTGTCCATTTTTTTATTTTATTCATTATTATTTTTATACTTGTATGTTTTTTTTTGTTTGTTTGTTTGTATTTTTTTGTTATTATAATTGAGTTGTTTATTTTTATGGTCATTTTAAAGTTGTAATCTGTATTATTTTTTGTTTTTTTGTTTGTATTCTGTTCTTTGTCTGTCTAGTATCAAAAAATGGCACAAATGTAAGATTTGATACAAAGAGCTGAATAAAAATAGATAACTGCAAAAAAAAAAAAAAAAATTGAAAAAGAAATTAGAATTTTTAGGCCAATTTTCAATCTAATCTACTTAACTCAAAAACTAAATAATAAATCCAAAATCTCCTCTGTATGTTTTCTTTATAACTAATATGTAACAAAATGAACCAAGAAATTTAAACCTGGTTCTGTCCATTTTTCACATTTAAATGTCCCAAATATGTGGATTTTTGACAGTTTTTTCACATAAAATGCCTTATTTCTACATGAAAACATGACGTGATGGAAAACCTGTAATATATTTTTTTCTTACATTTATGTGAATAAACCACAGGAGGAGTGTACAATTGATATTTTTTATTTAAGATTTTTCCTCTTCACCTGTAGAGTCTGACCTTAAAATGTGACTTGAACAGAACAAGTCAGTTTTGTTCATATTTCGTGGTAGTAATAGCATCTTTTCTAAAAAACAAGATATTTTATGCTTGTTTTATTGGCATTCTGACACAAAGTCAGTCAAAATTTAATCAAAACCATCATTACAACTTATTTTAAGCACTTTTTAACTCGTTCTCTTATTTTAAATCATTTTTCCAGTGTATATTTCAGCCCAATCATTGACCTAAATAAATATTCATACAATATTTATTACTTGTTTACTTAAATATTACATTTTATTAAAACAATCCTACCAGTCGCACGTGTTTAATGTCGTATTGTTCAGGTTTTGTGGAGGTTTTTCCCAGAGGCTCGTCGTCTGCTCGTTTCCTGTGCCGTTTACATTGACTCGGAGTTAAATTTATCTTTTGTGGGAAACATAAAAAGCCAAAGTAGCTCCAGGAAAAGATGATAAATAATAGATCTGACGCGCTCGTGCTGTTGAGTAAGCAAAGTTCCCGAAAGCAGCGGAGAAAGTGCAAACTACAACCGGCGTTTCCTGTTCTTGAACTCAATATTTGCATAAAACACTTCATCATTTTCTGCAAACGACCTCAAAATTTTAACGAGTGAAAGATCGAGATTGGACGCATCAATAATCTGAACAATGATCTTTTAAATGTGTTAAAACTAAATGGGAAAGAGAAGGTCGTTTTGTTTTGACAGATGAAGAATTCAAGGTTTTTCTGACGGATCATGAGATAATTTGTCTGAAAATGAGAAAATGGATTTGCCAATGAGGTTCGTAAAATAATCTCAACACATTGGTAGATTATTTGCCTTGAAATAATAAGTAATGGATTGATAGAAGTCTGAAACGGTTTGAAACAAGTAAAATAATCCGTCAAATAAATCGTCTGAACTGATCTTCAGGTGAGACGCTGCAGGTGAACAGGAAAGAAACTTAAATTTAAAGATATCAATTTGAAACTTGTCCTGTAGTTTACTCTCATAAATGTAAGAAAAAAATATATTACACGTTTTTCATCGTGTCATGTTTTCATGTAGAAAGAAGGCATTTTATGTGAAAAAAACGACAAAAAATCCACATATTTAAGACAATTAAATCTGAAAAATGGACAGATTTAAATTTCTTGGTTCATTTTGTAACATATTAGTTATAAAAATGTACAGAGGGGATTTGGATTTATTATTTTGTTTTTAAATAAACTGGATTGGACTGAAAATTGTCCTAAAAATTCAAATTTCACCTCGTTTTTTTTTACTTAAAACTTCAATAAATCGGTTTTGGAATTAGATATTGAATCCTGTTGAGTCCAGATTGTACAGTTTGGTGTAGGATCTACTTTAGGATGATCTTTATGTCTCGAGGGAAAGAAGAAGAAGAAGAAAACATCCTTTGAAGTTACAAAGTCCCAGAGAAATCTATGGATGAAGTGGATTCAATGGAAGAATCAAACATCTTTAGGAGCAGATTGGACACGTTTGTTGTTTCTACATGAAAGTCGACGTGTGAGAGAGAAAAGTGACCAAAAAACCAAAAAAAATGGGAAAAAAAAATAATAATAGTTTTGCCTGTAGTGTCTCTCCTTAAAAAGTGAAAAAATATAAAAACCAAGATAAATACTGCTTAATTCAATCAATTTTTAATTAATTATCTTGTTTAAGATTGTACATTTTTCAAGTGTATGGCTCTATATCGATGGTGCATTAATGAACCTGGGGTGGCACAGCGGCCTCTCAATCAGGAGGTCGTGGGTTCGAATCCCGGACCAGACCAACATCACACGAACAACATTAAAGTGCGTAAGACGGGTTTTTATGATTTTCTCATTTTGACTTCATTCAGTGCACTAGTGTGTGTCTATAACGTGTTGTTGTTGGAGTCACATGATGCTGAGGAAACATCTCTGACCAGTTCATTTGAGGAGAACAGTCTTCATCAAACACAAACATGAGCTCCTCTGACTGTCACAGACTTTTTTGGTCATTTTTCATCCTTAAAATGGCCATAACTTCTTCTGTTTTGGAGATATTTAGATGCTTTGAATTTAGTTTGTTTAGTTTAGTTTTTAGTGCTTAGTTTGATCCATATTTTCCAAAAGTCTATTTGAAATTTTGGAAAGCCCATTGGTACAAGATTTACAGATTTGCTCCCCTTTTGTCCTGTTGTGTCCTTTTACTCCACTTTTTTGACAACTGTAGAATTTTCTTTTTTTTTTGCTTAATTCTGTTGATTCACTTCTGCTCTGACAAAAGATACTAAAAGAAAAATGCAGTGACACCATAAAAGTGTGTTTTGCTGATCATTTGGTGTTTTCCCTTTTCACCACAGATTAAATGTGTGGGTTTTTCCTTTTTTTCCCAGAAATGACTCAATTTCCCTTTAAACGGAGCTCTGTGAAAACCCAGGCTTTTGGGGCTCACTGGGGGCTGTGTGTTTGTGTTTAAGAGGCTCCTGGGGGCGTGTCCTCAGCGGGGGGCGTGTCCTCACCTGGGGCAGGGTACAGGTGTGTCGGGGGACACTAGGGGGCATCGAGGAGCCTGTGTGTGAAGTGCATGTACAATAAGTGGAGCTGTGTTTGAACAGCCTCCATTACACACCATTATATGAGTAACCAATGAGAAATGTACTTTTATTTTTATTTGTGAACTTCACCAAATCCTTCACTTTATTCTTTTTTATGGTTATTTCATTGTTTAAGGCAGTGTTTTTCAACCTTTTTTGGGTAGTGGCACACTTTTTGGATTTAAAAGCCACCACGGCACACCAACTTCTACAAAAACATTACAAAACAGACCATTTAGTTAAAAAATAATGTATATAATAAGCCAACTAATGTTTGTGCCACTGTCTGGTTCTTTAAATTTGGTAATAGTGATGATGTTGTGTTATTTTTTTAGTGCAGAAGTAGCTCAGGACACTCCAAAAAAGTAAATTAGTCAATTACATCCACATTTGTCAATTTGTGAACTCAATTGGACATTTTTTCAAGGCACATCTGTCAAAACCTCAAGGCGCACCAGTGTTCCCCGGCACTGGCTGAAAATCAAGGGTTTAAGGCATGTTTAGCCTGTTATTACACTGTATTAAGACCTGCACATTTTGCCTGTACTGTTACTTTAAGAACAACGTGCCTCGCGTGCTGCACAACAGCGCCCCCTTCAGGCTGCACAATACAATCTGAGGAGGTGAGCACAGTGTTTTCTCTTAGCAGTAAAATCATATTGTTTCGGTATTTTGGCTCTTTAGACTTTTTCTAGACTAAATTCATGGTAAAACATGTTTGCTGATAGTTTACATGTTTAGTTTGATCGTGAACAAAAATTTTAATGAGTGAAAGATCGAGATTGGACGCATCAATAATCTGAACAATGATCTTTTAAATGTATTAAAACTAAATGGGAAAGAGAAGGTCGTTTGTTTTGACAGATAAGAATTCAAGGTTTTTCTGACGGATCATGAGATAATTTGTCTGAAAATGAGAAAATGGATTTGCCAATGAGGTTCATAAAATAATCTCAACACATTGGTAGATTATTTGCCTTGAAATAAGAATTAATGGATTGATAGAAGTCAGAAACGGTTTGAAACAAGTAAAATAATCTGGTTCTGTCAAATAAATCGTCTGAACTGATCTTCAGGTGAGACGCTGCAGGTGAACAGGAAAAAAACTTAAATTTAAAGATATTAATTTGAAACTTGTCCTGTAGTTTACTCTCATAAATGTAAGAAAAAAATATATTACAAGTTTTTCATCATGTCATCATGTAGAAAGAAGGCATTTTATGTGAAAAAACTGACAAAAATCCACATATTTAAGACATTTAAATCTGAAAAATGGACAGATTTAAATTTCTTGGTTCATTTTGTCACATATTAGTTATAAAAATGTACAGAGGGGTATATGTATTTTTGACTTAAAACTTCAATAAATCAGAATTAGATACCAAAAAATCCTTCTGTACATTTTGTCAAAATCCTGTTGAGTCCAGATTGTACAGTTTGGTGTAGGATCTACTTTAAGGCTGATCTTTATGTCTCGAGGGACAAAAATGCATTTGAAGAAAACGTCCTTTGAAGTTACAAAGTCCCAGAGAAATCTATGGATGAAGTGGATTCAATGGAAGAATCAAACATCAGGAGCAGATTGGACAGGTTTGTTGTTTCTACATGAAAGTTGAGAGAACAAACTGATCAAAAAACAGAAGTAGCACACGACACTCCAAAAAAGTAAATTAGTCAATTACATCCACATTTGTCCATCTGTGAACTCAATTGGACATTTTTTCAAGGCACACCGGGCAAAACCTCAAGACGCACCAGTGTTCCCCGGCACTGGCTGAAAATCAAGGGTTTAAGGCATGTTTAGCCTGTTATTACAGTGATCCCTCGCTATATCGTGTTTCATCTTTCACGGCTTCGCTGCTTCACGGATATTTTTACAGTGCATCCACTGAACTTCAGCGCAGGCACAAGAACGGGACCCTTTGAGTCGTTCATTGCAGTTCTCAAATATAATCGAAGGAGGCATATCCGTTTATAAAAATCTTCTTGCTCAGAAAAAGAAAGAGCGCCAACAACTAAAGAAAGACTCGTGTGCCTTCAGTAGAAACAGAGGCTACAGGGGGCGGAGTCAGGACCAAGAGGCACAGGGGGCGGAGTCAGGACCAAGAGGCACAGACTGTGAAATACACCAGTGACAATGTTTACAACCTTGTATTACTATATTAAAATTATTGTTTTAAACACATTCTGGGCTTTAAAACAGGTTTTGATTTTTGGTTTCATTCCATAGTTCAGTATTGCATTGTAAAATAATAAAAAATAAAGCTGTGACTACTTCACGGATTTCACTTTTCGTGTGTTATTTTTGGAACGCAACTCCCACGATAAACGAGGGATCACTGTACACTGTATTAAGACCTGCACATTTTGCCTGTCCTGTTACTTTAAGAACAACGTGCCTCGCGTGCTGCACAACAGCGCCCCCTTCAGGCTGCGCAATGCAATCTGAGGAGGTGAGCACAGTTTTTTCTCTTAGCAGTAAAATCATTTCGTTTCGGTATTTTGGCACTTTAGACTTTGTAAATTCATGGTAAAACATGTTTGCTGATAGTTTACATGTTTAGTTTAATCGTGAACAAAACGTTTTCATGTCATTTTGTAAGTTTACTGTGACCACATGTGTTTGAGAGTTCGCTTCAGTGTTTGCTGCTGACAGGACTGAGCTGTGCTGGACAGACATGACATGAGGATTTGTGTTTTCTATGATTTGTGCAGGTATGTGTAAGGTTTTATAAAGTGTTAATTAATGTTATTCACTGGACATTTGAAACATTATATTTGTAATTCATGTATTTTATTTTTCATGTTAAATGTTCATGCACTGTTGGTGGTATTCAGTCTGTGCAGTGCAATCTGAGGAGGGGACTGAGCTGTGCTGGAGAGACAGATATAAAGGGGTTTAACGGATGTGTAACAAGTCTAGTCAGGAAATTCCACCTTTATAGTGACATTTCAGATCGATCAAAAAGTAGTAGCAATGTGGGCGGGGCTTTTAACAAATGAATAGTTTTAATTATAGTTGTTACTATAACAGACCCATGAGGGGTTTTCACTTTTTGTATTAAATAAAGGGTCATTTAGGAGCTTTGTTTACAAATAGTTTGGATTTTGTTTTTTGAAATGGGTATAAAAATATGATGAAAAAAAAATAAATATATATATATATATATATATGGTCAGAAATGAAGTGGATAAACTGATTTAAGCAAAAAGAAAAACAAACAGATGTACTTTATTTTTACAGCCATTAAAACAGTGAAGTAAAAGCCGGTAACAGTAAATAAGGATGGATTTTCTCACGGGTCACAAGGGTTAAGGAGGTGAAAATATCCCACGAATGGACCGTCTCTTTTCTAAAGTAATTATTTATTCACCCACCAAAGGGGCCTCATAAATAATGCTGATTTCTTGCTTACTCGAACAAAATAGATTAAAAATAATTGAATATGAGAAAAAGCTATTGTGAATGAGGGTTTTTGTTCATTTAAAATGACAAATATGTTGATTTTCAGAAATAAGGAGAAGCCTGAATGTCTCATGTGACTCAGTGGTCTGAAGATTAACCACGGACTCCCACATCTTTAATATAGGAACTGAAAACTCAAACTCTAACCCCAAGTTTATCAAAACAGGCAGTAAATTCCGCTTTTGTTGCTTTTGTAATGTTTTAATAATATTTTGGCACAGACCTTCTGATTGCGGTGTGAATGTGACAACATCTGTGATGGTGATGTTTATCTTTTGTGCAGTTTCTTTTTGCGTTTCCTGTCAAAACAGCTGCCTGGTCTTTGATTAGCCTTAATTTAAATTGGTATGATATAATACATCTGTAATAAACCTCCTGAAGACCTCGTGGCTTCATATCTGTGATTATGATGCACCGATTAACAGTTTTTAGCCAAAACGAGCTGCGAAAGAGGGAACATTTGAACCATTTCTTTACTGGTTCCTCTGTTGTCATTTTTGGGACGCCTTCTAACATTTTCACAAGATCGGCTTTTCCTGCCTAAACGAAGGTCTTTTGCAGATGTCTCTTCTACATGTGTGCCTCCTACAGATGTATTTACTAGTGCAGATGTGTCTTCTACAGAGGTATCTTCAACAGAGGTATCTTCAACAGAGGTGTCTTCTACAGAGGTATCTTTTACAGCGGTATCTTTTACAGCGGTATCTTGTA
The DNA here is from genome assembly GCA_019453435.1 of Rhinogobius similis. Taxonomy (NCBI): domain Eukaryota; kingdom Metazoa; phylum Chordata; class Actinopteri; order Gobiiformes; family Gobiidae; genus Rhinogobius; species Rhinogobius similis. The sequence continues at coordinate 3,177,122 of CM033633.1, forward strand.
CAGCGGTATCTTGTACAGCGGTATCTTGTACAGCGGTATCTTCTAGAGCAGATGTCTTCCACTTGAAGATCTCCTGCCCTTTATCGAATGTCTCTCTCCACTCGCCTCGGTCCACGTGCTCGTCCAGCTGCAGGTCTGCTCTGGTCCTCATGGCCTGTCGCACTTTACTCCACACTGTGCTCTCCTCCTCCTCTAGCAACAGTCCAAAGAGCTTCACATCCTCTTTGCATTTCTTTAGCAAAGAAATGGCAAATATTAACCCCGCCATCAGAAGAAGAGTGTACATGCCATAGTTCTGAAAAACAACAATTCAATATTTTTTCTTAAATGTTCAATTCTTAAACTCGATACTGTATTTGTTTGCCTGGTCAGTCACACAAGTGGTAAATGGTCATATTTATCCAGCGCTTTTCCACCTTCGAGGCTCAAAGCGCTTTACATCAAGAAACCACTGACCCATTCACTCACACATTCACACACCAGAGTACGCAGAAACTGGGGGCAAGGCGGGTTAAGTGTCTTGCCCAAGGACACAACGGCAGTATTCACCTGCAGGAGCAATTGCACCGCCAACCCGTGGGTCAGTGGCTCTGACCGCTCAAGCAAGAATGTTTATGTCAAGAGCGGGATTCGAAACCGCTGACCTTCGGATCAGAAGACAATCTCTGCAACTGAGCTACTGCCGCCCACGTGCAACACACTCACCCAGGAGGTCGACTTCAGAACTGTGTCATTGTCTTGCTTCCCAGATTGGTTTCCATAACAGCAGACAAACCAGTCCCCGTCCATCAGCACAGAAACGGGCCAGATCAGACTCACACAGAACGTAAGGACCAGTCGAACGAAGGCGCAGCCCAGAGACACCGAGCGAGACTTCTGTCTAACCGTCCAGGTGATGGATTTAACGAAGTGTTTGTCCACAGCAAGCAGCAGGATCCAGATGACCAGCCCTGGAACCAGCAGGTAGACCCAGCAGGAGTGAGGAGAGCTGCAGGTGCAGTCGAACTTCCTCCTGTAGACAGTATGAAAGGAAAAAGTCAGGATAACTTTAAGGAAGAAGCCCACTTTGTCGTGGAGGTGGGTCAGAATCTTTCCCAGCGCTTCTTGTACTTCCATCTTCAGACTCAGGCTTCAGACTGGGCTCGTCTGTCATTTGCTTTCATATTTGGTTTCACATGATCTTTATCATGTGTCAGAAATTAAACCTCAGTCAGCTGATTTGCTGTGGTCTGTATTTTTTTGTAAACATGTGTCATTGTCTCCTCACACCAAACATGACGTATCAGACCTCCAAAGGATGAGGAGATGGTGGTACCCATTAAAGCGCGTATGACAGGTTATTATCATTTTCTTATTTTGACTTTATTTGGTGTGTTTATACCTGTTGCAAATAAAAATGTTAGTGTTACACCAATCAAGTTGCCGTTCGTGGAGAAAATGGAAAAACCTGTAGAAACTTACAGGAAGTGAACAAATCGATGACGTCACTCTGGGGAGACAAAGGTTACGTCCAATTTACACAAAAGAAACCACTTTTTTGACCCTTTGAACATTAATTTCAACAAAATAACTGTGTTCTCGTGTATTTTTATTTGTCAAACGAAAAATCAGTGACATTGAAGGAGTTTTTGCCCAGTGTAGTGTTGTTGCTATGGTAATTTCCTAGTGTCATGTCATCATTTACAACCAGGAAGTAAAATTAAAACCCCCAAAAATTGCAAAGCCAGGATACAATTAGTTAAGTAGTTTAGAACACTTTGAAATATATTTATCTACACTGCACTTTAGGGCTTAGCCGGGGCTTAGCCTGGTGTGTTCTTTAAGTCATCACGCAAAATCCTGACAGAATTTTTTTTCCCAAGGGAGACTTATTTCTTGTATTCTGGTGCATTTTAAGAGGTTTTGAGCAACAAAAAAATAAATGTTTTTTGTAGGCGCACATGAGTCTTTTATTACAAAACAACAATTATTGTTTTGAACTCCGTTGACTGTCGTTGTGTTACTTGTTAACCTGTTACTTGTGAGAAGGTGGGACCATGAGATTGTACCTTCTGGATTTCATCTTTGCAAACTGGTCTACTATCTGTGTTCAATGTTTGTCAACCAGCGTTAAAAAAAAAAGAAAAAAAAAAAAAAAAAGAAAAATGTATTATAGATAGATGGCTAGAATTTAAAACACAAAAGTCAAAATTGTAATAAATTATATATTACTAGTTACAGAGCTAAACACTTGATATATTTGTATTACAAGATTACTGTCCCAAAAATGAAAAAAAAAAATGAAAAAAAGAAGAAAGTCACGCAACTTAGGTTCCCAATTTTCTTCAAAAATTTTGTAATTTACAGATTTTTCCAATCATCACGGAGCTGGTCACCCACTGCATTTTATAAAATTGCCCGTGTTTCATTGGATTAAGAACAAATTAGTTATTATTTTATACTTTTTGAATCTTTTGAACCCTCACCCACAGTTTGAGAACCACTAACCAAATATAAAGTCATATTATTAAGTGGTTTGGGGTCACTGGGTCAAATGCCCTACTACAAAAATAAAAGTACTGTAGGATTTTTTTTCTTTACCTCACTGTGCAGTAACTGGTTGACGGTCCCTAAAGAAGCACGGATACCGCTGCACTAACTAAAACACTTTGAATGTACATAAAACTGGGGGTGCAGGTCAGTTTTGAGGCTGCGCAGGTTATAGAGAAAATTAATATTGGACACATCTCGGTCCTTGTCTAGGACAAATTAGTTAGGATGAGTTAGTTAGGATGAGTTAGTTAGGATGAGTTAGTTAAGATGAGTTAGTTAAGATGAGTTAGTTAGGATGAACTAGTTAATATGAGTTAGAGGTTGAGCTCTTCTGTCGCCGCAGTGACCCAGAGCACTCTGTGATTTTGTGAAGAGAGAGAGAGTAAAAGGCGTGGACCGACAGGAGCCATGAGGCCCAGCCTCAGGTGGGACTTTTCTCTGAACTGTCTGCAGGATGTGGACAGGGAGGGCATGGAAAAGGCGCTGAGAGCAGCAGAAGCGCTGAGGCGAATGACTCGCAGATGGCACCAGCACTGCTCACGGAGAAGCTGCATGAGCGATGAGGCCCGGTGCACGACGGAGCGACAAGGCCCGAAAGCACGGAGCGACAAGCAGCACGCCGCCGCAAGATGGAGCGGATGAGGCCCGAGTACGGAGCGTACGAGCCCCGCTCACGGAGCGGACAAGGCCCACGCATGAAGCGTACGAGCACGGCGCGTACGAGCCCCGCGCACGGAGTGGACGAGCCTACGAGGCCCTTGTATGGAGCGTCACTGTCTCTAATTCTAACGTTAACAAAATAAAACCAGAGTCTGACCAATCCCCAGCGCTGGACCTTAACGAAACAACAAAGCCCCGTCACTAGCGATCATTAGAACACGGAAAGAGGCGCTCGTTACTTATTTAAAGAACATTAGCTAAGTGCATTCCAAGTGAAATGATTTCCAAGTGAAATCGTAAACTGTAGGAATCGGCAAAAGAACAAACGTCAAACTATGATAAATACTGACCCGTCTACCGTTTTTGACCTGAAGGTCTGTACTGCAGCCCCTGAAGCGATAATTACTTCTCACCCGACACACGCATAACTAACTCGGTTGTTTGGCCACATAAAGCTGTAAGTTGGTATTTTAGTTGATATTTTTGTGTAACATTTAAAACATTTACCTAAACAAGTTTAGTGAATTTTGTTGACGTAATTTGGTCACTAAACATAAGAAAATAGTAGAAAAAACGTTAGCGGACTTTTGTAAACACAAACTACTTTGGTTTTTCTGAACTTTAATTTCTTCTTCGTATATGTACATGTAATTAACGTTCGTATTAATTAACGGTATGTTTGTTGTTGTTGTTTAATTCTTATCTACAGCAGGCCATACAATAATAACAACAGAATAATAACATATAATATAATAATAAAACTTTCAATGAGACGATTGATTTTATGTCGAACATTATAGACGAAGCATCAACTCAAACTGTGTGATAAATCTGTGGATGAAATGAAAAGCAGACGACATTTTGATTTTGTGTTTTCTAATATTTTATTACCATTTTGTAAAATCCCAACCAAACTTTTAAAATATCAACTGAGAGTAAGCAATTGCCAAATTAAGTCAAGTTTGACCAGGAAAGTCCCATTGAGACTCTGAATCTCTTTTTCAGGGGAGGGGCCTATTCTACACGTTTCAAATTCAAATCCAATCACAAAAGAACCTCCAAACACAAACCCAGCACCGAAAAACAAGAGGGAGACCACGGGCTTTGGCTCTAAACCAATGAGATGTGAGGAAAGTCTTTACACCCGCCTTACGCCGCTTTGGATCGGGCCCCACCCACTCGCCCTCTCTTTAGCCAATCACTGTCTCTAATTCTAACGTTAACAAAATAAAACCAGAGTCTGACCAATCCCCAGCGCTGGACCTCAACGAAACAACAAAGCCCCGTCACTAGCGATCATTAGAACACGGAAAGAGGCGCTCGTTACTTATTTAAAGAACATTAGTTAAGTGCATTCCACAGGTTAGAACACACTTCACTAAAGTCGAATTGGCAAATGAACTAACGTCAAACTATGATAAATACTGACCCGTCTACCGTTTTTGAACCCAGAAGACAACCTCACCAACTCCAAGAGTTGATGTTGCTGCCCCCTGCAGCTCGTACGCGCTCACTACACCCTTAAATCTGGACCCGCACCAACCCTGACGTTCAACAGGACGAGGATCCCGTTGGCCTCCAGGATTGTTGTGGACCTCGTGAAGCCGGCGGTGAGGACAGTGCCCTGAAGGTCTGTACTGCAGCCCCTGAAGCGATAATTACTTCTCACCCGACACACGCATAACTAACCCCCTCCCTTTAACGATGAGTAATTTAACGGAAGAAGCCTTTGCGGACTCCTCCCCTCTTCTCTTTCTTCTTCGTTGTCTTCGTTGTCTCGGGGGGAGACTCTTCTACCAGTCTCGCTCGCCGGCTCAAGTCCAGCGCTTTGGACCTCCGTCTCGCTCTGATCCCTGCCCTTTTTACGCCGGAAACACCCAAAGAAGCCCCCAAACCTTTTCTTTTTAATCTTAATTTCTTTAGCAGGAGGCTCTAATGTTCCGTTGTGAGTTTCAGAAATTTGCTTGGCGCCAACCAGAGCCAACCAATCTAAAGCTTCCTGAATCTTCTCGTGGTTCCGGAGCAACTTTTTTTGGTATTTGTTCTCCTTCAGCAGCCACTGGCTCCTTTCCTCACTGAGAACGCTCTTAAGACTTTCATTTTCTCGATTTAATTCATCCCTTTTCAAAAGCTCTAATCGGCCCTTTTCTATTTCTTCATTCAGTTTTACCTCAAGCTGAACAAAATTTTCCACCAAACTGTCAATTTTGAACCTCAAAAGTGCGTTCTCGTGCCGTAAAGTCTGCTCCGTGGTCTTTGGCTCCTCTTCGTCCTCGTCCCACTTACTCGGGAGGTCGGACCAGCTGCTTCCCGCTGCCTCATTGAAAGTCTGATCTTCCAAAACTAAGTCTTTCCACCTTCTCTCCCTCTTGATTCCCGCTATTATTCTATCCTTAAACCTTTCATTGTCTCTCGCCAGTTTGTCATTTTCGTCCGTTAAATACGCCACGTTGTTTACTAAGAATTTAATTTTCTTTCCCTCTTCTTCGCCCCGAAAGAACCAGCCCTCTTTCTGAAGCCACTGGGCACCCCGGTTTGCCCAGTGCATCTCGCGCTCATGAAACTCGCTCTGGAGGTTGATGACGTCCTGGTACGTGCAGGACGCCTCCTCCAGCTTACCCTCAAACATGGAGAACAAATCTAACACCCGCCGCTTGAAGATCGATTCCATTTCAAACCAAGCCCTCTCAATTCTTGTCCACGGGAATTCTAATTCACGCGCGGCACTCTCTGACCCCAAACGTCCCGCTTCGATGGCGCACCAGAACCGCTGTTTGTCCATCCAGACGGCTTCGACGAGTCCGTGCTCTTGTTCGGCACGCCGCCACTTCTCCAGTAAAGCCCGCACGAGGGTTTGACACTCGGCCGTATTGCTATTCATGGCCATTTTTGTTACGGTTATAATTAATTTGATTAAACCAAAAACAACAGCTAAAGACTGTTCTGTGCTGAGGAGGTTCTGACTAAAAGATGGCGACACGACACTTACGTCTACAGCGCCTCAGTCGGATCTGATGCCCTCAGAGTCGGCGAGACATTCCTTAAGCTGCTCTGATGATGTCATAAAGCTCGTCTCCATAGCAACCACCGGGAGTGATGATGTCATACACACACACAGAGGAGCAGGAGAGACACAAGCCACGTTTACATGGACACATGTAATTGGATTAAAAGCCTGTTAAAAAAATACCGTTTTTATATTTATTTATCACTTTTGAAGTGTTAAACTGCAGGCGTTCGCTACGCAGTTGTGTAGTGATGCATTCAAGGAAATGGGAAGATATACGAATATAAAAAATGATTTTGATTGTTCAGATTTGTTTAGATACTTTAAGGAAAAATATTAGAAAAATGTATTAAGATAAGGACCACGTTTTTCTGCTCTATTTATATGGAATAAGATTTATATAACGACCTAAAAACGGTATTTCCTTGTATAGAATAAATACAAAGATTGGAACTTTACATAATATAAAAAGAACACCACCGTAAAAAAATATTTTATACTTTATTTCGTACTGCGCATGCTTGCAATTGGACTTCCGGACGAATCGTATTTCCGGGACGAATAGTATGGTGACAACGCAGCTTGTACGTTTTTGTGTCAATGTTAGCTTGTGTGATTGTAATTTAGTGTCTCACCTGCGCCTCCTCCTGCTCCTCCCCCTCCTCTGTGTCTCTCCTGCTCCTCCCCCTCCTCTGTGTGTGTGTATGACATCATCACTCCCGGTGGTTGCTATGGAGACGAGCGTTATGACATCATCACTTCACTTCAAAGAGCAGAGGTTACTTAAGGAATGTCCCGCCGACTCTGAGGGCCTCAGATCCGACTGAGGCGCTGTGGACGTAAGTGTTGTGTCGCCATCTTTTAGTCAGTCCTCAGCACAGAACAGTCTTTAGCTGTTGTTTTTGGATTAATCAAATTAATTATAAACATAACAAAAATGGCCATGAATAGCAATACGGCCGAGTATCAAACCCTCATGCGGGCTTTACTGGAGAAGTGGCGGCGTGCCGAAGAAGATCACGAACTCACAGAAGTACTCTGGATGGAAAAACAGCGGTTCTGGCTTTCTGATGAAGCAGAACATTTGGGGTCAGAGAGTGCCGCGGGTGAAGTAGACTTCCCGTGGAAACAAACCGACAAGATGTGGCTTGAAAAGGAATCATACTACAAGCCGCGCGTTTTAGATTTGTTCATGTCGGTTGAGGAAAAGTTGAAGGAGGCGTCCTGCACGTACGAGGACGTCATCAACCTCCAGAGCGACTTTCATGAGCGCGAGATGCACTGGGCATACCGGGGTGTCCAGTGGTATCAGAAAGACGGCTGGTTCAGTCGGGGGAAAGAAGAGGGAAAGAAAATTAAATCGTTAAAGAATAACGTGGCGTATTTAAAGGCCGAAAATGATAAACTGGAGGGAGATAATGAGAGGTTAAAGGCTAGAATAGTAGTAGGACTAAAGAGGGAGAGAAGGTGGAAAGAGTTCATTTTGGCGGATCAGACTTTCCATGAGGCAGCGGGAAGCAGCCGGTCCGACCTCCCGAGTAAGTGGGACGAGGACGAAGAGGAGCCAAAGTCCTCAGAGCAGACCTTACGGCACGAGAACGCACTTTTGAGGTTCAAAATTGACAGTTTGGTGGAAAATTTTGTTCAGCTTGAGGTAAAACTGAACGAAGAAATAGAAAAGGGCCGATTAGAGCTTTTGAAAAGGGATGAATTAAATCAAGAAAATGAAAGTCTTAAGAGCGTTCTCAGTGAGGAAAGGAGCCAGTGGCTGCTGAAGGAGAACGAATACCAGAAAAAGTTGCTCCACAACCATGAGAAGGTTTACGAAGCTTTAGATTGGTTGGCTCTGGTTGGCTCGGAGCAAATTTCTGAAACCAGGAGATTAGAGCCTCCCGCTGGAGAAAATAAGATTAAAAAGAAAAGGTTTCTGTGCTTCTTTGGGTGTTTCCGCCGTAAAAAGGGCAGGGATCAGAGCGAGACGGAGGTCCAAAGCGCTGGACTCGAGACAACGAAGACAACGAAGAAGAAAGAGAAGGGAGGAAGAGCCCGCATGGGCTTCTTCCGTTAAATTACTTGTCATTAAAGGGGGGGGGGGTTAGTTATCGCTTCAGGGGCCGCAGTACAGACCTTCAGGGTTTGTACGGCGGCCCTGTCCTCACCGCCGGCTTCACGAGGTCCACAACAATCCTGGAGGCCAACGGGATCCTTGTCCTGTTGAACGTCAGGGTTGGTGCGGGTCCAGATTTAAGGGTGTAGTGAGCGCGTACGAGCTGCAGGGGGCAGCAGCATCGACTCTCAGAGCTGGTGAGGTTGTCTTCTGGGTTCAAAAACTGTAGAGCAGCGTAAGGCGGGTGTAAAGACTTTCCTCACATTTCATTGGTTTAGAGCCAAAGCCCGTGGTCTCCCTCTTGTTTTTCGGTGCTGGGTTTGTGTTTGGAGGTTCTTTTGTGATTGGATTTGAATTTGAAACGTGTAGAATAGGCCCCTCCCCTGAAAAAGAGATTCAGAGTCTCAGTCGGACTTTCCTGTTCAAACTTAACTTAATTTGACAATTGCTTACTCTCATTTGATATTTTAAAAGTTTGGTTGGGATTTTACAAAATGGTAAAAAAATATTAGAAAACACAAAATCAAAATGTCGTCTGCTTTTCATTTCATCCACAGATTTATCACACAGTTTAACACACACACACACACACACACACACACACACACACACACAGATATATACACACACACACTAACACACACTAACACACACACACTCTAACACACACACACACACACACACTCACACATACACACTCACACATACACACTCTCTAACACACACACACTAACACACACACACTAACACACTAACACACACACTAACACACTAACACACACACTAACACACACACACGCACGCACACACACACACACACACACACACACACACACACAGATATATACACACACACACTAACACACACTAACACACACACACTCTAACACACACACACACACACACTCTAACACACACTAACGCACACACTAACACACACACACACACTAACACACACACTAACACACACACACACTCTAACACACACTAACACACACACACACACACACACACACACTAACGCACACACACACACTAACACACACACTAACACACACACACACTAACGCACACACACACACTCTAACACACACACACACACACACACACTAACACACACACTAACGCACACACACTAACACACACACACACACTCTAACACACACTAACACAGACACACACTCTAACACACACTAACGCACACACACTAACACACACACACTAACACACACACACACACACACTAACACACACTAACGCACACACACACACACACACTAACGCACACACACACACTAACACACACACACACACTAACACACACACACACTAACACACACACACACACACACACACTAACGCACACACACACTCTTACACACACTAACGCACACACATACACACACTAACACACACACACTAACACACACACACACTCTAACACACACACACTCTAACACACACTAACGCACACACACACACACTAACGCACACCTACTTGTAAATCAGTACAAATGGGGACCTCATGTACGTTGGTGACAAATGGGGACCTCATGTACGTTGGTGACAAATGGGGACCTCATGTACATTGGTGACAAATGGGGACCTCACTTTTCTGAAGGGGGTAGGACCACATGATCTACTCCCAATTTTTTTTCTTGGGTCTGGGACCCAGCCATTTAAATATGGACCAAAACAACCAAGTTTTCAACTTTCAAAATTTTTCCGGTGATTGATGATATGTGGGGACGTCCCCATTATGTAGTACCAGTTCAAACCACCAGATGGCGATATATATATATATATTTATTTATTTTTTTTATTAGTATTAGTTCATCTTTTATTGGCTTTGTTTCCAGAGACACAAATGCACATCAAACGCATTTATTCTTATATCCAAGAGTTGTGGCAATGAAAATACACATTTTTACTTTTTTTTCCATGAACTTTGTCATTGTTGAACCCAACCTAAAACATTTACCAATTAAAAGAAACAAAAAAGTCCATCACCCGAGTATCAGCCACATTTGGAGAACAACATGCAACATAAGCTCTACTTTCTTTTACCGCTCTCTCGTTTCAATGAGTCGATTCGATTTTTAACTTGACTTCTTGCCAGGTGCGTCCTTTAAGAGCCTCCGGTGATGTCTCTATGCATTTGGTGCACTGTGCCTTACCAGGGACCCGACCAGTCTCAATGGAATCCATCAGGGTTTTTTCCACCGCCTCCACCTCTTGTGCTGTCCACGTCCTCTTTTGTCCTTTTGATCCTAAAATGGAAATCACAAATAAGTGAATGATTGAGTTAATATGATTGGATGACACATGTATACAATAACAACAAATGAACAGTTTACCAGTCGTAGTAGAGACGGCGTCCCCTGTGTCCTTCTGCTTTGTCTTCCGTCTATTTCCTTCTTGTTTTAAGAGAAATCCAAATAATAAATAGTAGTATTGACAATATCGACAAAATAGACACACAAGCCCTGACTCACCTCCTCGGGCCTTGTCCTTTTCAGATGCACGTTTGGAATTCTTTTGGGATGGTTCTTTGGGGGAAAAAAGGTATTATTGACACATTTTGTTTATTCTCCAATTTTTACAAATACCTGGAGATTCTGAAGAAGACGACTCTGGGTCTTGAGTGGAGGTACAGTCCTCGTCCCATCCTGGTTGGGCAGTGCTATGTTCAGATCCATGTTTGAACCGCTTTCGTGGTTGCTCTGTAGGCATAATTATTGTGTTTAGCGTCACAAAATAATTCTGGCTCCATTAAAGTTGGAAAGTTCATTCTGTCTTCTTGTAACTATTAACTTGTGAGTTTCTTCTAATAACACAGTTGTAAATAGCTCTAAGCTCATTTACATGTTTGGGCGGCAGGACTTCCTCCTTGGTCAGATGTGTCTCTGATCAGATGTTGTGAAACTGACCAGGGAACAACATCTGATCAGAGACACGTCACATCCATCAGACGCATAGACTGTACATATCAACCTGACCAATCAGGTGCTTCCTTTTCCAGGGGCCGTTTTCGCTCGTGTTAGCAACAGGTTTGATTGACAGCTAGCGCCGCACGTTGCCGCCGTCTCCTCCCACCGAGGGGCGGAGACCGTTAACAACCTCCTCCTGATTGGTCCGTGTGGTGGCCACGATACGCACTCGGATTTAAATATAGAGTGTGGCTCCACTTTAGCCGCTATAACTGCTAGCTCCGCTTTAGCCGCTATAACTGCTAGCTCCACTTTAGCCGCTATAACTGCTAGCTCCACTTTAGCCGCTATAACTGCTAGCTCCACTTTAGCCGCTATAACTGCCAGCTCCACTTTAGCCGCTATAACTGCTAGCTCCACTTTAGCCGCTATAACTGCTAGCTCCACTTTAGCCGCTATAACTGCTAGCCGCGATGGGCTTCTTTTGGCTGTAGGCAAATGCTATGGGTGACGTCACAATCCCATAGTCCACTGATATCTACAGTCTATGATCAGACGTCACCTCTGACCAAGGCCACAGTCCTCCCCCAAACCTGTCAGAGGAATGAGCTTAGAGCTATTTACAACTGTCTTATTAGAAGAAACTCACAAGTTAATAATTGTGGCTCTCTCCCCTCCACTCAGCCTTTGTCTCCATTTCTGACCCTAAACCCTCCTCTTGGATCATACCCAAACAAGACCTAATCACTCACTTCGTAGGCTCTGACGTTTTTAGTTAAACCACTCATTTGTGCAGCAGAAAAACCCATAGCCTTACACTCTAGTGCAGTGGTCCCCAACCTTTTTATCACCGCGGACCGGTCAACGCTTAACAATTTTACTGCGGCCCGGTAGGGGAGGGGCGTTTATCATAATAAACATGAATCCACTGAGTACCTGTTTTTTTCTTTAAAAATAGTCCAGGGGCTTGTCTTTTAATCCAGGGTGCTTGGTCTCTCAATGGCGAAGCAGCTTTGAAGGCTTCAGTGCCTCATTAGAGCTGTAGGATTCACGTAGGATTCACGTAGGACTCCTGGTATTGTCTTGTTTTTTACTCATTTTGTTGCTTGTGGGTTAAATTTTAGCTCAAATGACCGAGATGTGACCATCAACGGGCCCAAAAATTCAAGCCTGACCCGCCGAGCCCGCGCGCGTACTGTCCGAGCCCGAGTCATTTGCTGCAAGATTCGACCCGAACCGACCCGGGACCGCGCGGATACTGTCCGAACCAGACCCGGGACCGCGCGGATACTGTCCGAACCAGACCCGGGACCGCGCGGATACTGTCCGAACCCGACCCGGGACCGCGCGGATACTGTCCGAACCAGACCCGGGACCGCGCGGATACTGTCCGAACCCGACCCGGGACCGCGCGGATACTGTCCGAACCAGACCCGGGACCGCGCGGATACTGTCCGAACCAGACCCGGGACCGCGCGGATACTGTCCGAACCCAACCCGGGACCGCGCGGATACTGTTCGAACCAGACCCGGGACCGCGCGGATACTGTCCGAACCCAACCCGGGACCGCGCGGATACTGTCCGAACTTGACCTGGGTCCGTGCACGTGTAGAACCGGAGTTACGTAAACTGAGTTCCTGCAGAGGTTTATTGGCAGAATAAGCGCCTGACAGGGCTTCAAGTGTTTAGTGTTCTACCTGCACCAACGGGACGCCTCCTGTCCCAGACGCGCCTGTTCCTCCTGACGCTGGCCCACATGATCTCTCTCCCTCGCTCCTTTCGTCTTTCTCTCTCGTCCGCTCGTGTAGCAGCCGCGCTTTCATTAACGTCTTTTCTCACGTCACATATTTTGACACTTTATTCGAGCATGAGGAGGAAAACATCACAGCACTGGCTGCTCACGCGCTCTTTCGCCGTGGAGCGCATGTTACGCACGTGCGCGCCTCTGCCCCCTGGGCCGCCCGACTCAGCCCGACAGAAGAGTGGAAAATGTGGCAAAAAAGAATCTAAGCTCTTATGTATCCTAGACTAGAGAATCCGGTCCCTTTTCAAAATAAATGATCGCTCAGACTCTGACAATAAATTAATTATTTGTTGTGCGGCCCAGTCCAAATTGATCCACGGACCGGCCGGGGGTTGGGGACCACTGCTCTAGTGAATCAGAATCAGAATCAGAATCAGAAACTGTTTATTGCCATTGTCAGTGAAATTCACAAACGTAGGAACTTGCTTCGGCGTAGGTGCAACATAAAGCAAAGGATAAAATATAAAAAATATATAAAAAGGCATGCATAAAATTAAGAATAAAATCATAAAAATCATAAGAATCATAAAAACACGTGGACATCAATGACTTCACTTCAACTCTCCAGCTCTGGATTCAAATATGGCCCTGAAGGAAATAAATAACTGCCCACTCCTGCTCTTGCCTGAGTATTGGGCAGAATTTTCAGTTATTTCTGTTTTGTTTTTGTTTGTTTTTTACTTTTACTCAGCAAAACTATGTAAATTATATCTAGTGACGGGGTTAGGACACTTACTATGACACTGTCAGTCCGTATGAGCTCAGGGACGTCCATAGAACTGCCTTCACAGCGACTCTGGTCTTCTTCCTAAAAACACCAACAAAGACAAACCCATTTGATCATTTAAAGTGACAAAAATAATAATTAGTAAAGCGAGACTCATTTCCAGTGTTGAGCGACATAAATGTGTATATTTAGGACCATTAAAATATAACATTGTGCAATAATTTTAGCAACATATCTAATAATGAAACAATATTTCAGACAAGCATTTTGATTACTGTTTTGTGTAGAATTCTGTTCAACATTCACATTTTAAACTCTCGTCCAGGAGCATAAACGTTTAAAGTGCGTATGACGGGTTTTTACGATTTTCAAAATTTGACTTTATTCAGTGTATTAATATCTGTTGTAAATATAAATTATAGTTTTACAACAATCAGGTCACTGTTTGTGGAGAAAAGTTGAAAAAACTGTTGACAGTTACAGGAAGTAAACACACTGATGACATCACACTGGGGAACAAAGGTCATGCATAATTTACACGAAATAAACGACTTTTTGACCCTTTAAACATTGATTCAACAAAATAAAGATGTTCACATGTGTTTCTCTTTGTCAAATTAACTAAATCTGTGACATTAGATGAGTTTTGGCCCAGTGTACAGTGTGGTTGCTATGGTACAGTGTGGTTGCTATGGTAATTTCCTAGTGTGATGTCATACTTTACAACCAGGAAGTAACATTGAAAACCTAAAAAACACCTAAACTGGGGTAAAATTTGTAAAGATTTTAGTAGAAATTTGAATATATTTATCTTAACTGCATTTTAGTTAAATGTGTATTTCAACCTGTCAGGGGCCCTTTAAGGACTGATTTATGAACTGCTAAACTAATCAAAGAATCACATACTTTTCAGACCATGTTTGTCTAAACTACAGGGTGAGCAGCTTTTAGACAAAATAAGACATTATATTTATGTTTGCACATGAAATAATTGCAGTCTTTCTGATTTGGTAATTTAGATTTAGATTTGATTGTGAATAATTGTTTATGTCATAGTTGTACCAGTAGCACACGGATTGTTAAAAACTAACCGGCACAGATTTGAGCCAATGCTCCCTCTCCTCATGAGCCGTCCTGGTGAGCCACTGTGTGTGTCGCCTCTCACACTCGTTATGATGTTCTCTTAATGTCTGCAGACGATTCAAATGTCTGATTAGTGGCTACAAAAGAAAGATAAGTTTCCATTACGTTGGCTTCTGTTTTATGATTGACATAATTTAAAGTTTAAGTTTCAAGAATTTATTCTAACAAATAAACTTTAAAAACACTTAATAACATGTACTTATATGTATATGTTACTGCTGTAAGATAAAGTGCTTTTGAAGTCATAGCACAGCTTACCTCAGGTTTCCCATGTTCCAGATCTGGTTCTGGTTCCTCAGACATCATCACTGAAACAAAAAGGAAACGTTATTTTGGAACATGGCTTCCTTTGAATTATACAATATACAAAGTGTACTGTCATAGTTAGCAGGAGGCCATTATAACTAGGATACTAAAGACCAAAGATGCTTCATGAGCTTTAGATTCTTCTGGTTTCATGTTAGAGAGTGTCTGTCCTGAGTGCAGGTCTCTAACCCACCCTCAAAGCCTCAGAGTCACTCCTGGGCCACGTGTGAGACACTTGTGCACCAGAAGGAGAGAAGGAGGAGTCGCTCCTGTCCTCCTGGTGTCTGCTCTAGACTAAGCTGTGCACAAACAGAAGGAGAGAAGGAGGAGTCGCTCCTGTCCTCCTGGTGTCTGCTCTAGACTAAGCTGTGCACAAACAGAAGGAGAGAAGGAGGAGTCGCTCCTGTCCTCCTGGTGTCTGCTCTAGACTAAGCTGTGCACAAACAGAAGGAGAGAAGGAGGAGTCACTCCTGTCCTCCTGGTGTCTGCTAAACAGACTTCTTCTGACAAAAGTCTCAAAGTCTCAAGAAGCTCTGATTAAATGCTGTCACCAAAGTGGGTTTGTTTTACATGTTTGTTGTGCTCTAACATGATAATTCATACTTAGCATTAAATAAACATGTCTTGTCGCTTTTATCCTTCCAGTTTACTTTTAACAACTTCATGTAGCTGTAGCTGCTAACATGCTAAATGATGAAGCTTGCACCAAGCACAAGGCACAGCATAAATATAACCCACCCCTGACCCCTCAGTATTAGAGGTGTACACATGTGTTGTATCTCACATGGTGTGGCCCACATGGTGTGCTAATGCTATTAGCTTAGCTAGTCATGCTACCTGCTGCCCATTTATCAGTTTCCTTTCTGTTTCTGCAAAAAATATCTCGCCAAAGTCTTTAAGCTTAGCTGTTTGAACTTTAAGATTCAATCTTTTTTTTTTTTTTGCTGTGGATACTTTTCTAGCCGTAAAAGAAAAATGTCAAAAAGCTAAGCACAGCACGACCCTCGTCACATGATCTGTTTATTTGAGTGTAGACTTTTTGGTCAAAAGCACACACTACACACAGTTACTAAACATAGAGTATTTTAGAGACTTACCATGTTCCTGTCGCCGCGTGTGAAGAAGAGTGTGTTTGGAGGAAGAGCAGCCTCTGCTCCTGATCGGACAAGATGGCGGCCGGGGATTTCCCCAGCATTAAACACTCGCCCGAAAATATGAATTCAATTGAAATAAAATTAAACATGAAATAAATTAAACAGTAATAAATTACACAGTATAGGGTTGAATTAAATAAATAAAAAAAGCATAAAAAAATAAAATAAATAAATGTTATTATTTTATTTTTCCACAAATTAATTTTCCACATCAGGTTATATTTACATTGTAGAAGCAAGCAAATATCTTAACTTATGGCTATACTTTTATTCATTTATTTCATTATTTTATTTCATAGCATACATTTCTGCATTTAGTTAGACCATGTAATAGTGACATTCACCTGAAGAAAGAGAGAACTATAACAAATCTAAAGATTATTTATAATGAATTAAGCCTTTTTCATGAAGCCTATTTGTCATTGATTTTGAAAAGTTATAATAATATAAAATGGAACAATTACCCTGTATCCTGTACTTTAGAACAGAACCGTTTTCAGCCTAGATTTAAATACCAGTAATAATGATCATATACATGATTAACTGGACAGCCCCAATGTAGACATGATCACATGATCACAGTGAGGACCTCAAACGTCAGGGTCTGTGCGTCAGAACAAGATCAAATACCATTTTGTGCCGTCTGTAGTTGAGCTCATTAAACATTAATGGACATTGAAACTGAATATTTGTCTAAATATTTTTGTCACTGCATTTATTTACTATATTGTTAAACTACTAGAATTATTAACATTATTTAAAAAAAAAAAAAGCTTAAAGGTGGAATGGAGGATTTCGGGCAACAAATCAGAATCTAATTTCCTCGTGGGTAGCACAAATAACTGGTCCGCTCAGGTGTCAATCATTCTCTAGTGCCCGCCCACAGGCTCGTCCGGGGGAAACGCTCGCTCCCCTGGCCGCGCATGCGTGGTTGATATGCTAGTGTGTTTATGTAGCAGGAGGTTAGCGGCGAGTTCCGTCATTGTAGGTCTAAACTTTCATCCACGAAGTACCGAAATGGGACGAAAGAGAAAGACTGTTTTGGAGCTTTCACAGAAGAGACGAAAGTCTGCAGAGGAAAGAAACAAAAGGCGTGTTATTCTGGGGGAATCGTTTACGGCTGGAGAGCATTGAAAGTGCAAAACAGGCTGATGCCTCCGCTGCAAAGTTTCTGCTGGACAGGTAACTGTTTATCTGACACTTTTTTTAGCTTATTGTATGTGGAGTGTATTATTAAATCTTCTTCGCGGAGGTTGTCGTGAGAAAGCGACACCAATCGTCTTGTAAACAAATAGGGGGAAAGACAGAGAGGGAGGGAGGAGAGAGAGGGAGGGGGAGAGAGAGAGGGGGGAGAGAGGGAGGGATAGAGAGGGAGGGAGAGAGGCAGAGAGGGAGGAGAGAGAGAGGAGGGAGGGAGGAGAGAGAGGGAAGGTTGGAGAGAGAGGGAGGGGGAGAGAGAGAGAGGGAGGTAGGGAGAGAGAGGGAGGGAGGAGAGAGAGGGAGGGGGAGAGAGAAACAGGGAGGAAGAGAGAGGGAGGGGGGAAAGAGAGAGGGAGGGAGAGAGAGGGGAGGGATAGAGAGAGGGAGGGGTGGAGGAAGAGAGAGAAAGAACGGAGGAAGGAAAAATGGAAGGGAAGGAATAAATGAAATGGACAGAACAAACAAAGGAAGGAAGGAAGGAAAGAGACGGGAAAGACAAAAATAAATAAATGAATGAATCAAGTTTTTATTCAGATTTTTAACAATAATATATTCATAAATAGAAGCCGTCAGGTGCCGTGTTTCAATCCTTATTTGGTTTATCATTTGTAAAAGTCTCAATAAACCAAAGAAATAATCGACTGCCACAACAATCGTTAGCTGCAGCCTTAAATAATAACGTTTGTCCTGACAGAGAAGACATTTAGACGTCCATTAACGACAGAGATACGACCCATAAACCGGGTCAAACATCTGCTCTGGGCCTGAGAGGTTTGATACGCACC
This sequence comes from Rhinogobius similis, assembly GCA_019453435.1. Classification (NCBI taxonomy): domain Eukaryota; kingdom Metazoa; phylum Chordata; class Actinopteri; order Gobiiformes; family Gobiidae; genus Rhinogobius; species Rhinogobius similis. Next base: position 3,195,478 of record CM033633.1, read on the forward strand.
AGAACCAAGGCCCATTACAGCAGATCGTCCCGTCCACACGTTCAATCAAGCCTCAGTGTTTTATAGTGTGGAAAAGACCTCCACACGACCTTCAGAGAGAGGTACAGGTGCAGGGGGGGAGAGAGGGGGGGGAGGGCAGAGAGAGAGAAGGAGAGCGAGGAGGGGGAGAGAGAGAGATGGGGGAGGGAGGAGGGAGAGGAGAGAGAGAGTAGAGAGAGAGGGAAGGAGGAGGAGGGAAAGAGAGAGGGAGGAGGGAGAGGAAAGAGAGAGGAGAGGAAGAGGAGAGAGAGAGGGGGTGGAAGGAGGAGAAAGAGGGGGGAGAGAGAGAGGGAGGAAGGAGAGGAAAGAGAGAGGAGAGAGAGGAAGGAGGAGGAGAGAGAGAGGGTGGAGGCAGAGAGAGAGAAGGAGAGCGAGGGGGGAGAGAGGGGGAGAGAGAGACAGAGAGAGAGGAGAGAGAAGGAGGAGAGAGAGAGGGTGGAGGCAGAGAGAGAGAAGGAGAGCGAGGGAGAGAGAGGAGAGAGAGAGGGAAGGAGGAGGAGGAGAAAGAGAGAGGGAGGGGGAGGAGGGAGAGAGAAGGAGGAGGAGGAGAGAGAGAGGGAAAAGGGGGAGAGAGAGGGAAGGAGGAGAGAGGGAGGGAGAGAGAGGGAAAGGGGAGAGGGAGGAGGGAGAGGAGGAAGAAGAGGAGAGAGAGAAGGGAGAAAGAGGTGAGAGGGGAGGAAGAAGAGGAGTAAGAGAGGGGGGAAGAAAGAGGTGAGGGGGGAGGAAGAGGAGAGAGAGAGGGGGTGGAAGGAGGAGAAAGAGGGGGGGAGAGAGAGAGGGGGTAGGAAGAAGAGGAGAGAGAGAGGGGGGGGGAGAGGAGAGAGAGGGGAGGAAGAGGGGGAGGCGTGTGCTGCGTCCCTCTGTGTCGCTCCATCAGTCTCAGGCTCAGGACAGAGACAAATGGACCACAGACTTTAACGAGCCCCAGTCCCTGAACATCAGACACGCCTCTCTGTTCGGACAGTTCACGGGGCTAAGATTCAAATGTGTAAATGTGAACTGTCCCTGTGGAGAAAAAACAACATCCAGACACTGAGCAATACTAAAGGAGCTTCAATTGGTCCTCGATTGATCTCATTTTTGTCCCGATCCAGACCAGAGTCCCGTCCTCTGAAGCTGAACCGGTCCTGCATCAGTCGCACACGAAGAGGGTTCACGTCCCACTCTGTCGACCCAAGATTTTCCGATTGACACCGTGCGCGTTCACATAAAGGGGCGGAGTTAGTGTCCGTCGGCCAATCAGAACACAGGAGAAGGGAAGAGCGGCGTATGGAAAAGAGGGCCGGGAAGGTTTTGCGATTCACTTCGAAGTGTGAATCTCCGTCAATTCAAATGACGCTCTTCACGGGACGATTTTAGCTCCGTTTGAGTCAATATAAAATAATAAACCTGTTCTTAGCTGCGGTTATAACTCTGTGGGAGCAAAGTGTGATAAGAGTATGAATATTGTGGAAGGTAATGAGGCTGTGACGAGCTGCGTGTTCATCATTTGCTGTAGATTCTCGACTCGACTCCTTCAAGAGAATCGTCTCTGCAGTAAAGGGACGTCCGCTTTGACGCCAACGGTGTTCGCGCAAACGGCCGACGAGGGAAAAGTCTCTCGCTAAAACGTTATATTCTCCTTATTCCTGAAGTTCCCGTACATGCCGCCGTCTTGTTTCCGTTGTAGTTCACACGGAGCAGACGAGCTCAACAGAAAATAAGTTCTACTCGACTAAAAAGACGTTTTCAGGAAATCGCTATGCTAGACTTGTTGTTGTTCGTGTTCATTAAACATTTTACACAAATCAATCTACTTTATGTAACATTTTAGCGTCAGACTTTTCCCTCGTTCGTCATTAGCTTAAACGGAGTTCTCGTCAAACGGAAGTGTCTTTGTCCAGTGTGTCTTTGTCCAGAAGAGTCATGTCCATCGATCTTAACACAGACGCGTCAATAACCTCCAGCCTCCGCTCTCGCTCTCAGCGCTGTGTCCGATCAATGGACGACGAGCCGAACCCTTTTGAACGGAGACGAGGAGCAGATCGGCCGACGGGATCAGAGCGAGTCGCGTCTGCAGCATCCACGCAGCCAAGAGCGAACATATTCAACGAAAGGCAGCGTCAGATTTGCTCCAGAACAGACAGTTGTGGATTTTCTTTACGAGTCATCAGAATCACATATTCCGTATGTGATGGAGGGTGGGAAACACCCGACCAAGACAGCAAGTGATACAAGTGAAAGTAGACAGAACTCACCACAACGTTGCAAACAGGTTCGAGGTCCCAGCGCCGGTGTCCTTTCCGGGTCCGTGATGCAGTCCTCACGTCTCAGGAAGCTGCAGAGGAAACAAGGCTGAAAAGGTCTAACTTTCAGGTAGCAACACACTGGATCACCCCGGAAAGAAACGTCCGGACGAAGGAACTGGTCATTGACGCCAAATTGGTGTGGATTTTCTTTACGAGTTATCAGAAATAAAGTAATGAGAAGAAGCTCTGTCTATTTCAAAGGTTTATTTTACATGTGCACAGTGAAATAAAGTCTGTCCCTGACAAAAAAGATCTCTCCCTCTCCGATTCCAAAAAGCAAAAAGGAGCCTGAACAATAATAAAACACATGCTTAAATACCCTAGAAATGGAGACATCAGACATAACTAAAATGAACATGAAGGTCGAGGCGATCAGGCAAATCTATCAATCTATTCAAATCTTCACACTTAATAAAACATATAAAGACATGACAATTTTGTCCCACAACAATATGGAGCAGCACGATGAGACCGCTGTGCGCCGTCTGCATCCAGTTATCAAAAGTTACGTCATCGGTTCATACGTTACGTTCATACGTTATATTCCCCTTATTCCTGAAGTTGTCGTACGCGCCGCCGTCTTGTTTCCGTTGTAGTTCACACGGAGCAGACGAGCTCAACAGAAAATAAGTTCTACTCGACTAAAAGACGCTTAGAAACCGTTAGGTTAGACTTGTTGTTGCTCGTGTTAATTAAAAAATTTAAACAAATAAAAATACTTTATGTAACATTTTAGCGTCAGACTTTTCCCTCGTTCGTCATTAGCTTTAACGGAGTTCTCGTCAAACGGAAGTGCGTTTACAACAAAAGTGCAAAAAACGGCAAAAGTGTAAGAATACGGTGAATAAAGTAGATTGATTTGTTTAAATGTTTAATGAACACGAGCAACAACAAGTCAACAACGCAGCGGTTTCCTGAGGCTTGAAAATGTCTTTTTAGTCGAGTAGAACTTATTTTCTGTTGAGATCGTCTAAAAGAACATTTAAGATCTATTAAAACTAAAGACTACAGCAGGAGATTTAGTCCTGGTTTAGTCCTGGTTTAGATCTGGTTTAGTGTTGTTTAGTGTGTTACATCTGTTTTAGACCATTTGAAATGTCCCTTTTTAGTCCTGGTTTAGACCTTCAGTATTTCCTTGTTTAGTTTGGGTTTAGTCTTGGTTTAGTTCTGGTTTAGACCTGTGCTAGATCCATTTTAGATCTTTTGAAACGTCTCTATTTAGTCTGGATTTAGATTTGGTTTAGTCCTGGTTTAGACTTGTGTTACATCTGTTTTAGACCATTTGAAATGTCCTTGTTTAGTCCAGATTTAGTCCTGGTTTAGACCTTCAAAAATGCCCTTGTTTAGTCCAGGTTTAGTCCAAATTTAGACCTGGTTTGGAGCTGTGTTAGATCTGGTTTAGATCTTTTGAAATGTCTGTCTTTACTCTGGACTTAGATTTGGTTTAGTCCTGGTTTAGATCTTTTGAAATGTACCTATTTCATCCGGGATTAGATTTGGTTTAGACTTGAGTTACATCTGTTTTAGTCCTTTTGAAATGTCCCTGTTTAGTCCACGATTAGTCCAGGTTTAGACCTTCAGTAATTTCCTTGTTTAGTCCTAGTTTAGACCTGGTTTAGACCCTCAGAAAGGCCCTTGTTTAGTCCAGGTTTAGTCCAAGTTTTGTCCTGGTTTGGACCAGTGTTAGATCTGGTTTAGATCTTTTGAAATGTCTCTGTTTAGTCTGGACTTGGATTTGGTTTAGTCCTGGTTTAGAGCTTTTGAAATGTAGTTATTAAAACAGGACACTAACCTCCTGTAAAACAACATTTAAGATCGACTAAAACTAAAGACTAAAGCAGGAGATTTAGTCCTGGTTTAGTCCTTCTGAAATGTACCTATTTAGTCCAGGATTAAATCTGGTTTAGACTTGTGTTACATCTGTTTTAGACCTTTTGAAATGTCCCTGTTTAGTCCTGGTTTAGACTCTTAGAGATGCCCTTGTTTAGTCCAAGTTTAGTCCTGGTTTGGACCTGTTAGATCTGGTTTAGATTTTTTGAAATGTCTCTATTTAGCCTGGATTTAGATTTGGTTTAGTCCTGGTCTAGACTGGGTTTAGATATTTTGAAATGTAGTTATTAAAATAGGACTCTAACCCCCTACAAAAGAACATTTAAGATCGACTAAAACTAAAGCATTAGATTTAGTCCAGTCCTGGTTTTGTCTTGGTTTAGTCTTGGTTTAGACTTTCTGAAATGTACCTATTTAGTCCGGGATTAAATCTGGTTTAGACTTGTGTTACATCTGGTTTAGACTTTTGAAATGTCACTGTTTAGTTCTGGTTTAGACCTTCAGCAATGTGTCTGTTTAGTCCACGATTAGTCCAGGATTAGACCTTCAGCAATGTGTCTGTTTAGTCCACGATTAGTCCAGGATTAGACCTTCAGCAATGTGTCTGTTTAGTCCACGATTAGTCCAGGATTAGACCTTCAGTAATTTCCATGTTTAGTCCAGGTTTAGTCCCGTGTTAGATCTGGTTTAGATCTTTTGAAATGTCTGTCTTTACTCTGGATTTAGATTTGGTTTAGTCCTGGTTTAGATCTTTTGAAATGTAGTTATTAAAACAGGACTCTAACCTCCTGTAAAACAAAATTTAAGATCGACTAAAACTAAAGCAGTAGATTTAGTTCAGTCCTGGTTTTGTCTTGGTTTAGTCCTGGTTTAAACTTTCTGAAATGTACCTATTTAGTCCGGGATTAGATCTGGTTTAGACTTGTGTTTTAGACCTTTTGAAATGTACGATTTTTTTTTCATTTAAAATGGACTAAAACTAAAGACTAAAGCTGACTCAGACTCAGATTGCTTCTGGTGTATTTCCCGTTCACCTGTGGATTCTCCGGTTGATTCCGTGGTTGATTCTCCGGTGGATTCTCCGGTTGATTCTCTGGTTGATTCTCCTGTTGATTCTCCGGTTGATTCCGTGGTTGATTCCATGGTTGATTCTCCGGTGGATTCTCCGGTGGATTCTCCGGTTGATTCCGTGGTTGATTCCGTGGTTGATTCTCCGGTTGATTCTCCGGTTGATTCCGTGGTTGATTCCGTGGTTGATTCTCCGGTGGATTCTCCGGTTGATTCCGTGGTTGATTCCGTGGTTGATTCTCCGGTGGATTCTCCGGTTGATTCCGTGGTTGATTCTCCGGTTGATTCCGTGGTTTATTCTCCGGTTGATTCCGTGGTTGATTCTCCGGTTGATTCTCCTGTTGATTCTCCGGTTGATTCCGTGGTTGATTCCATGGTTGATTCTCCGGTGGATTCTCCGGTTGATTCCGTGGTTGATTCTCCGGTTGATTCCGTGGTTGATTCTCCGGTTGATTCCGTGGTTGATTCCGTGGTTGATTCTCTGGTTGATTCCGTGGTTGATTCCGTGGTTGATTCTCTGGTTGATTCCGTGGTTTATTCCGTGGTTGATTCTCCGGTTGATTCCGTGGTTGATTCCGTGGTTGATTCTCCTGTTGATTCCGTGGTTTATTCTCCGGTTGATTCTCCGGTTGATTCTCAGGTGGATTCTCCTGTTGATTCCGTGGTTTATTCCGTGGTTGATTCTCCGGTTGATTCCGTGGTTTATTCTCCGGTTGATACTCCGGTTGATTCTCTGGTGGGTTCCGTGGTTTATTCTCCAGTGGATTCTCCGGTTAATTCTCCGGTGGATTCTCCTGTTGATTCCGTGGTTAATTCTCCGGTGGATTCTCCGGTTGATTCCGTGGTTTATTCTCCGGTTGATTCCGTGATTGGTTCCGTGGTTGATTCTCCGGTTGATTCTCCGGTTGATTCTCCGGTTGATTCTCCAGAGTCGGACGTGAGCCGCAGCTGCAGCTCCAGGACGCTCTTCATAAACACTTTCACTTCTGATTGAGCTCAAAGACAAACACCACGACACGACACGACGCACCGAGGAGCGAGAGATTAGATGGAGACAAAAACAAGATGTGGAGGGAAAGAGGGAGGGAAGGAGAGGAGAGAGGGAGGGAAGGAGAGGAGAGAGGGAGGGAAGGAGAGGAGAGAGGGAGGGAAGGAGAGGAGAGAGGGAGGGAAGGAGAGGAGAGAGGGAGGGAAGGAGAGGAGAGAGGAGAGGAAAGAAGAGGAGAAAGAGGAAGAACGAGAGGAGAGAGGGAGGGAAGGAGAGGAAAGAGGGAGGGAAGGAGAGGAGAGAGGGAGGGAAGGAGAGGAGAGAGAGAGGGAAGGAGAGGAGAGAGGGAGGGAAGGAGAGGAGAGAGGGAGGGAAGGAGAGGAGAGAGGGAGGGAAGGAAGGAGAGGAGAGAGGGAGGGAAGGAGAGGAGAGAGGGGGAGGGAAGGAGAGAGGAGAGAGGGAGGGAAAGGAGGAGAGAGAGAGAGAGAGAGAGGGAAGGAGAGAGAGAGAAAGAGGAGGAAGGAGAGGAGAGAGGGAGGGAAGGAGAGGAAGAAAAAGAACGAGAGGAGAGAGGGAGGGAAGAAGAGGAGAGAGAGAGGGAAGGAGAGCAGAGAGGGAGGGAAGGAGAGGAGAGAGAGAGGGAAGGAGAGGAGAGAGAGAGGGGAGAGAGAGAGGGAAGGAGAGGAGAGAGAGAGGGGGAGAGAGGAGAGAGAGAGGGAAGAAGAGGAGAGAGGGAGGGAAGGAGAGGAGAGAGGGAGGGAAGGAGAGGAGAGAGGGAGGGAAGGAGAGGAGAGAGAGAGGGTAGGAGAGGAGAGAGGGAGGGAAGAAGAGGAGAGAGGGAGGGAAGGAGAGGAGAGAGGGAGGGAAGGAGAGGAGAGAGGGAGGGAAGGAGAGGAAAGAGGGAGGGAAGGAGAGGAAGAGGAGGAGGGAAGGAGAGGAAAGAGGGAGGGAAAGAGAGAGAGAGAGAGAGGGAGGGAAGGAGGGAAGGAGAGGAGAGAGGGAGGGAAGGAGAGAGAGAGAGAGAGGAAAGGAGAGAGAGAGAGAGAGAGAGGGAAGGAGGAGAGAGAGAGGGAGGGAAGGAGAGGAAAGAGGGAGGGAAGGAGAGGAGAGAGGGAGGGAAGGAGAGGAGAGAGGGAGGGAAGGAGAGGAGAGAGGGAGGGAAGGAGAGGAGAGGAGAGAGGGGAGGAAAAAGAAGAGGAGAGAAAGAGAGAGGAAAGAACAGAGAGGAAAAAGAGAGGGAGGGAGGGAGGAGAGAGGAGAGAGAGAGAGGAGGGAAAGGAAAGGAGAGAGAGAGGGAAAGAAGAGAGAGGAGAGGGGGAGGGAAGGAAAGAGAGAGAGAGAGAGGGGAAGAGAGAGAGAGAGAGAGGGGAGAGAGAGGAGAGAGGGAGGAAAGAAGAGGAGAAAGAGGAAGAACGAGAGGAAAGAGGGAGGGAAGGAGAGGAGAGAGGGAGGGAAGGAGAGGAAAGAGGGAGGGAAGGAGAGAGGAGAGAGAGGAAGAACGAGAGGAGAGAGGGAGGGAAGAGATGAAGAGGAGGAGAGGAAAGAGAAGAAGAGGGAAGGAGAGGAGAGAGGGAGGGAAGGAGAGGAGAGAGGGAGGGAAGGAGAGGAGAGAGGGAGGGAAGGAGAGGAGAGAGGGAGGGAAGGAGAGGAGAGAGAGAGGGAAGGAGAGGAGAGAGGGAGGGAAGGAGAGGAGAGAGAGAGAGGGAAGGAGAGGAGAGAGAGAGTGAAGGAGAGGAGAGAGAGAGGAGAGGAGAGAAAGAGGGGGAGGAGAGAGAGAGAGAGAGAGAGAGAGAGGGGAAGGAGAGAGGAGAGAGAGGAAGAACGAGAGGAGAGAGGGAGGGAAGGAGAGGAGAGAGAGAGAGGGAAGGAGAGGAGAAAGAGGAAGAACGAGAGGAAAGAGGATAAGAGGAAAGGAAAGAGGAGAGAGAAGAGGAACAAGAGAGGACAGAGATGAAGAGAGGAAGAATGAGAGGAAAGAAGAGGAGAGGAAAGAGACAAAGAGGAGGAGAGGAAAGAAGAAGCACAAGAGAGGAAAGAGAAGAGGAGAGGAAAGAGAAGAACGAGAGGAAAGAGATGAAGAAGAGCAGAGAAAAGAGACGAAGAGGGAAGAGGGAGGGAAGGAGAGGAGAGAGGGAGGGAAGGAGAGGAAGAACGAGAGAGGAAAGAGACGAAGAACGAGAGAGGAGAGGACAGAGAGGAGAGGAAAGACAGGAAGAACGAGAGAGGAAAGAGGAGTAGAGGAAAGGAAAGAGGAGAGGAAAGAGAAGAAGAACGAGAGCGGACAGAGATGAAGAGAGGAAGAATGAAAGGAAAGAAGAGGAGAGGAAAGAGAAGAACGAGAGGAAAGAGATGAAGAAGAGCAGAGAAAAGAGACGAAGAGGGAAGAGGAGGAGAGGAAAGAGAAGAAGAGGGAGAAGAGAAAGAATGAGACGGAGAGAGGAAAGAGTGATGAGGAGGAGGAGGAGCACCATCTGGGTTTGAAAAGGCTCATTTCTCATTTTCTATTAACGTTTATTTACTGTTTATTTACAATTATGTGTCCTGGATCAGACCTTCAGAAATGACACGGTTTAGTCCTGGTCTAGTCCTGGTTTAGTCCTGGTTTAGTCCTGGTGTAGACCTGGTTTAGACCTGGTTTAGACCTGGTTTAGTCCTGGTTTAGACCTGGTTTAGTCCTGGTTTAGTCCTGGTTTAATCCTGGTTTAGTCCTGGTTTAGTCCTGGTTTAGTCCTGGTGTAGACCTGGTTTAGTCCTGGTTTAGTCCTGGTTTAGTCCTGGTGTAGACCTGGTTTAGTCCTGGTTTAGACCTGGTTTAGTCCTGGTTTAGTCCTGGTTTAGTCCTGGTGTAGACCTGGTTTAGCCCTGGTTTAGTCCTGGTTTAGTCCTGGTGTAGACCTGGTTTAGACCTGGTGTAGTCCTGGTTTAGTCCTGGTCTAGTCCTGGTTTAGTCCTGGTTTAGACCTGGTTTAGACCTGGTTTAGTCCTGGTTTAGTCCTGGTTTAATCCTGGTGTAGACCTGGTTTAGTCCTGGTTTAGTCCTGGTTTAGTCCTGGTGTAGACCTGGTTTAGTCCTGGTTTAGTCCTGGTTTAGTCCTGGTTTAGTCCTGGTTTAGTCCTGGTGTAGACCTGGTTTAGTCCTGGTTTAGTCCTGGTGTAGACCTGGTTTAGACCTGGTGTAGTCCTGGTTTAGTCCTGGTCTAGTCCTGGTTTAGTCCTGGTTTAGACCTGGTTTAGACCTGGTTTAGTCCTGGTTTAGTCCTGGTTTAATCCTGGTGTAGACCTGGTTTAGTCCTGGTTTAGTCCTGGTTTAGTCCTGGTGTAGACCTGGTTTAGTCCTGGTTTAGTCCTGGTTTAGTCCTGGTTTAGACCTGGTTTAGTCCTGGTTTAGTCCTGCAGTAGACCTGGTTTAGACCTGGTTTAGTCCTGATTTAGTCCAAGTTGAGTCCTGGTTTAGACCTTTTGAAAGATCTCTTTAGTCCAGGTTTAGTCCTGGTTTAGACCCTCAGAAATGCCCTGGTTTAGTCCAAGTTGAGTCCAAATTGAGTCCTGTTTAGTCCTAATTTGGAGCTTGTGAAATGTGTCTATTTAGTCCTGGATTAGATCTGGTTTAGACCAGGCTTGGTTTAGTCCAAGTCCTGGTTTGGACCTATCTTAGATCCAGTTTAGATCTTTTGAAATATCTCGAGTCTGGATTTAGATTTGGATTAGTGCTGGTTTGGACTGGGTTTAGATCTTTTTGTTTCTATTTAGTCTTCCTTTAAACCTGATTTAGACCTGAGTTAGACCTGAACAGACCTCTTTATGATCAGTCCTAGTTTAGACTGGGTTTAGACCTTCTGAAATGGACCTCTTTAGTCCATTTTTAAACCAGGTTCTGTCCTGGTTTAGACCTTGGTAAGATCTTGTTTAAAAGTTTTGAAATGTCCTTATTTAGACCTGGTTTAGATCTTCAGAAAAGTCCCGACATAGTCCTCCTTTAGACCTGGTCTAGTCTTGGATTAATTATCGATTAATTATGGTTTGAACTGAGTTAACTATTTCCTTGGTCTGGTTTGCACCCGGTTTAGACCCAGTTTGGACCGGTGCTGATTTAATCCAATTGGTCATGGTACTGGCATGTTATAATTTTCCTGCTAAATAAACTCCAACTAAACTCCAGCAAAACTCCAACTAATCTCCAACTTAACTCCAACTAATTTCCAAATAAACACCAACAAATTTCCAACTAAACTCCAATTAAACTCCAACTAATCTCCAACAAAACTTAAACAAAACTTCAGCAAAACTCCAACTAATCTCCAACTAATTTCCATCTAAAGTCCAACTAATCTTTAATCTCAAACTAATTTCCAAAAAAACTCCAACTAAACTCCAACTAATCTTTAACTAATCTCCAACTACTTTCCAAATAAACGCCAACAAATTTCCAACTAAACTCCAGCAAAACTTCAACAAAACTCCAACTAATCTCCAATTAATCTCCAACTAATTTCCATCTAAACTCCAACTAATCTTTAATCTCCAACTAATTTCCAAAAAAACTCCAACTAAACTCCAACTAATCTTTAATCTCCAACTAATTTCCAAAAAAACTCCAACTAAACTCCAACTAATTACCAACTAAACTCCCATTTATTTCCATCTAAACTCCAACTAATCTTTAACTAATCTCCAACTAATTTCCAAATAAACGCCAACAAATTTCCAACTAAACTTCAACTAAACTCCAGCAAAACTCCAACTAATCTCCAACAAAACTTAAACAAAACTTCAGCAAAACTCCAACTAATCTCCAACAAAACTTAAACAAAACTTCAGCAAAACTCCAACTAATCTCCAACAAAACTTCAACAAAACTTCAGCAAAACTCCAACTAATCTCCAACTAATTTCCATCTAAACTCCAACTAATCTTTAATCTCAAACTAATAATAAAAAAAAAAAAACTCCATCTAAACTCCAACTAATCTTTAACTAATCTCCAACTACTTTCCAAATAAACGCTAACAAATTTCCAACTAAACTCCAACAAAACTTCAACAAAACTCCAACTAATCTCCAATTAATCTCCAACTAATTTCCATCTAAACTCCAACTAATCTTTAATCTCCAACTAATTTCCAAAAAAACTCCAACTAAACTCCAACTAATTACCAACTAAACTCCCATTTATTTCCATCTAAACTCCAACTAATCTTTAACTAATCTCCAACTAATTTCCAAATAAACGCCAACAAATTTCCAACTAAACTTCAACTAAACTCCAGCAAAACTCCAACTAATCTCCAACAAAACTTAAACAAAACTTCAGCAAAACTCCAACTAATCTCCAACAAAACTTAAACAAAACTTCAGCAAAACTCCAACTAATCTCCAACTAATTTCCATCTAAACTCCAACTAATCTTTAATCTCAAACTAATAATAAAATAAAAAAAAAACTCCATCTAAACTCCAACTAATCTTTAAATAATCTTTAACTACTTTCCAAATAAATGCTAACAAATTTCCAACTAAACTCCAACAAAACTTCAACAAAACTCCAACTAATCTCCAATTAATCTCCAACTAATTTCCATCTAAACTCCAACTAATCTTTAATCTCCAACTAATTTCCAAAAAAACTCCAACTAAACTCCAACTAATTGCTAACTAAACTCCCATTTATTTCCATCTAAACTCCAACTAATCTTTAACTAATCTCCAACTAATTTCCAAATAAACACCAACAAATTTCCAACTAAACTTCAACTAAACTCCAACAAAACTCCAACTAATTTCCATCTAAACCGCAACTAATCTTTAATCTCCATCTTATTTCCAAATAAACGCCAACAAATTTCCAATTAAACTCCAATTAATCTTCAACCAATCTCCAACTAATTTCCATCTAAACTCCAATTTATCTTTAACTAATTTCCAACTAAACTCCATCTAATCTCCATCTAATCTCCATCTAAACTCCATCTAAACTCCATCTAAACTCCATCTAATCTCCATCTAAACTCCATCTAATCTCCATCTAAACTCCATCTAATCTCCATCTAATCTCCATCTAATCTCCATCTAAACTCCATCTAAACTCCATCTAAACTCCATCTAATCTCCATCTAAACTCCATCTAAACTCCATCTAAACTCCATCTAATCTCCATCTAAACTCCATCTAATCTCCATCTAAACTCCATCTAAACTCCATCTAAACTCCATCTAAACTCCATCTAAACTCCATCTAAACTCCATCTAATCTCCATCTAAACTCCATCTAAACTCCATCTAAACTCCATCTAATCTCCATCTAAACTCCATCTAATCTCCATCTAAACTCCATCTAATCTCCATCTAAACTCCATCTAATCTCCATCTAAACTCCATCTAATCTCCATCTAAACTCCATCTAAACTCCAAGTGAACTCTAGTTAATCTAATCTAAACTCCTGGATGAGGTTCAGACGATGCAGATGGAGCTCGTTCTGTTTTCAATCTGTTTTTCACGTTTTATTTCGTCATTCGCTCGCGTCTCGTCAAAGTGGAAGCCTGTGTTGTTTTTGGATGAACTTTTGGCCGTGTCTCATTTTCCTGTAAAGCTCCATTTTCTGTTTTGCCGCGCCGTAAATAACATGAAAGACCGTCCCTTTAAGAGTCTGGTTCACCATGGCGACGGATTAGACTTTCCCTTTGAAGAAAAACTCACCGGGAAAACGATGCTCCTGAACTGGAGGAAGCGCTTTGTAAAAATAATGCAATAGTTTCATTTTGTTTTTGTTTTTTTATCCCTTTTCTTGTTCGCCGCACAGAACTTTATGCTTTGGTTGTTTTTTTGGGCAATAAACTGAATAAAAACATGTCATTTTGCTTCTAAAATTGTCACAAGTGTCATGTTTTTGGTTCTGGGTGTCCTCAGGTTCAAGTTTGGCTCAAAACAAATGAACAAAACAAAAGTGCAGAAATATCACTTTGTTCTCTTCTCTGGCTCCTTATTGCGTCCTCATTTCCTCCTCCTCGTCTCCTCCTTGTCTCCTCGTTTCCTCTTTGTCTCTTCGTCTCATCCTTGTTTCCTCATTTCCTTCTGGCCTTCTCCTGGTCTCCTGCCCTCGTCTCCTCCTTGTCTCATTCTTGTTTCCTCTTCATCTCCTCCTCGTCTCATTCTTGTTTCCTCTTCATCTCCTCTTCGTCTCATCCTTGTTTCCTCGTTTCCTCCTCGTCTCCTCTTTGTCTAATCCTTGTTTCCTCGTTTCCCCCTTCTGCCCTCGTCTCCTCCTCGTCTCCTCCTCATCTCCTTCTTGTTGTCTTCTCTGCCCTCATCTCCTCTCTTCCTTGTTTCCCAGTCTACTCCTCGTTTCCTCGTCTCTTCCTTTTCTCATCCTTGTCTCATTCTTGTTTCCCTTTCATCTCCTCATCTCCTCCTTGTGAACTCATTTCCTTCTCGTCTTCTCCTCGTCTCATCCTTCTTAACTCGTTTCCTCTTCATCTCCTCTTCGTCTCCTCATTGTTTCCTTGTTTCCTCCTGGCCTTCTCCTGGTCTCCTCTGCCCTCGTCCCCTCCTTGTTTCCTCGTTTCCTCCTCATCTCCTCCTCCTCTCCTCCTTGTTTCCTAGTTTCCTCCTGGCCTTCTCCGGGTCTCCTCTGTCCTGGTTTCCTCCTTGTTTCCTCGTCTCCTCCTCGTCTCCTCCTCGTTTCCTCCTTGTTTCCTCCTGGCCTTCTCCTGGTCTCCTCTGTCCTGGTCTGCTCCTTGTTTCCTCGTCTCCTCCTCATCTCCTCCTTGTTTCCTCCTGGCCTTCTCCTGGCCTCCTCTGCCGTCGTCTCATTGCCTCGTCTCCTCCTTGTTTCCTTGTGTCCTCGTTTCCTCCTGGCCTTCTCCTGGTCTCCTCTGTCCTGGTCTGCTCCTTGTTTCCTCGTCTCCTCCTTGTTTCCTCCTCGTCTCCTCCTTGTTTCCTTGTTTCCTTGTTTCCTCCTGGCCTTCTCCTGGCCTCCTCTGTCCTGGTCTGCTCCTTGTTTCCTCGTCTCCTCCTCATCTCCTCCTTGTTTCCTCGTCTCCTCCTTGTTTCCTCCTCGTCTCCTCCTTGTTTCCTCCTCGTCTCCTCCTCGTCTCCTCCTTGTTTCCTTGTTTCCTCCTGGCCTTCTCCTGGCCTCCTCTGTCCTGGTCTCCTCCTTGTTTCCTCCTCATCTCCTCCTCGTCTCCTCCTTGTTTCCTCCTGGCCTTCTCCTGGCCTCCTCTGCCCTCGTCTCATTGCCTCTTCTTCTCCTCGTCTCGGTTCTGGGCAAAGTCTTCATCAGGTTTTCCTCTGCACACATCAGCACAATCTAAAAAAAAAAAGAATCAAAATGTGATTTTAATTTCCTTAAATAAAGCGTGAAATGAATGATTTATTAAAAGCAGCAGCTCAAAGAGATCAGATCCAGGCAGACGGACAGAGCTCGTTTTAGCCTCTGAAACGCTCTGGACGTGTTCGCTTTGCATTTATAAAAACTGAGACCAAAACACGACTGGTACAGGGCCAAACTAGGGCCAAACAAGGGCCAAACCGGGGCCAAACTAGGGCCAAACAAGGGCCAAACCGGGGCCAAACAAGGGCCAAACAAGGGCCAAACCGGGGCCAAACCGGGGCCAAACCAGGGCCAAACAAGGGCCAAACAAAAACCAAACTAAGACCAAACAAGGAGCCAAACCGAGGCAAACTAGGGCCCAAACAAAGAAGGGCCAAACCGGAGCAAACAAGGGCCAAACAAGGGGCCAAACAAGAGGGCAAACGCCAAACAGAAGGCCAAACAAGGGCCAAACAAGGGCCAAACAAGGGCCAAACAAGGGCCAAACAAGGGCCAAACTAGGGCCAAACAAGGGCCAAACCAGGGCCAAACAAGGGCCAAACAAGGGCCAAACAAGGGCCAAACCGGGGCCAAACTAGGGCCAAACAAGGGCCAAACCGGGGCCAAACAAGGGCCAAACAAGGGCCAAACAAGGGCCAAACCGGGGCCAAACCGGGGCCAAACAAGGGCCAAACAAGGGCCAAACTAGGGCCAAACAAGGGCCAAACCGGGGCCAAACTAGGGCCAAACAAAGGGCCAAACCGAGGGCCAAACAAAAGAGACCAAACAAAGAGCCAAACAAGGGCCAAACCAGGGGCCAAACAAAGGGCCAAACAAAGGAGACCAAACAAGGGCCAAACAAAGGGCCAAACAAAGAGGAGCCAAACTGGGGGCCAAACTAGGGCCAAACAAAGGAGCCAAACCAGGGGCCAAACAAAGGGGCCAAACAAAGAGGCCAAACAAAAGAAGGGGCCAAACCAGGGCCAAACAAGGGCCAAACAAGGGCCAAACAAGGGCCAAACCGGGGCCAAACTAGGGCCAAACAAGGGCCAAACCGGGGCCAAACAAGGGCCAAACAAGGGCCAAACAAGGGCCAAACCGGGGCCAAACAAGGGCCAAACAAGGGCCAAACAAGGGCCAAACTGGGGCCAAACAATGGCCAAACAAGGGCCAAACCAGGGCCAAACAAGGGCCAAACAAGGGCCAAACAAGGGCCAAACTGGGGCCAAACTAGGGCCAAACAAGGGCCAAACAAGGGCCAAACAAGGGCCAAACAAGGGCCAAACAAGGGCCAAACAAGGGCCAAACAAGGGCCAAACAAGGGCCAAACCTGGGCCAAACAAGGGCCAAACAAGGGCCAAACCGGGGCCAAACAAGGGCCAAACAAGGGCCAAACAAGGGCCAAACCGGGGCCAAACCGGGGCCAAACAAGGGCCAAACAAAGTACAAACTAGAGACCAAACAAAGAGAGGCCAAACCGGGGGCCAAACAAGACCAAACAAGGGCCAAACAAAAGGGCCAAACAAAGGGCCAAACAAAGGGGCCAAACAAGGGCAAAACCAGGGCCAAACCTGGGCCAAACCAGGGCCAAACAAGGGCCAAACATGGGCCAAACATGGGCCAAACCAGGGCCAAACAAGGGCCAAACTAGGGCCAAACAAGGGCCAAACCGGGGCCAAACTAGGGCCAAACAAGGGCCAAACCGGGGCCAAACAAGGGCCAAACAAAGAGGCAAACAAAGAGGGCCAAACAAGGGCCAAACAAGGGCCAAACAAAGGACCAAACAGGGACCAAACCGGGGGCCAAACAAGGGCTAAACTGGGGGCCAAACCAAGGCCAAAACTAGGGAGGCCAAACAAGGGCCAAACAAGGGCCAAACAAGGGCCAAACTGGGGCCAAACTAGGGCCAAACAAGGGCCAAACCAGGGCCAAACAAGGGCCAAACAAGGGCCAAACAAGGGCCAAACCAGGGCCAAACAAGGGCCAAACAAGGGCCAAACAAGGGCCAAACAGGGTCCAAACTAGGGCCAAACAAGGGGCCAAGAGGGCCAAACAAAGACAAACAATGGCCAAACAAGGGCCAAACCGGGGCCAAACAAGGGCCAAACAAGGGCCAAACCAGGGCCAAACCAGGGCCAAACCGGGGCCAAACCAGGACCAAATCTGCATCTTATCGGGGCCAAACAAGGGCCAAATCAAGACCAAATACAGACCTAATCAGGATCATCAGGATCTAATAGTGCCAAACTAGGACCAAACCAGGGCCAAACCAGTATCTAATCAGGGCCATAGTAGGATCAAAACAGGATCTAATTGAGGCCAAACTAGGGCCAAACCAGGGCCAAATCAAGATCTAATCGAGGCCAAACCAGGGCCAAACAAGACCAAATACAGACCTAATCAGGATAATCAGGATCTAATCAGTGCCAAACCAGGACCAAACCAGGGTCAAACCAGGACCAAATCAAGACAAAATCAGGATATAATCGAAGCCAAATCAAGATCTAATCGGGGCCAAACCAGGACCAAATTAGTATCTAATCGGGGCCAAATCAGGACCAAACCAGGATCTAACCAGGGCTAAGCTGGGGCCAAACCATGGCCAAATCAGGATCCAATCCAGGCCAAATCAGGATCTAATCAGGGCCAAATCAGAATCAAACCAGGGTTAAACCACGTCCAAACCAGGATCTCTTCAGGGCCAAACCAGGATCACACCAAGATCAAACCGGGGCCACACCAGGACTACACCAGGACATTTAGATCTCTAGCAGGCCACATTTGTCAGCATTTCCATTTTGCTTTTTCCAGTTAGAAATAGTCATGTGTAAAGGGGGATTTGAGGGACCTCCCCAAGAAAATCTGAATAAATTAGATCAAGATTAAAGTTAAATAAGTTAAAGTTAAATAAATATTTGTACATAGAGTTGATGTAAATCATACACGTTAAAGCAGACCTGAGTAACATTTGACCTCATTAATGTCTGTGTAAGTCACTTATCGTACATGTATTTTCGAGCGTCTGAAGCTCGTCGTCGCCCCCTGCTGTGTCTGGGCAAAAAACCAGCGACAACATTTGCCGACATCGACCCGAAGACGACGCTCCTGAGAAACACTGGCTCTTTTTAAAATATTTTGCAGCGTGAAACGTTTTTTGTGCGCGAATGTACTTCCTTATTTCAATAAAAAAGAAAGTATTTACACACACGAGCAGCAGGGGGAGCTCTGTCGCTGAAGTTAAAGGGCCTATGACAGGTTGGACGACTCATTTGACTAAAATGCAGTTAAGATAAATATATTTCAATGTTTGCTAAAATGCTGTTCAAATTTTATCCCAATTAAAGGTTGAATGGAGGATTTCTCGCCGATTTGAAAATCTGCGACTGTTAGTCCTTTTTTTGAAAAAGCGCATGCGCAGGTTCCCCCTCCCTCCCTGTTTCTCCTGAGTGAACGCCTCCCAAACCTCGTGCACGAGCACCAGCAGCACTGCTCCATGCGCATTTGTTTACAAGACGATTGGTGTCGCTTTCTCACGACAACCTCCGCGAAGAAGATTTAAAAACTTTCAAAATTTATAAAAACATAAAAAAAGAGTCAGATAAACAGTTACCTTTCCAGCAGAAACTTTGCAACGGAGGCATCAGTTGGAAGCCTGTTTTGCTCTTTCAATGCTGTCCAGCGCGTAAACGATTCCCCCAGAATAACACGCGTTTTGTTTCTTTCCTCTGCAGACTTTCGTCTCTTCTGTGAAAGCTCCAAAACAGTCTTTCTCTTTCGTCCCTCAGCCATTTCGGTGCTTCGTGGATGAAAGTTCAGACCTACAATGACGGAACTCGCCGCTAACCTCCTGCTACATAAACACACTAGCATATCAACCACGCATGCGCGGCCAGGGGAGCGAGCGTTTCCCCTGGACGAGCCTGTGGGCGGGCACTAGCACCAGAGAATGATTGACACCTGAGCGGACCAGTTATTTGTGCTACCCACGAGGAAATGAGATTCTGATTTGTTGCCCGAAATCCTCCATTCCACCTTTAAGCAATTTTTCAGGTTTTTAATTTCACTTCCTGGTTGTGAATGATGACATCACACTGGGAAATTAGAAAGTACATTGGGCAAAAACTGATCTAATGTTAGAGATTTTTTTAGTTTGACAAATAAAAATACACACAAACGCCTTTATTTCGTTGAATTAATGTTTAAAGGGTCAAAAAAGTAGTGTCTTTTACGTAAATTATGCATAACCCAGTGTGATGTCATCAATTTGTTTACTTCCTGTAATTTTCAACAGATTTTTCCATTTTCGCCACAAACAGCGACTGGATTGATGTAAAACTATAATTTATATTTACAACAAGTATCAATACACTGAAAAAAGTTAAAATTAGAAAATGTTAAAAACTTGTCATACGCACTTTAAAGTCAATAACATCTCCACAGTGTACTCTCCTCCAGAAATGTTACACAGTGCACCTTTAAAAGTTCACTTCCATCACAGAATCCTTCAGCTCAGTGTGGGACAGTTTTTATTCCACGTGAACTCCACAAACGTCGCCTTCGTGAGGTAAAAACCCTCAAGTTTGTGCTGAAACGGAAAGAGACGCTGCCGTAATAATTGACATTTTGGTATCAGTTTATTTTGACAGTTTTTGTGTTCTGCTCAGTGCAACGTTTGGAAACCCATGAATGCAAATGTCCTTTTCTATTTTTAGGATTTGTTTGTTGAACGGATTAATAAAATAATAATAAAAGCGGTGAGGTGTGACAGATGCAGAGCCAGCTGGAGCCTTTGTGTTTCACTCTGCAGCAAACTTCAATAAAACTCTGGAGTATTTTCATCTATTTGAATTATTAAGTCTGATATTCTGCGTTGTTTATCTCGACCTTTTAAGGCGAGACACAACAGGAAAAACTCTTTATTTCAATTTTTTTGGTCAGTTTTCTCTCTCAACATGTCGACTTTCATGTGGAAACACCAGACGTGTCCAATCTGCTCCTGAAGAGGTTTTATTCTTTCTTTTAATCTACTTCATCCATAGATTTCTCTGGGACGTTGTAACTCAGGTCCAGTTCTCTCAAAAAAGGCATTTTTGTCCCACAGAGACAAAGATCAGCCTTAAAGCAGCTCCTGCACCAAACTGTACAATCTGGGACTCAACAAGATTCAAAATTTGACTAAAAGTGACAAAAAAATGACTAAAACCAACAAAAAATGCAACTAAAAGTGACAAAAAACAGAACAAAAAGCAACAAGAATGACTAAGAGCAACAAAAACGCACCTAAAAGCAACAAAAATGTGTTTGCAAGCAACAAACATGACTTAAAGCGACAAAAACACAATAAAAAGTAAAAGAGACACAAATGCAAGCGACACAAATGCAACTAAAAGCGATTTTTGTCCCACAGAGACATAAAGATGAGCCTTAAAGCAGCTCCTGCACCAAACTGTACAATCTGGGACTCAACAAGATTCAACAGACACAAGGATTTGTTGATATTTAATTCTAACCCTGATTTATTCAAGTTTTAAGTTTAAAAATGGAGTGTTTATTCAGTCAGATCTAGTTTACTCAAAAACTAAATAAGGAATCCAAAATCCCCAGAGTCATTTAAAAAACAACAACTAATATTTGTACAAAATGAACCAAGAAATTTAAACCTGGGACATTGTAACTTCAAAGGACGTTTTCTTCAAATGCATTTTTGTCCCTCGAGACATAAAGATCAGCCTTAAAGTAGATCCTACACCAAACTGTACAATCTGGACTCAACACATTTAGACCAAACACAAGGATTTTAAATATCTAATTCTAAAACAGATTTATTGAAGTTTAAAGAAAAAAAATCTGGTGAAATTTGAATTTTTAGGAACATTTTCAGTCAAATCTAGTTTATTTAAAAACTAAATCCAAATCCCCTCTGTACATTTTTATAACTAATATGTGACAAAATGAACCAAGAAATTTAAATCTGGTTCTGTCCATTTTTCAGATTTAAATGTCACAAATATGTGGATTTTTGGCTGTTTTTCCACATAAAATGTCTTATTTCTACATGAAAACATGACATGATGAATTACATTTATGTGAGTAAACGACAGGAGAAGTCTAAAATTTATATCTTTAATATATTTGTATCTTTATCTTTAAGATTTGTTCCTGTTCACCTGTAGTGTCTCCCATTAAAGGTCCCATAACATGCAAAATGGACTTTTCAGAGGTTCTAACCTTCCTCCAGTGCTATTTGGGCCTCGTATGTTGTGCCCAAAGTGGTTTTTTGATTGATTCCCTCATGTTTTCACTAGAGAACTGTCTTTTCCGTCCCCCTCGGCTGAGCAGCAGACGGGGGCTCCTCACTAAGATGACGCGGTGTTTAAGCCACGCCTCCAGGAAGAATAAAAACAGCTAATGCTAATGCTACACAGTAATTACACGATGGATACGACAGATAGAAGAGTTAGCTTGTTATTTACCAAACGGCACGTCCGTGGTTGAGGCCCTGGAGCACGTCAAACTCCAGGTCAGATCCAGGACGTAGGACTCAGCACGACGCACCGTCAGGACCAGAAAATGTTTATTCAGTGTTTGTGTATCGCTGTTTACCGGAGCACACGGCGCATGCACCATCTCCACTCTAGGAGGGGGAGGCGCGCGGGTTGGGAGGGGGAGGCAGCCTGCTCTCTGTTCGGGGGGGTCAGATCTCAGAGTGAGCCGTTTGCTTTTGCAGGAGGGGGGCCAGTCCAAGATATGGGTGTTTTTTGTAAACTGTTATGTTATGGATATTACACAACGAGAAAATGTATCAACAAAGCCCCGAGGACAGACTGTGTGAAGGGGAAAAGAGCAGGATATGGGACCTTTAAGGTCCTCTAGAACAGTGTTTTTCAACCTTTTTCTAGTCATGGCATACTTTTTTGGAGGAAAATATCCTGCGGCACAGCACCACAAACTAAAACAGTGCTATTTACGTTACAAATATTGTATACAGTATCAGTGTCATTGTGTCTGGTTATTTAAATTTGGCAATGTTGGGTGTTTATCTTTTGTTTTTTTTCTGTGAAGAAGTTGCTCAAAACACACTACAATTATCAATTATTTATTTAAATCCGTGAATATGACATTTTTTCAAGGCACACCTGGGAAAACCTGAAGGCACACTAGTGTTCCCCAGCACTGGTTGAAAACCAAGGCTCTAGAACATGTTTAAAGGCTAATAACAATATGAAAAATGCATACAATTTTCCCTTTAAACACTATGACTCATACATTTATACCATCAACCTACTTAAGTGTTCTACATTTTATTTATTACAGCTAACGATTTGTGCGATTTAGCTGACTTTGAATAAGGTTTTCATGGATTTTTGGATTCTTAAGTCACAAAGTAGTTTCAAAATGATCGTTTATCGTAATATTTTCAGGTAAAATACATCGCGCTTCCGCAGTTTTTATCGTGCCAGGCCTAAAGCGAGTGTTTTTCGTGAGACTCAGAAAAGAGGCTCTCGTAAACAGGATTAATAAGTGCGACTGAAGCTAAATACAAGTCCAGACGTGTTTTTGATGAAGGAACAATGTTAGAACAGGATTAAAAGAGGAGAAAAACAGTCATTTAAAGGTCCCATATCCTGCTCTTTTCCCCTTCACACAGTCTGTTCTAAGGGCTTTGTTGATACATTTTCTCGTTGTGTAATATCCATAACATAACAGTTTACAAAAAACACTAGTTAAAGTCACAAATGATCTGTTATTAGCTGCTGATGATGGACAGGTCTCAATCCTGGTTCTGTTGGACCTCAGCGTTTGATACCATCGACCACAACATTCTACTGCAGAGGTTAGAATGTGATGTAGGTGTCAGTGGAACCGCCCTTAGCTGGTTTAAATCCTATCTATCTGATAGGTACCAGTTTGTTAATGTAAACCAGAGATCTTCTCCATGTTCTAAAGTAACCTATGGTGTGCCGCAGGGTTCAGTACTCGGTCCAGTTCTGTTCACTCTTTATATGCTGCCCTTAGGTATGATCATCAGAAAGCATGGCATTAACTTCCACTGCTATGCAGATGACACTCAACTGTATTTATCAATGAAACCTGATCAGACGCATCAAGTAGACAGACTTAGTGCCTGCGTGAAAGACATAAAAACTTGGATGACTCTTAATTATCTGCTCCTTAACCCTGAAAAAACCGAGGTCATTCTGCTGGGCCCTAAGCACCTGCGAGACTCCTTATCTGACCAGATAGTTTCTCTGGACAATATCACTGTAGCCCCCAGCTCTACTGTAAGAAACCTTGGGGTCCTATTTGACCAAGATCTCTCGTTCAAAGCACATATAAATCAAGCCTGTAAAACAGCCTACTTTCATTTGCGTAACATAACCAAAATTAGAAAAATCCTGCCCAGAGATGATGCCGAAAAACTCATCCATGCATTTGTCACATCCAGATTAGACTATTGTAATGCCCTGCTTACAGCGTGTCCTAAAAGCTCTATAAGAAGCTTTCAACTGGTTCAAAATGCAGCAGCAAGATTATTAACAGGTACTAGAAAAAGAGATCATATTTCACCAGTGTTAGAGTCTCTTCACTGGCTTCCTGTTGAGTTTAGAATCAAATTTAAAATCCTCCTCCTGACTTATAAAGCTTTAAACAATATGGCCCCATCCTACCTCAAAGATGCAATAGTAGCGTACCATCCAAACAGAGCTCTTCGTTCTCAAAATGCTGGACTATTGTTAGTCCCAGAGTCTCTAAAAGCACAGTAGGAGGTCGAGCATTTAGCTACCAAGCTCCTATGTTATGGAACCAGCTCCCTGTTCATGTAAAAGAGGCCGACACAGTCTCTACATTTAAGACCAGGCTCAAAACGTTCCTCTTTGAAATAGCTTATGGTCAGGCCAGTTAGGAACAGAAATAAAAACCTACAGTTTTAGCTACGCTGCCCTTGGAGCAATTCTGCTGGAGAAGTATGGCAGCTTGAACACTATCCTCTGGTTCTTCCTACTTTATCTGTCAACAATATTTAATATTACTTCAACTGTAGTCTGTTCATTGCTGTTCACATGTTTCTCTTTCTCTCCACTTCCCCCGGGGAGTGGAGACTGTTTCAGACACTGCGGCGGCTGCTCCAGTGACGACCCCCCCACCCCCATCTGTCTGGACGATCTATGCGCCACCCGCCTGGACAGCTGGATTAGCCACACCTCGTCTGCCTGGACGAACTCCTTCTACTTTAGATGAACTGTTCCTCATCTCCTGCTGGAGGATCTCTACACTGGTGGACTGCTCCTCGTCCGCCTGGAGGAACTCTTTAAAGCCACCTCCCTCTTGAGTGGTTCTGGCTCCACAGTCCAAGTGGATGTCAGTCCTAGTTCATCTGCAGCCTGTCCGTCCGTGGGAGTAGGATCTCTCCTTCACTGTGGTTCTCCCGAGGTTTCTACTTTTTCCCGTGGGGTTTTGTAGTTTTTCCTCGCCGCGAAGGAGGGTCAAAGGACAGGGGCATTCTGGGACAGTTATCTGAACTGCTTTTACCTGTGGCCCATCGAGGCAACTGTTGTGATTTTGGGCATTATAAAAATAAATTGATTTGATTTGATTTGAACACCCATTTCTTGGACTGGCCCCCCTCCTGCAAAAGCAAACGGCTCACTCTGAGATCTGACCCCCCCGAACAGAGAGCAGGCTGCCTCCCCCGCCCAACCCGCGCCTCCCCTGTAGTGGAGATGGTGCATGCGCCGTGTGCTCCGGTAAACAGCGATACACAAACACTGAATAAACATTTTCTGGTCCTGACGGTGCGTCGTGCTGAGTCCTACGTCCTGGATCTGACCTGGAGTTTGACGTGCTCCAGGGCCTCAACGACGGACGTGCCGTTTGGTAAATAACAAGCTAACTCTTCTATCTGTCGTATCCATCGTGTAATTACTGTGTAGCATTAGCATTAGCTGTTTTTATTCTTCCTGGAGGCGTGGCTTAAACACCGCGTCATCTTAGTGAGGAGCCCCCGTCTGCTGCTCAGCCGAGGGGGACGGAAAAGACAGTTCTCTAGTGAAAACATGAGGGAATCAATCAAAAAAACACTTTGGGCACAACATACGAGGCCCAAATAGCACTGGAGGAAGGTTAGAACCTCTGAAAAGTCCATTTTGCATGTTATGGGACCTTTAAAGATGGAATTTTCGATGGAAGTGGAGGGTGCGAGGCCCCTGACGACGGCCGAACATTTACGTTTGAAGTGAAAGCCCAAGTTTGACGGAAAAGAGGATCAGACGCCGCTGATTTAATAATCCTTGATAAACGTCGAAAAGCTCCATCTGAACCCACATCCCGAGCTCAAATATTTTCTTCTCAAACAGATTTCTGGCAGAGGGAAGTTCGCATGATTCCAACGTGTTCCGACGCTGTCAAAACAAGCGCTCGTTTTGGCTCCAAACTTTCAGAATCCTGCGGCGAGAGCCAAGTTTCAACAACAACAAGCTGCTGCTCTGCTCCCACACCAGAAGAACAGAATTACACAGCGATTTCCATTGACTTTATGACTCTCAAACCAGAATGTGACGCCGTGACATCTGCCTCGGAGGTCGGCGGTTCACTCCGGACACGTTTACCCGACCAGGATTCAATGGAGAGAGAAAACAAAACACAAAAAACACCTTTAAAAGACACACATTTTGCTAAATTTTCTGTTTTTTCTTTTTTAACCAGAGACGGAACGTAACTAAAAATACTCACGTTACATTTTTAGGGTTTTTTGAGTAGGTTTTTACACCGATACTTGTAATTGAGGATTGTTTTTTTCTTCACAACTACAGTGTTCACAATAAATACAACAGGCATTCATATCTTATGCCAGTGTTTCCCAACCAGGGGTACGAGGACCCTGGTGCTCAGAATGGTTTTAAATGAAGATGAAATGTACTTTTATCTGAACAAAAAGTTGTAATTTTAGCATCTCTTTGGAGCATCTTGAGTGTTTAAAGCACACATTTGCTGCTGCAGTGACTTTTTTGAGCTTGACAGGTTAAAGGGCCCCTGACAGGTCAGACACTCATTTACCTAAAATGCAGTTAAGATAAATATATTTCAAGTTTTGCTAAAATTCTTTACAAATGTTATCCCGGTTTAGCAGTTTTATATGTTTTAATTTCACTTCCTGGTTGTAAATAATGACATCACACTAGGAAATCACCATAGCAACCACACTGTAAACTGGGCTAAAACTCATCTAATGTCATCAATTCTTTTACCTGACAAATAAAAATATATTTGAACTTATTTATTTAGATGAATTAAAGTTTAAATGGTCAAAAAAGTAGTTTATTTTGTGTAAATCGTGTATAAACTTTATCTCCCCAGTGTGATGTCATCAGTTTGTTTACTTCCTGTAATTTTCAACATATTTTTCAACTTTTATCCACAAACAGCGACCTGATTGGTATAAAACTATCATTTATATTTACAACAGGTATTAATACACTGAATAAAGTCTAAATTAGAAAATCATAAAAACCCGTCATACGCACTTTAAACCTTGTTCTAACGATGTTGTCAAAACACACCTGGAGTAGCGTTCAGCTGCATTCACGCTGTTTTGAGGAACGTTTAATAGAAAATCTTCTCCCTCCGAGCGTCAAACACACATCTGGAACGTATTTTCAGACTTCATATGTAGTTTAGTTTCAGAATATAATCAGAGCTGAACTAAAAAAACAAAAACACTTGCATCTTTTATACTATGTTTATTGTTTATTGTGTGTTTGTTGTGACGCCAGCTGTAGTTACAACTGTATGTTCTGTCTGTTTTTTGTCTAAATGTAATTGTACGTTATGTTTTTACAGGAACTAGTTTCAACGGTTTAAGTGCTTTGAGTGTCTGAGGTGGAAAAGCGCTCTATAAATAAAAATCATCATCATTTATCCAAGAATCTTCTGCTGTTTTAAGTCCTTAAATCATCACTAAACTCGTTCTGAGCATTTCTAACTCGATAACTGCTGCAGCAAATCCACATCATAACATATTTTCATGGCTAACTTCACTAGATTGTATACAGCGCTGGCGCCATCTGCTGGATGCACTCAGTGTCATTTCACAGTGACTGATAACACAGGGCAGAGAATGAAGAGACTGGAGAATTTAAGGCACTCGAGAGCACGTTTAAAGGCTAATAACATGGAATGAACAAATGCTTAAAATGTTTCCTCTAAAATATGATTAAAACAGTCACACAAGAAAAACATTTCATGTTGGCAATATTAAAAAAAAAAAAAAAGGGGTGCACGGTGGCAGAGCAGCTAGAGCTTCTGCCTCTCAATAAGGAGCTCGTGGGTTCGAATCCCAGACCACCCCAACATCGTGGGTTCGATTCCCGGACCACCCCAACATCGTGGGTTCGGATCCCGGACCACCCCAACATCGTGGGTTCGATTCCCGGACCACCCCAACATCGTGGGTTCGGATCCCGGACCACCCAACATCGTGGGTTCGGATCCCGGACCAACCCAACATCGTGGGTTCGAATCCCGGACTACCCCAACATCGTGGGTTCGGATCCCGGACCACCCCAACATCGTGGGTTCGATTCCCGGACCACCCCAACATCGTGGGTTCGGATCCCGGACCACCCCAACATCGTGGGTTCGGATCCCGGACCAACCCAACATCGTGGGTTCGGATCCCGGACCACCCTAACATCGTGGGTTCGGATCCCGGACCACCCCAACATCGTGGGTTCGGATCCCGGACCACCCTAACATCGTGGGTTCAAATCCCAGACCACCCCAACATCACACGATCTCTATGGGTGGAGTCTGCATGTTCTCCCCGTGTTACCGTGGGTTCTCTCCTGGTTCTCCGGCTCCTCCCACCGTCCAAAGACATGACTGTGTTCAGGTTAATTGAGAACTCTAAATTGTCCCTAGTGAATGAATGTGAGAGTGAATGGTTGTCTGTCCATGTCTCTGTCTCTCTGTGTTTGCTGCGACGAGTTGTCCACTGTCCAGGGTGTACCCCGCCTAAGGCCCAAAGTCACTGGGACAGGCTCCAGTCACCCGCGACCCCTAACGGGAATAAGCGGTAGAAAATGAATGAATGAAATATAAAAAAGAGCAGTGTTTCTCAGGAGAGTTGTCTTCAGGTCGGCGTCAGTAAATGTTGCAGCTGGTTTTCTTTGCAGAGACAGCAGGGGGCGACGACGAGCTTCAAACGCCCTGAAAATACATTTACAACCACCACATGGACTTATGAAGACTTTAATGAGCTAAAAATGTTACTTATTCTGCTTTAAGGGGACTTTAAGTGTGAGAAATGCTTAGAGGGAACTCGAGACAAAAACAGATTTAACAGACTTAATGAGCCATGTCAAAAAAAATAAGAGTAAAGAACAAAAAAAAACTATAAATGGAACAAAAAACGTTTAGCAGAAATAATCCATTGTAAATAAGTAAGAAAACCATGAGGAGTTGAAGGCAGTGCATGTTAATTATTGATTTAAGTTAATTGGTTATTGCAATTGCTTTTTTGTTTGTTATCAAATTTGCAGATTACTAAATTATTAAATATACATCATATACGTATTAATTTCCCTTGGGGTTGAATAAACACAACACTGAAACTGATTGTGTTTTTGGGACTGGCTTGTAATTGTTGATGCTTTTAAAATCCTGTTTTTTACAATCTACTCTACATCGCCTGCTCTGATCGTCTTTACTTTAGATAAAAATTTCATAATAGTTGAAAAAATCAGTTAAATTGGTAAGTTTTGATTAAAAGACTGATCTAAAATGTGATCAAATTTGCATAAAAGTAACTAAGTGGTAGTTTGAATAATGTTTTTGTGTTTTTTACATTTAAAGCAGGACTAAGAGCTCCCCCTGCAGGACTCTTGTGAAAATACACTGCCAGTAAAAACACACAAAAGCTTATTTTTTTCTTCCTTTTTGTTGAAATAAGGGCGTACTGTCACACACAAAAACATTTCATGTCACCAAATATAAAAAAGAGCAGTGTTTCTCAGGAGAGTTGTCTTCAGGTCGGCGATAGGGAAAGTTACAGCTGGTTTTCCGCTCTGAGACAGCAGGGGGCGACGACGAGCTTCAAACGCCCCAAAAACACATTTACAACCTCCACACGGACTCATGAAGACTTTTAATTTACTCGGATGATACTTTGACTTGATAAAAACATCATCGGGTCACGTAAGGCTAGTCCATGGATGTATTAAATGAACTGGATAAGCCACGCCCCCTCTGTCCTGTCCCAGGTTGATTAGTGGTCGTGTGAGGTACTGCAGCCTCTTGAACCAGCCTTTTTCTAAAATGTCACATTATAATCACAGACAGGACTGAATTATTATCAGTATTTAAATAAAATAGAAGGAAATGTTCTTTTCTACCGTTTGTAAAATCACAGAAATGACCGTTTTTATCTGAAGTGACGTCACACAAACATGTGTGAGTCACATGAACGAGCGTCGGACGATACAAACAGAAGCTCGTGGAAAAGGCTCGACTAGAGACACCTGTAAGTTGTATTTTATTTCATTTCAGACGCTTCACGTGTGTCTAACATGAAGAACACAATTACAATCACACAAGCTAACGCTAACACAAAGACCTGCAGCTGCTGGTCGTTCACGTCACTCAAAGCATCATGGGGGATTGTGGTCATGTGGTGCCCTAAAGCAAAGATGGCCGCCTCCGTATCAGGAAGTAAAGCAAAGATGGCCGCCTCCGTATCAGGAAGTAAATGCGGAAGTAAGACATGTTTTTTGGGGTCATGAACCAATGAGCTCAGGCCACAGGGAGGAACAGGGCGGCCATTTTGGATTCATCTTCCAGGTTTTATTATAGTTCTATGATTTTTCCCCGTCACCTGGAGACCCCCGGAATCATTTTGCGACCCCCATTTGGGGTCCCGACCCCTAGTTTAAGAACCACTGTATTACTCAACTATTACAGTATTACACATTCACTTTGTTTATTACTGGGTTATATCTAGTGCTCCCAAGGGCGGACCTACCATTAGGCAACAGGCCACAATTGCCCGGGGCCCCCAATCTGAAGGGGCCCCCAATAAAATGCCCTTCCTCATCATTATAGACGCAGGGGTCTTCAAACTAAGCTAAATAGTCAACAAAATCTAACATGATAAAATTGCAAATGAATATGATTTATGTATTTAAATGAGCTCGGACGCCTGTTAAAATGAAAGAAATGAAAGCAAAGTTATAGAAAATCACACTTGATGAGGAGGGCCCTGTACTTCATTTTAGTTTAGTTTATTTTTTCCAAAAGGGGACAGTGCAATTTCATAAAACACATGAATAAAACATGAGTAAAACAGCCAGAATTAGCCAAAGAGGCTATTTTTCATCTGTAGTCCCCCGACCATGATGTCAATAAAACGGACAAAAACAGACATGGTTAATAAAACACAACATCAACACAAAATATAATACAATATTTACAAAAATATTTGCCTTGGGCCCCCAAATTCCTAGGTCCGCCACTGAGTGCTCCATTACATCGTACAGTATTACGTGACACACTGTAACAAAGCAGCGGTTTGTTACACATAGCACCTTCACTTCACTATAAGCACTTTAAATTGCATTTGATATTTTAATAGCACACAGCACTTTAACCAAATTGCACTTTAAAAAGAAGACTATTGCACAAAACAATCTTAAATTTATTTATTGAATTAATGTCTGTCCTTTTAGTCCAATTTTAGATCCGGAGCACAGGGGCACTTTAATTGAAGCTGCTGGTCCTGGAGGAGAAAGGAGACTAATTATAATGGAATATGTGCAATAGTAGTGCATTAACAGTGTTTAAGTGTTTGTGTGTTTGTGTAGTTTGTGTGTTTGTAGTGAATGGGTTTATCATGTCTACTGACCTCCTCTGTCCTTGTGTCCAGGGAGCAAAGGGTTCCCCCCAGGAACGAGTCCCTTAAGAAGGTTCCGGGCCAGACCAAGGCAGAGGAAGTGTAGGGGAGGCATGACAGGGTTTTTAAGGTGTTAAGGGTTTTAATTATAGGTAGTGGTGTTTGGTGGGGTTTGTGTGTGTGTGTATATATATGTATAGTAGTTATGGTTTATGGTTTATTATGATTTCAGGGGATTTTAGAGGGGTGTTTGAAAGCTGGTATTTTAAGCATCCCTGCTCGTTAGAACTGGTTTTACCCAGTGAGTGGAGGAGTATAAAAGGCGCCTGGAAAACACCACAACTGTCTCTGCTGCTGGAGGTGAAGCTGTCTCCTGTGTTTGTGTCTTTGCACTATGCACTTTTGCACTTTTTGTTATTGGAAAAAAAGTAAAAAAATGTGGACCACCGTTTTGCTGCCTTGTCTGAGTTTTTAACCTTCAACTGCGCTCCATCCCGCTCACGGCTCAACCTACATCACACACAGTTGCTGCATTATCCAGAGTCTGTGCTGTTTTTCAGTCGATAAATCATCCGTTTACATCATCGTTACAGCTGCGCGCTTCCGTTTTGTTTATTTCCCCGCGGCGATTCCCTCCGCCGCCAGTAGATGGAGCTCTAACCGATGAGAGAAGGCCTGACTGGGAGAAAGTCATGGTGTTTTTTAACGCAAACGTTATTTTAAGTCGTTATATTCGACTGTAAAACACTGACTACTCGTTTTATTTCAGTAAATGTACAGTTTTTACACTTTTGCAGGAGTAAAATGTCACGTACGGCGCCGGTTAATCAAGCCGAGTTAAAGTTCCTCTGGCATTAAACGATCAGCGCCTCATTGTCTCCGCTTCCTCCTTTTCAAACCCTTCTCTCTCGGTGCAGAGGAGGTTATTTATGGAGCCGGCAGAAAAAACACACACTTTTTGGAGATCAGACGAGGAGCGGAGCAGCCCTGATCAGAGCTGTCAGTCAAACGTGGAGCTGTGATGTCATCAACCAGGGACGGCTTCACAGGTTTGACAACGAGACGGCGAGGATTAAAGGGCCCCTGACAGGTTGAAACACACATTTAACTAAAACGCAGTTAAGATAAATATATTCAAATTTCTAATAAAATATTTACAAATTTAACCCAAGTTTAGCTGTTTTTTAGGTTTTAAATTGTACTTCCTGGTTGTAAAGTATGACGTCACGCTAGGAAATTACCATAGCAACCACACTGTACCATAGCAACCACACTGTACACTGGGCCAAAACTCCTCTAACGTCACAGATTTTGTTCATTTGACAAAGAGAAACACACGTGACACTTTTATTTTGTTGAATCAATGTTTAAAGGGTCAAAAAAGTAGTTTATTTTGTGTAAATTTTGCATAACCTTTGTCTCCCCAGTGTGATGTCATCAGTTTGTTTATTTCCCTTTACCACTCAGTTTCTTCTCCTCCTCTCTCCCTCACCCTTTGTCTTCCCCCCTCTCTCTCTCCTCCATCGCCTCTCACATGCTCTCTCCTCTTCCTCCTGTTTCTCTCTTTTCCTCTCTCCCTCACCCTTTGTCTCCTCCTCCCCCTCTCTCTCCTCTATCTCCTCGCACACTCTTCCTCCTCTTTCTCCCTTTTCTCTTTCTCTCTCTCTTCCTCCCCCTTTATCTCCCCCTCTCCTCTGTCTCTGTTCGCTCTCATCTCTCTTCTTTCTCTCACCTTTGTCACTCAGTTTCTTCTCCTCCTCTCCCCCTCACCCTTTGTCTCTCCTCCCTCTCTCTCTCTTCTCTCTCCTTCCCTTCTCTCTCTCTTCCTCCCCCTTTATCTCCCCCTCTCCTCTGTCTCCGCTCACTCTCATCTCTCTCTTCCTCCCCCTTTATCTCCCCCTCTCTTCTGTCTCTGTTCGCTCTCATCTCTCTTCTTTCTCTCACCTTTGTCACTCAGTTTCTTCTCCTCCTCTCCCCCTCACCCTTTGTCTCTCCTCCCTCTCTCTCTCTTCTCTCTCCTTCCCTTCTCTCTCTCTTCCTCCCCCTTTATCTCTCCCTCTCTTCTGTCTCCGCTCGCTCTCATCTCTCTTCCTTCTCTCACCTTTGTCACTCAGTTTCTTCTTTTCCTCTCTCCCTCACCCTTTGTCTCCTCCATCTCCTCGCACACTCTTCCTCCTCTTCCTCCCTTTTCTCTTTCTCTCTCTCTTCCTCCCCCTTTATCTCCCCCTCTCTTCTGTCTCCGCTTGCTCTCATCTCTCTCTCTTCCTCCCGTTTCTCTTTTCTCTCTCCCTCCATCTCCACTCACTCATCTCTCGCTTCCATTCTTCTTTCTCTCTCTCCCTTCTTTTACCTTTGTCACTCGACACTTTTCTCTTTCTCTCTGTTTCCCTTTGTGTCCTCTCTCCCCCCTCTCTCTCTCCCTGCCTCATCTGTTTTCCCTCTCAGCGCCTTCCCTCCCCCTTTGTCTCCTCTTCCCTCTCTCTTCTCTCTCTCCTCAATCTCCTCTCTCTTTTTCCTCTTTTCTTCCTCCCTTCTCTTTTTCCTCTCCCTCCCCCTTTGTGTCCTCTCCTCCCTGTCTGCTCTATCACCATCTCCATTCACTCTCTCTCCTCCATTCTTCTCTCCCTCTCCCTCCCTGACTCTCTCATTGTCCCCCCCTTCCCCTCTCACACTCTCTCTCCTCCATTCTTCCCCCTCTCTCTCTCCCTGCCTCACCCCCCTCCTCCTCCCCCTCTCCTCTCACACTCTCTCTCCTCTCACACACACTCTCTCTCTCTCTCTCTCCCCGCCTCACTCTCACTGTCCCCCCTTCTCCCCCTCTCTTCTCTCACACTCTCTCTCCTCTCACACACACTCTCTCTCTCTCTCTCCCCGCCTCACTCTCACTGTCCCCCCTTCTCCCCCTCTCTTCTCTCACACTCTCTCTCCTCTCACACACACTCTCTCTCTCTCTCTCCCCGCCTCACTCTCACTGTCCCCCCTCCTCCCCTCTTTTCTCTCACACTCTCTCTCCTCCATTCTTCTCTCTCTCTCTCTCTCCCCGCCTCACTCTCACTCCCCCCTCTCTCTCTCCTCTCACACACTCTCTCTCTCTCTCTCCCCGCCTCACTCTCACTGTTTTCCCCCCTCCTCCACCTCTCCCTTTCTTTTCTCTCTCTCTCTCGCTGCCTCACTTCTCTCTCTCTCCCTGCCCCGCCCTCCCCCCCTCTCTTCTCACACTCTCTTTCCTCCATTCTTCTCTCTCTCTCGCCGCCTCACTCTCACTGCCCCCCCCTCCTCCCCCTCTTCTCTCACACTCTCTCTCTGTCTCTCTCTCTCTGTTTTTCCTCTCAGCACCTACTCTCCCTCTCCATTTGTCTCCTCTTCCCCTCCCTCTCTCTCTCTCCTCTCACACACTCTCGCTCTCTCTCTCCCTGCCTCACTCACTGCCCCCCTCCTCCCCCTCTCCCTCTTCTCTCACTCTCTCTCTCTCTCTCTCTCTCTATCTCCCCACCTCACTCTCACTGTTCCCCCCTCCTCCCCTCTCTCTCCTCTCACGCACTCTCTCTCTCGCTCTCCCCTCCCTCTCTCTCTCTCCTCTCACACACTCTCTCTCTCGCTCTCCCCTCCCTCCCCCTCTCCCCCCCTCTCTCTCTCTCTCTCTCCCTGCCTCACTCTCATTGTTTTGCCCCCTCCTCTCCCTCTCCATTTCTTTTCTCTCTCTCTCTCTCTCCTCTCACACACTCTCTCTCTCCCTCTCCCCTCCCTCTCTCTCCTCTCACACTCTCTCTGTCTCTCTCTCTCTCTGTTTTCCCTCTCAGCACCTACTCTCCCTCTCCATTTGTCTCCTCTTCCCTTCCCTCTCTCTCTCTCCTCTCACACACTCTCTCTCTTCTCTCTCTCTCTCTCTCCCCGCCTCACTCTCACTGTTTTCCCCACTCCTCCCCCTCTCCCTTTCTTTTCTCTCTCTCTCTCTCTCTCCCCACACCTCCTCCCTCTCTCTCCTCTCACACTCTCTCTCTCTCCCCACACCTCCTCCCTCTCTCTCCTCTCACACTCTCTCTCTCTCGCTCCCCCCTCTCTCTCTCTCTCTCTCTCCTCTCTCTCCTCTCTCCCCCTCTCCACCCCCCCTCTCTCTCTCTTTATGTTTCCTCCATCACCCCTCGTTACGGCCGGGCGCAGAGTGTACGGGGTGACGTCAGGCGCTGGTGGAGCGGCTGTGCGCGGCGCCGGAGCCACAGAAGCCACTGTCCTCCGCTCCGCTCCGCACGGCGCACACGGCTCCACGGCGGACCCCGCGCGCCTCCCGGACCCACGGCGGCCGCGCTCTGGACTAAACCCGACCCGCACCGCGCCCCGCACGCCGCGCCGCTGCCCCCGGTGAGTGCGCGTTCTGGCTCCGCTCCGGTTCCGGGGACAAAGTTTGCGTCGGGCTGTGTTTGTGGCGCTCGTGCTGCACTTGTTCCACTCCGCGGAGGCTGAAGTTGGCGGAACCGGAGTTTGTTTTCGTGTAAATCCGTGACAATTCTCCCGTCGAAGCAAACGGTGTCATTTTGAAGCGGTCGTTTGACATTTTGGTCGTGATTTTAACCGTAAAGATCGTGCACGAATTATGTCACAGATCGCATTGTTCTGATGTCATTATATTATTATTTTTTTTTTTTCTTTTGTCCGTTATGGTTGATTGGTTTTGACTTGGTTTATTTTTGTTAATTACGGCTAAATCCAGATTTTTATGGTTTTAATTCTAGTTTAGTCCCGTTTCGTCCTGGTTTAGTACCGCTCTGTTTAGTTCCAATGTGATCCTGTTTTAGAATGGATTTAGTCTGTGTTTAGATCTGGTTTTGACTTGGTTTAATTTAATTCGGATTTTGGCATTCCTCATCTAATTACTTAACGTGATTTAGTCCCAGTTTAGACCTTGCTTAGTCCTGGTTTGGATCTTGTTTAGTCCTGGTTTAGATCTTGTTTAGTCTTGGTTTAGACCTTGTTTAGTCCTGATTTAGATCTTGTTTAGTCCTGGTTTAGATCTTGTTTAGTCCTGGTTTAGATCTAGCTTAGTCCTGGTTTAGACCTTGTTTAGTCCTGGTTTGGATCTTGTTTAGTCTTGGTTTAGACCTTGCTTAGTCCTGGTTTAGACCTTGTTTAGTCCTGGTTTAGACCTTGCTTAGTCCTGATTTAGATCTTGTTTAGTCCTGGTTTAGATCTTGTTTAGTCCTGGTTTAGATCTTGTTTAGTCCTGGTTTAGATCTAGCTTAGTCCTGGTTTAGACCTTGTTTAGTCCTGGTTTGGATCTTGTTTAGTCTTGGTTTAGACCTTGCTTAGTCCTGGTTTAGACCTTGTTTAGTCTTGGTTTAGACCTTGCTTAGTTCTCGTTTAGATCTTGTTTAGTCCTGGTTTGGATCTTGTTTAGTCCTGGTTTAGACCTTGTTTAGTCTTGGTTTAGACCTTGCTTAGTCCTGGTTTAGACCTTGTTTAGTCCTGGTTTGGATCTTGTTTAGTCTTGGTTTAGACCTTGTTTAGTCCTGGTTTGGACCTTGTTTTGTCTTGGTTTAGACCTTGTTTAGTCCTGGTTTAGTCCTAGTTTAGACCTTGTTTAGTTCTGCCTTAGACCCTGCTTGGTCCTGATTTAGACCTATCTTAGTTCTGGTTTAGTTCTGGCTTAGACCCTGCTTGGTCCTGGTTTAGACCTATCTTAGTTCTGGTTTAGTTCTGGCTTAGACCCTGCTTGGTCCTGATTTAGACCTATCTTAGTTCTGGTTTAGTTCTGGTTTAGACCTTGCTTAATTCTGGTTTGTTTAGGATTTGACCCCATATTGGTTTAGTTCCCATGTAATCCTGTTTTAGAATGGGTTTAGTCCATATTCTTTCTGGTTTGGACTTGGTTTATTTTGGTTTGGATCTTGACGTTCCTTTATCCTTTTTTGTTTTTTTGTCTTATAGATTGATTTTAGTCTTTAGTCCTGTCTCGGTCCTGGGTCTGTACTGCTTTCTTTAGTCCTGTTTTAGTCCCTGTTTAGAATAGATTTAGTCTGGATTCTTGAGTGCTCTTGACTTGGTTTATTTTGGTTTGGATCTTGGCGTTCCTCATTTCTTTTTTCTTTTTTTTGTCCAATTGATTTAAGTCCTAGTCTTGATTTAGTCCTGTCTTAGTCCTGTCTCGGTTCTGACATAGAACTCTTTTGTTTAGTCCTGGTTTAGTTCCAATGGAATCCTTGTTTGGAACATGTTTTGTCCATATTCTTGACCAGATTTGGTTCATATCGTATCTTCTTCTTCTTCTTCTTCTTCTTCTTCTTCTTCTTCTTCTTCTTCTTCTTCTTCACTAGATTTAGTGATTTGGACCTTGTTTAGTCCTGGTTTAGTCCTGGTTGGTTCTGCTTTCTTGAGTCCTGGTTTAGACCCTGTTTAGATTTGATTTAACATGGGTTTACTCCAAGTTTTTGACTGGTTTTGACTTTATTTTGGTTTGGATCTTGGCATTTCTCATGTAGTTATGGCTCAAACCTACATATTTTAGTCTTATTTATTGATTTTAGTCCTAGTTTAGTCCTGTCTCAGTCCTGGCCTATTACTGCGTTCTTTAGTCCTGGTTTAGTTTCATTGCAAGCCTCGTTTAGAATGTTTTTTCCCCTTATTAAATGGTTTTGACTTTGTTTTGTACATTTTATTCCTTTATACACTTTTCCTCATTTATCCTACTTTCTTACTTTTTGTCCTATTGATTTTAGTCCTAGTTTAGTCCTGTCTTGGTCCTGACTTAGTACTGCATTGTTTAGTCCTGGTTTAATTCCAATGTTATCCTTTTTTAGAACATGTGTAGACCATGTTTTGGTTCACCCAGATTTAGTGATTTGGACCTTGTTTAGTCCTGGTTTAGTCCCGGTTGGTACTGCTTTGTTGAGTCCTGGTTTAGTCCCTGTTTAGAATTGGTTTATTCCATAGTTTTGACTGGTTTTGACTTTATTTTGGTTTGGATCTTGGCATTCCTCATTTAGTTATGACTCAATCCTACATTTTTTAGTCTTATTTATTGATTTAAGTCCTAGTTTAGTCTTGGTTTAGTCCTGTCTCGGTCCTGTTTAGTACCACATTGTTTCGTCTTGGTTTAATTCCAATCTAAGCCTTTTTAACAACATTTTTAGTCTATGTTGTGATTGTCCAATTTCAACTATATTTAGTCATTTAGATCTTGTTTAAGTTCCTGTTTAGACCTTGTTTAGAATTGGTTTTGATTTTATTTTGGTTTGGATCTTGGCATTCCTCATTTAGTTATGGCTCAATCCTATATTTTTAATTGTATTTATTGATTTTAGTCTTGGTTTATTCCTTTCTCGGTCCTGTTTTAGTACTGCATTGTTTAGTTCTGGTTTAACTCCAATGTAAGCCTTTTTTAGAACATGTTTAGTCCATTTAGTTTGTATCTTTGGCTCAATCGTAAAAAAAAATAACCCAGATTTGGTCATTTGCACTTTGTTTAGTCCTGGTTTAGATCTGGTTCAGTCCTGGTTTAGTTCCAAAGTATTCCTTGTTTGTTTTGTCCATAATCTCGACCAGTTTTGGTTCATATCTATGGCTCAATCGTGCTATTTCAACTAGAGTTAGTCATTTAGACCTTGTTTAGTCCTGGTTTAGACCCGGTTCGGTCCTGGTTTAGACCCAGTTTAGTCCTGTTTTTAACATTGTTTACTCCTGGTTTAGTTCCAAAGTATTCCTTGTTTGTTTTGTCCATAATCTTGATCTATGGCTCAATTTTCTAATTTCAACTAGATTTAGTCACTTGGGCCTTGTTTTATCCTGGTTTAGACCCGGTTTGGTCCTGGTTTAGACCCGGTTTGGTCCTGGTTTAGACCCGGTTTAGTCCTGGTTTCAACATTGTTTAGTCCTGGTTTAGTTCCAAAGTATTCCTTGTGTGTTTTGTCCATAATCTCGACTAATTTCGCTTCATTTCTATGGCTCAATTGTACAATTTCAACTAGATTTAGTCATTTAGACCTGGTTTAGTCCTGGTTTAGTCCTGGTTTGGAGATTGTTTAGTCCTGGTTTAGTTCCAGTGTAATCCTTGTTTGTTTTGTCCATATTCTCAACCAGTTTTGGCTCGTCTTGATGGCTCAATCGAGCAATTTCAACTAGATTTAGTCATTTAGACCTTGTTTAGTCCTGGTTTAGACCAAGTTTGGTCCTGGTTTCAACATTGTTTAGTCCTGGTTTAGTTCCAAAGTGTTCCTTGTTTGTTTTGTCCATAATCTCAACCAATTTCACTTCATTTCTATGGCTCAATTGTACAATTTTGACTAGCCATTAATTTATCTAGATAGTCATTTCGACCTTGTTTAGTCCTGGTTTAGACCCGGTTTGGTTCTGGTTTAGTCCTGGTTTTAACATTGTTTACTCCTGCTTTAGTTCCAAAGTGTTCCTTGTTTGTTTTGTCCATAATCTCGACCAATTTCGCTTCATTTCTATGGCTCAATTGTACAATTTCAACTAGGTCATTTAGACCTGGTTTAGTCCTGGTTTAGACCTGGTTTGGACATTGTTTAGTCCTGGTTTAGTTCCAGTGTAATCCTCGTTTGTTTTGCCCATATTCTCAACCAGTTTTGGCTTGTATAGATGGATCAATCGTGCAATTTCAATTTAGGTCATTTAGACCTTGTTTAGTCCTGGTTTAGTCCCGGTTCGGTCCTGGTTTAGACCCGGTTTAGTCCTGTTTTAACATTATTTACTCCTGGTTTAGTTCCAAAGTATTCCTTGTTTGTTTTGTCCATAATCTCGACTAATTTCACTTCATTTCTATGGCTCAATTGTACAATTTCAACTAGATTTAGTCATTAGTTAGTCTAGGTAGTCATGGTTTAGACCCGGTTTTGTCCAGGTTTAGACCCGGTTTTGTCCTGGTTTAGACCCGGTTTGGTCCTGGTTTAGACCCGGTTCGGTCCTGGTTTAGACCCGGTTCGGTCCTGGTTTAATCCTGGTTTAGTCCTTGTTTAGACCTTGTTTAGTCCTTGTTTAGACCTTGTTTAGTCCCGGTTCAGTCCTGGTTTAGACCCGGTTCAGTCCTGGTTTAGACCCAGTTCGGTCCTGGTTTAGACCCGGTTTAGACCCGGTTTAGACCTGGTTTAGACCTGGTTTAGACCTGGTTTAGACCCAGTTCGGTCCTGGTTTAGTCCCGGTTTGGTCCCTCGTGCCGGTCTGTGTCTTTCTCTGACGCTGCAGTCCCCCGTCGCTCGCTCCGTGTCACCGGGTTCACCTGCGGGAATCCTCCGCCGGGCTTCACGCTCCGAGGATCGCCGCTCTCCACCGTCGCTCTCCGCCACCGCCGTCGCTCTCAAAAACATCTTCACGGTGTGTGGGAATCGGAGCCTGTGCCGCGGAGGGAGAGAGTGTGGACAGAGAAGGCGCTTGGACCGGAGCCAAAACCAAACAATAAATCTCGCGTTAACGGCACGAGCGGCGGCTGCTTCTGTGGACCAGACGCTGAAGGAATGAGAGCAAAAGTCCGGAGTTTTTCTTCAGTTTTGCTTCTGGAAATGGATCTAGACGGAGGATTATACGGCAAAAGATTATTACGATTTTCTTGGGGCCAGATCATTATTTCGATTTTATCACGATTTGTCTTTGTATTTTGTATTCACCTTATTCTGCCCCGCCCACTTTTGCCTCTTTTTGTCACAGATACGCACTTTTGTTGTAAACGCACTTCCGTTTGACGAGAACTCTGTTAAAGCTAATGACGAACGAGGGAAAAGTCTGAGGCTAAAATGTTACATAAAGTAGATTGATTTGTGTAAAATGTTTAATGAACACGAGCAACAACAAGTTGTAGATTTAGTTCCGCTTTTGTTGCTTCTAGTCACATTATTGATGCCTTTAGTTACATTTGTTTGTGGATATTTCTGCATTTGTATTTTTGAAAGAGCTGGATCCACAATTGTAAATGTAGAGTGTAAATATGTAAATGTGTTTAATCTGTCAGGTTTGTTTAAATTTAGTAACAATCCTGATTTTAATAGAATTGAATGTGGTTTTATTGGGACGTGACAGTGGTATTTGTGGTATTTTTGTTGCGTTTTTGTTGCGTTTTTGTCACTTTTTGTTGTGTTTTCGTCGCTTTTTGTTGCATTTTCGTCGCTTTTTTTTTGTGTTTTTGTTGCTTTTTGGTTTTTGACACTTTTTGTTGTGTTTTTGTCGCTTTTTGTTGCATTTTTGTCGCCTTTTGTTGTGTTTTTGTCGCCTTTTGTTGTGTTTTTGTCGCTTTTTGTTGTGTTTTTGTCGCTTTTTGTTGCATTTTCGTCGCTTTTTTTGTGTTTTTGTTGCTTTTTGGTGTTTGACACTTTTTGTTGTGTTTTTGTCGCTTGTTGTTGTGTTTTTGTCGCTTTTTGTTGTGTTTTTGTCGCTTTTTGTTGTATTTTCATCACCTTTTGTTGTGTTTTTGTCGCTTTTTGTTGTGTTTTTGTCGCCTTTTGTTGTGTTTTTGTCGCTTTTTGTTGTGTTTTTGTCGCTTTTTGTTGCATTTTCGTCGCTTTTTTTGTGTTTTTGTTGCTTTTTGGTGTTTGACACTTTTTGTTGTGTTTTTGTCGCTTGTTGTTGTGTTTTTGTCGCTTTTGTTGTGTTTTGTCGCTTTGTTGTATTTTCATCACCTTTTGTTGCGTTTTTGTCACTTTTTTGTGTTTTTGTTGCTTTTTGTTGTGTTTTTGTCGCTTTTTGTCGTGTTTTCGTCGCTTTTTGTTGCGTTTTCGACGGTTTTTTGTTGTGTTTTTGTTGCTTTTTGGTTTTTGACACTTTTTGTTGTGTTTTTGTCGCTTTTTGTTGCATTTTTGTCGCCTTTTGTTGTGTTTTGTCGCCTTTTGTTGTGTTTTGTCGCTTTGTTGTGTTTTGTCGCTTTTTGTTGCATTTTAAATCTAGCTTTTTGTGTTTTTGTTGCTTTTTGGTGTTTGACACTTTTTGTTGTGTTTTTGTCGCTTGTTGTTGTGTTTTTGTCGCTTTTTGTTGTGTTTTTGTCGCTTTTTGTTGTATTTTCATCACCTTTTGTTGTGTTTTCGTGGCTTTTTGTTGTGTTTTCGTTGCTTTTTGTTGTGTTTTTGTCGCTTTTTGTTGTGTTGTCGCTTTTCGTCGCGTTTTCGTCGCTTTTTTGTGTTTTTGTTGCTTTTGGTGTTTGACACTTTGTTGTGTTTTTGTCACTTGTTGTTGTGTTTTTGTCGCCTTTTGTTGTGTTTTTGTCACTTTTTGTTGTATTTTCATCACCTTTTGTTGTGTTTTTGTCGCTTTTTGTTGTGTTTTTGTCGCTTTTTGTTGTGTTTTTGTCGCTTTTTGTTGTATTTTCGTCGCTTTTTGTTGCATTTTCGTCGCTTTTTTTTTGTGTTTTTGTTGCTTTTTGGTTTTTGACACTTTTTGTTGAGTTTTTGTCGCTTTTTGTTGTATTTTCGTCGC
Source organism: Rhinogobius similis (assembly GCA_019453435.1). Taxonomy (NCBI): domain Eukaryota; kingdom Metazoa; phylum Chordata; class Actinopteri; order Gobiiformes; family Gobiidae; genus Rhinogobius; species Rhinogobius similis. The sequence goes on from CM033633.1 coordinate 3,237,283, forward strand.
TTTTTGTTGCATTTTCGTCGCTTTTTTTTGTGTTTTTGTTGCTTTTTGGTTTTTGACACTTTTTGTTGTGTTTTTGTTGCTTTTTGTTGAGTTTTTGTCGCTTTTTGTTGTATTTTCGTCGCTTTTTGTTGCATTTTCGTCGCTTTTTTGTGTGTTTTTGTTGCTTTTTGGTTTTTGACACTTTTTGTTGTGTTTTTGTCGCTTTTTGTTGCGTTTTCGACGGTTTTGGTTGTGTTTTTGTAGCTTTTAGTCACATTTTAGTCGCTTTTATTCATATTGTTGATTTAGTTCCGCTTTTGTTGCTTCTAGTCACATTTTTGATGCCTTTAGTTACATTTGTTTGTGGATATTTCTGCATTTTTATTTTTGAAAGAGCTGGATCCACAATTGTAGATGTTTTTAATCTGTCAGCTTTGTTTAAATTTAGAAACAATCCTGATTTTTAATAGAATTGAATGTGGCTGGTTGTATTGGGACGTGACAGAGGTATTTGTGGTATTTTTGTTGCGTTTTTGTTGCGTTTTTGTCACTTTTTGTTGTGTTTTCGATGTTTTTTTTTCGTCTCTTTTTGTTGTATTTTCGTGGCTTTTTGTTGCATTTTTGTCGCGTTTGTCGCTTTTTGTTGCGTTTTCATCACGTTTTGTTGCGTTTTTGTCGCTTTTTGTTGCGTTTTCGGCGCTTTTTGTTGCGTTTTCGGCGCTTTTGTTGTGTATTTGTCACTTTTAGTCACATTTTAGTCGCTTTTATTCATATTGGAAATTTAGTCACATTTTTGTCGGTTTTAGTCACATTTTTGATGCCCTTAGTTACATTTGTTTGTGGATATTTCTGCATTTGTATTTTTGAAAGAGCTGGATCCACAATTGTAAATGTAGAGTGTAAATATGTAAATGTGTTTAATCTGTCAGGTTTGTTTAAATTTAGAAACAATCCTGATTTTAATAGAATTGAATGTGGCTGGTTTTATTGGGAAGTGACAGAGGTATTTGTGGTATTTTTCTTTTCTCTTTTCCAATCCACTGTGACTCCCTTCTTCATCTGTTTGGGAAAATCACTGCGAACTCGATCATGAAACAGATTCTGTATCCATCTTCATAAATGTGACACTTTCAGACGCTCCTCCTGAACAAATAATTCAGCACAATGTGACAAAACCTGCTCAAATCAACAAACCAAACCAAACTGAACTGAACTGTCCTTTTTCAAACCTGCTGCAGAGGTTTAGTTCAAACAGATCGGATAAAGCCGCCAAGTGAAGATTATTCGTTTATTTATTTCACTGAATCTCTTTTTGATTTGATTTTCTGATGTGAAGCTGAGGTGTTTAGACCTCTGTCTTCTCAACGGGGCGTATTATCCCCTCGGTTTAGTGTGGATTTGGGTTTTAATTTAGTCGGACTTTATCTTCTTCGCTCGTTCTCTGCCTCGTCCCTCGCTCTTCAGACTCGTCCCTCAGACTCGTCCCTCGCTCTTCAGACTCGTCCCTCAGACTCGTCCCTCGCTCTTCAGACTCGTCCCTCAGACTCGTCCCTCAGACTCGTCCCTCAGACTCGTCCCTCAGACTCGTCCCTCAGACTCGTCCCTCGCTCTTCAGACTCGTCCCTCGCTCTTTAGACTTGTCCTTCAGATTCGTCCCTCAGACTCGTCTCTCGCCCCTCAGACTCGTCTCTCGTCCCTCGCCCTTCAGACTCGTCCCTCAGACTCGTCCCTCGTTCTTTGGACTCGTCCCTCAGACTCGTCCCTCAGACTTGTCTCTCGTCCCTCGCCCTTCAGACTCGCCCTTCAGACTCGCCCTTCAGACTTGTCCCTCGTTCTTTGGACTTGTCCCTCAGACTCGTCTCTCGTCCCTCGTCCCTCAGACTCGTCCCTCGTCCCTCAGACTCGTCCCTCGTCCCTCAGACTCGTCTCTCGTTCTTTGGACTTGTCCCTCGCTCTTCAGACTCGTCTCTCGTCCCTCGCTCTTCAGACTTGTCCCTCAGACTCGTCCCTCAGACTCGTCTCTCGTCCCTCGTCCCTCAGACTCGTCCCTCGTTCTTTGGATTTGTCCCTCAGACTCGTCTCTCGTCCCTTGTCCCTCGTCCCTCAGACTCGTCCCTCGCCCTTCAGACTCGTCCCTCAGACTCGTCCCTCAGACTCGTCCCTCGTTCTTTGGACTCGTCCCTTGCTGTTTGGACTCGTCTCTAGTCCCTCACTCTGTCTTTCTCCCTCTCCCTCTGTCTCTCTCTCTCTCACTCACTCCCACCCCCCCTCTCTCTGTCTCTCTCTCTCCTTCTGTCTCTCTCCTTCTGTTTCTCTCAATCCCCCCCTCTCTCTGTCTCTCTCTCTCTGTCTCTCTCACTCACTCTGTCTCTCCCCCCCCTCTCTCTCTCTCTCCCTCTGCCCCCCCCTCTCTCGCTCTCTCTCTCTCACAGTCTGTCTCTCCCCCTCTCTCTCTCTCTGCCCCCCTCTCTCTCTCTCTCTGTCCCTCTGTCTCCCCCCTCTCTCTCTCTTGCTCTCTCTCCTCTCTCTCCCCCCCCTCTCTCTCTCCCTCTCTCTCTCTCTCTCTCTCTCTGCTCCCCCCTCTCTCTCTGTCTCCCCCCCTCTCTCTCTTGCTCTCTCTCCTTCTCTCTCTGCCCCCCCCCTCTCTCTCTCTCTGTCTCTCTCCCTCTCTCCTTCTCTCTCTGCCCCCCCCTCTCTCTCTCTGTCTCTCTCACTCTCTCTTTCTCTCTGCCCCCCCTCTCTCTCCTCTCTCTGCCCCCCCCCCCCTCTCTCTCCCTCTCTCCCCCCTCTCTCTGCACACAGTCTTGTCTGGTCTAATATTTATGAGTGAGTTCTGAACAGACGAGTTGATAATGGAGCTTTACTCAACGTCTGCTTCGAGAAAAAGGGAGAAAGTTTTAGATCCAAACTTCTAGTATTTGATGAACTTTTACTCTCCTTCTCCCCCTCTTGCTGTCTCTCTCTCTCCCCCTCTCTTTCTCTGTCTCTCTCTCTCTCTCTCTCTCTCTTTCTCTGGCTTGTCTCACTGTTGCTGTCTCTCTCCTCGCACAGTCTCTCTCTCTCTGACTGTCTCCCCTCTTTGTGTCACTCTCTCTCTCTCTCTCTGACTGTCTCCCCTCTTTGTGTCACTCTCTGTCTCTCTCCCTCTGTTTTTCTCTCCTGTTTCTCTCGCTCTCTCTCCCCTCACGATCCCTCTCCGTCTCTCTCTGGCTCTCCCCTTTTTCTATCCCTCTCTCTGGCTCCCCCCCCCCCCCCTGCATCTCTCTATCTCTCTCTCTCCCCCCCTGTCTCTCTCCCTCTCTCTGTCTCTCCCTCTCGCTCCCCATCTCACCGTCTCTCTCTCTTTCTGTCTCTCTTTCTCTGTCTCTATCTCTTGCTCCCCCCCTCTCTCTCTCTTCTGCCTCTCTGTTTCTCTCGTCCCCTGTCTCTCTCCCTCAGTCTCTCTCTCCCTCTCCCCCTCTCTCGCTGCCCCCCCCTTTCTCCCTCTCTTGCTGTCTCTCTTCTTCTCTCTCCCTCTCTCCACCTCTCCCCCCTCTCTTCTCCCCCTCTGTCTCTCCCTCTCTCTCTCTGTCTCTCCCTCTCGCTCCCCATCTCACTGTCTCTCTCTCTCCCTCTTTCTGTCTCTCCCTCTCTTTCTCTGTTTCTATCTCTTACTCCCCCCCTCTTCTTCCCCTCTGTTTCTCTTGTCCCCTGTCTCTCTCCCTCAGCCCCCCCCCTCTCTCGCTGTCTCCCTCCCTCTCTCCACCTCTCTCCTCTGTTTCCTCTATCCCTGTCTCTCTCCCTCCCCTCATTCCCCCCCTCTCTCTCGCTGTCTCCCTCCCTCTCTCCTCCTCTCTCCCCCTCTGTTTCTCTCGTCCCCTGTCTCTCTCCCTCAGTCCCCCCCCCCTCTCGCTGTCTCCCTCCCTCTCTCCGCCTCTCCCTCCCCCTCTCTCTCTCCCCCTCTCGTCTGTTTTTGTTGTTGTGGTCAGCAGGCTCGGTTTCTTGTTCTTTTTATGTTTTTGTGACAAACTTCTTCTTGTGGGTCAACGGTCTCTTCCTTCTCTCTCTCTTCACCTCCTTGATTACTCCCTCTTGTTTCTCCCCCCCCTCTTCACCCCCTCTCCCCCCTCTCCCCCCTCTCTCCCCCTCTCTGGGTCAGCTACAGTCACTGGTTTAAAGGTTGTGTAATCTGGACTCAGAGCTGGAGGTCAGAGAAGGATTTGAGACTCACGTGAAAAAGAACAACTAACTTCTCCTTTTCTCCTCCCCCCTCTCTCCCCCCTCTCTCCCGCTCTCTCTCTCCGTCTGTCTCTCTCTTTTTGGAAGAAGACCTAAGACATGTCGACTCAACACTTTACTTTAAAGGTTTTTTTTCTCATTAAAAGTAAAAGTTGTAAAAGTTTAAGTCACGATTCTCTCAACCTCTTTTCTCCCCTTCTTCCTCCTCACCCCTCTTTTTGTCCTCTCTTTCTCTCTCTTATCTTCTGTCTTTCTGTCTGTTCTATTTCCTTTACTCTTCCCTCTCACCTTTGCCCCCTTTTTCTCATTTTTCTTTTTCTTTCTTCTCTTTTTCTCTCTCCCCTCTCTCACCCTCTTTCTCCCTCTCTCTCCCTCCCTCTCCCCTCTCCCCCCCACTCTCTCTCTCCCCTCTCTCTCCTTCTCTCTCTGCCCCCTCTCTCTCTCCCCTCTCTCCACCTCACCCCTCGCTCACCCTCTCCCTCTCTCTCCCGTCTATCTTCCCTCTCCTTCTCTCTTCCTCCCTCTCTCTCCTTCTCTCTCTGCCCCCCCTCTCTCTCTCTCTCGCTGCCCTCCCTCCACCTCTCCCCTCTCCCTCCCCTCTCTTTCTCCCCCTCTCCCTCCCCTGTCTATCTCCCCTCTCTTTCTCTCTCTCTCCACCTCTCTCTCTCTCTCTCCTCTCCGCCTCTCTCTCTCCTCTCTCTCTCCCTCTCTCTCTCTCTCCTCTCTCTCCCTCTCTCACTCTCTCTCTCTCTCCCCTCTCTCTCCCTCCGCTCTCTCTCCCCCGTCTCTCTCTCTCTCTCTCTCCCCTCTCTCTCTCTCCCCTCTTTCTCCCTCTCTTTCTCCCTCCTCCCTCTCCTCCCCCCTCTCTCTCCTCTCTCTCTCTCCTCTCTCTCTCTCTCTCCTCTCCTCTCCTCTCTCCGCTCTCTCTCTCCCTCTCTTTCTCTCTCTCTCTCCCAATCTCTCTTTTTCTCTCTCTCCCCTTCTTTCTCTCTCCCTCTCTCTCTTTCTCCCTCTCTTCCTCTCTCTCCTCTCTCCGCTCTCTCTCCCCTCCCTCTCTCCGCCTCTCTCTCCCCCCTCTTTCTCCCTCTCTTCTTCTTTTCTTTCTTCTCTCTCTCCTCTCTCTCTCTCCTCTCTCTCTCTCCCCTCTCTCTCTCTCTCTCTCTCTCTCTCCTCTCTCCCTCTCTCCCTCTCTCTCTCTCTCTCTCTCTCTCCCTCTCTCTCTCTCTCCCTCTCTCTCTCTCTCTCTCCCTCTCTTTCTCTCTCTCTCCCTCTCTTTCCCCTCTCTCTCTCCTCTCTCTCTCTCCTCTCCTCCTCTCCTCTCCTCTCTCTCTCCCTCTCTCTCTCTCTCCCTCTCTCTCTCCTCTCTCTCCTCTCCGCCCTCTCTCTCTCCTCTCTCTCTTTTTATCTCTCCCCTCTCCTCCCTCTCTCCCTCTCTCCCCCCCCTCTCTCCCTCTCTCTCTCCTCTCCGCCCTCTCTCTCTCCCCCTCTCTCCTCCCCCCTCTCTCTCTCCTCTCTCCCTCCTCTCCCCTCTTCTCTCTCTTCTCTCTCTCTCTCCGCCCTCTCTCCCTCCTCTCTCCCTCCCCTCGCTATCTCCCCTCCCCCTCTCTCTCTCACCCTCTCTCCTCTCTCTCTCCTCTCTCTCTCCCCTCTCTCTCTCTCCTCTCTCTCTCCCTCCCTCCCCCTCTCTCCCCCCTCTCTCTCTCTCGTAGTCTTTAAATCTCAGCACTTTTCCGCCTCGGGGCTTCTGCAAATTCTAATCCAAACTGTCACTTCCTGTTAGCGCCTCTCGCTCGCCCGGATCACAACATTCTCAATCCGCTTTGATTCTTCCCTCGTTAAAAACGTCGGACACTTTCTTTGCTCTTCACCTTTATCTCCCTCTCTTCTCTCTTTTATTTCTCTCCCCTCCCTCTCTCCCTTTTCTCTCCCACTCAAACCTTTTTCTCTCATTCTCTGTTCTCCCTCTCTTCACTCTTTCTTCGTCCTTTCACTCTCTCTGTGTCTCTCTCTCTCATGTTCTCTCTTCTCCTACACTTCCTCTTTCTCTTCTCCCTCCTGTCTCCCTCTCTCTTCCTTCTACTTATCTGTCTCTCCCCTTTCTCTCCATCTCCCTTCTTCTTCTCTTTCTTTCCCACACTACCTCTTTTTGATCTCTATTTTGTTTTCTCCTCTCTCTCCCCGTCTCTACCATCTTTCTCTTGCTCTCTTCTCCCTCTTCTCCCCTGTCCCCCCTCTCCCCCATTTCTCCCCCCTCTCTCCCATCTGTCCCTCTCTCTCCCTTCTCTTACTCTTACTCTCTCCTGTCTCTTTCTCTTCTCCCCCACCTTCCCTTCTCTCCCCTCTTTCCCCTCTCTTTCCCCATCGCTCCTCTCTTTCTCTCTCCCCCCTCTCTCCCTTTCTCTCGCTCTCCCCGCCACCTCTCCCCTCTTTCTCTTCCTCTTAATCTCTCCTGTCACTCTCTCCTCTCTCCCCCTCTCTTTCTCTATCTCTCCTCTCTCCCTTCCCTTTCTCTCCCCCTTCTCTTTCTCTCCCGCTCTCTCCCCTCTCTTTCTCTCTTTCCCCTCTCTTTCTCTCCCCCTATCTCTCCTCTCTCTCTTCTCTCCCTTCCCTTTCTTCCCCCCTCTCCTCTGCCCCTTCTCTCTCTCTAATGTCTCTCCCCCCTCTCTCCTCTCTCTCCCCTCTCTCTCCCCCCCCCTCTCTCCCCCCTCTCCCCTCAGTTCAGTATTAAACATGTATTTGGTCTAAATCGTGTCTTGAATCATTAAAATCCTGTTTAGTCCGAAGCAGAAACATGGAGATGTTTACAAATCCTTCATTTGCGCCGACAATGGCCCAGAGGCCACCGGATGTAGACTTTTAGAGATCTAGTCCTGGTTTAGACCCGGTTTAGTCCTGATGTAGACCTGGTTCACCCAAAGCACTTCAGACACAGCTCAGACCTGGTTTAGTCCAAGTTTAGTTCAAGTTTTAGTAAATTTTTCCAGAGCTAGACCTTCCTGTGGTTTAAGTCTTGCTGTGTCAAGGTTAGTCCTGGTTTAGTCTTGGTTTAGTCCTGGTTTAGTCCTGGTTTAGACCTTGTTTAGTCTTGGTTTAGTCTTTAGTCCTGGTTAGGGTTTAGTCTTTCCTTAGATTTATTTAGTCTTCATCACTTAAAGGCACACTTCTTTTTTTCTGACTTAGTCCTGGTTTAGTCCTGGTTTAGTCCTGGTTTAGTCCTGGTTT